>JARFXV010000516.1:0-452500 GCA_031761425.1 Cosmopolites sordidus | reverse complement strand
CTATGGATTTTTTTTACCAAAAATAACAATTAATAAAATGTCTTAAGACGATCTAAGTTCTTTTAGTAAAATTGTAGTTTTTTGTAAGTATCTATTAAAGTATACGGATTTAAGAAAAATATATAGAGGCAATTTTATAGGAAATTAATGCTCTACAAAAAAGGTTCTTTCCATTTTCTTCATAAAATTCATATTTATGGAGATATTAGACCTACAAACGTCATTTTTTCTGAAATAAACAATTTTGGAACTTAAGTAGAATTTACAATTATTTATTTAATGATATCTAGTTAGTAACGACTAAGGCATA
Source organism: Cosmopolites sordidus (assembly GCA_031761425.1). Taxonomy (NCBI): domain Eukaryota; kingdom Metazoa; phylum Arthropoda; class Insecta; order Coleoptera; family Curculionidae; genus Cosmopolites; species Cosmopolites sordidus. The sequence goes on along the minus strand of JARFXV010000516.1, from coordinate 452,190 downwards.
ATTTATATCATTAATTTTATATCAAAATTAAATAATAAAATGTATTTGTTATAAACATTTAATTAATCTATTAAATATGAATTTTATGAAGAAAATGAAAAGGATCTTTTACGTAGAGAATTTAATTTTCGACAAAATTACTCCTATATCTTTTTCCCGAATTCGTATACTTTAAGAGATACTTTCAAAAAAATACGATTTTATCAAAAAATGAACTCAGATAGTCTTAAGGCATGTGTTATTTTTGTTAAAAAAAAATCCCCCGTATTTCTTCATCAAAAGGAAGATTTTTTTGGGGCGTTAAAATAAAATTTTAACGATCATCCTTATATATATATATATATATATATATATATATATATATATATATATATATATATATATATATATATATATATATAAGCATATTGAAATTGTATATGAATTCAACAATATCCAAATGAATATGAGGATCTCCAATCTAAAGAAGCATATTTGCATATCATCATCATCAGCCCGTATCGATCCACTGCAGAATGAAGGCCTCTTCAGCATGCTTCCAACCTTTACGGTCCTGGGCTTTCCTCTGCCACTCGGGTCCAATATACTTAACGATGTCATCAATCCATCGTGCTTTCGGTCTTCTTCGCGGACGTTTGCGATCAAGCGGTATCCACTCCAGGATTGCCCTGGTCCATCTGTCGTCCCATCGCCTCGCTATATGGCCTGCCCATTTCCATTTCAATTGTTTTACTCTTCCAATGATGTCACAGACTTTTGTTTGTTCCCTGATCCACGCGCAGGGCTTTCTGTCTCGTCTTGTAATGCCAAGCATACATCTTTCCATTCCCCTCTGTGCCACCCGAAGTTTTTGAATTGATTGCGATCTGAGTGTCCAGGTTTCACTTCCGTATGCCATAACGGGTAGAACGCACTGATCGAAGACTTTTCTATTCAGGCAAGGTGGGAGTCTGCTCTTAAACACTATGTTGGGCCTACCAAATGCCTGCCAGCCACATTTAACACGCCGTTCCACCTCCCGGGCGGTATTCCCCTCCATTGAAATCCTCTGCTTATTTGCATATAATATGTTAAAACTTTATAATGAGTCTTTTATTGCCGCCTGTCCAAATTGGAGAAACGTTAAGTTTCCGTGTTTGCTCACCAAGACAGGGCAGTTTTAAGGTGAAATTCGCAAAACTAATTTAGAACTTGTATTCTTGGCAATTAAATATGCAAAATGCGCGCTTCTAAATGGCGGCGAGAAAGCCCCGGATAGTGGAAACGTTATATTTCGATTCCCGAAAACTAACGAAAAGCACAACGGAACGAACCAGATGCACGCCAAGATATAAATTCTTGTAAAATACGGCAGATCCGCTCCCGGCCAACGTAAATAGTTTTAATGCGGCCAATTTTGAGACTGAGGGCAGGCACCGACAGTCCGTAATAACCGATGAAATTGCTCATTTATCCTCATTTCATTCATCACATCATTGCGCTCTTTGATTTGCACTATTTCCAATTCGATTTTCGTAATTTGAACGTCGTTGGGATCACTTTAATTCCTTTTGAATTTGTCCATTTGAATCCCGTAGAATTTTGGAATACTTGGACGTTCATAAATATTATTGTCATTAGAAATACGTTTATTTCCACTTTTAGCTTAATTTACTGTTAATTGGATTTATTCCAGAAAAAAATTAACATGTTGAACAATTGTCACTCTACCAGTTTATTTGGATGCCTTTTTTTCCCAGATATCTGGGACAGTTTGGGTTGGGTTGTTGTGTAGTTAAGACGTGCAAGTTTTATTAAAGATAAATTCCAGATAAAACAACGCAGTGAAATGTTTCTAATTATTCATTAAAAGTAATTGATTATTGAAAAAAATTAATAAATAAATCCCAAACCATGTAAAAACTCAAGAATAAAATCCGGGCTGAAATCTCTACATTAATATCAGATATGTTGACGAAAGTTATGGAAAATGTGTTAAAAAGGGCACAAAGTTGCATTGCTGATAACAGCCTACATTTGATTGACATACTTTTTAAAACACCGAATTTAAAAACAAATAAGTTTATAGAAAAAATATGTCGCTATTAAATAACGAGGCTGACGCTGCTATAGAATTGCGCATGCGCCAAACTCCAACGACCAACAGCTGTTTAGCGTGAACCCTTCTCTTTCGAATACAGTAGACTTCGTTCGCATTGGAGTTGTTTTTTGTTTCGCCGAAAAAATGTTAAGTGTATCAATAGAGCAACGAATTGTTGTGAAATTTCACTTGAAACTTGGAAAAACCGCTAGTGAAACTTTTAATTTATTGATAAACGTGTATGACAATGAATGTTTATGGCGTGTACGTGTTTTTGGGTTGTTTAAGCCTTTTCAAGATGGCCGAGAAGACGTTGAAGATGTTCGATCTTAAAAACCGATGACAATATATAAAAATCGCTAATCTGGTTCGATCTGACAGTCGGTTAAGTATTCGTGTGATTGTTGAAACTGTAGGAATGCGTAAGGTAAATTTTACATAACAATTTTAACATGCAAAAGTATGTGCCAAAATGGTACCTAAACTTCTTACGTTTAAACAACAAGAAGCTTGAAAAATGTTTGTACCGACACTTTGAATGTTATTGAAAATCACCCAAACTTATTGAAGGAGGATAATAATATGTGACGAATCGTGGTTTTTTTCTTATGATCCTGAAACGAAGCGCTAATAAATGCACTGGAAGAGCCCAAATTCATCGAAAGCCAAAAAAGGTCGAATGAGCAAATGAAAACTCAAAGCAATAATGATTGTTTTTTTCGATATTCATGGGATTGTGTACCTTCACTGGGTTCCTGAGGGTTAAGTTATTAATCAACATTACTACCTTCATGGGTTCTTCACCTAGACAATGCGCCGATTCATTCCGCATAATCTATGAAGAGGTTTCTAGCCAAGTACAGAATCCCAGGTTAGACCATCCGCTTTATTCGCCGGATCTTGCGCCGTGCGACTTCTATCTGTTTCCTAAGGTGAAATCTGCATTAAAAGGAACAAGATTTGAGTCCGTTGAAGCTGTGAAAAAGAAAGCAGCACGCGTTTTGAAGGAGCTGACAGAAGAAGACTTCCAGCACTGTTTCGGACAATGGAAGATTCGCATTGAGCATTGTAGTAATAGAGAAGGGGTGTATATTAAAGGTGATAATAAGTAAATCTGTATGAAATCAAAATAATATGTTTTACACCGTCAGTCCCGTTATTTAATAGCCACACCTCGTATATCTTGTGTCTTTTAGGATGTGTGACACTTGCCCTATCATGTATCATGTGAAAATGATATAACCCAAGCGCAATGTAAACAAGGATTAGGAATTTCGACCTTTTTTTGGTTTGTTCTTTTATATACAAGGGTCGTCTCAAAAGTTCTAGGCTTGGCAATGGCAACAGTATCATAAAAAATCAGTACTCTCATTATAATGATTTGCAGAGCTTTATAAATTAAGCTGTTAATTCAAACTTTTTTTTACCTGATACGTATAACGGTGAATACATGTTTTATCTACCGTTAAAAAAACCTGGAAGGAACTCTGTTACCGATCACTTTATCGATCTTACTTCTGCGCTGTTTCATTCATTCGTATTGTTTGTAATTGTGTGAATATTATTCATTTCATACTAAGCTACAGTGTTCGAACGATGACAAAAGCTAATTAAACTAAAACAAATATTAGTGGTCAGTTCTGCAGGAACTTTTCCCGATAATCTTGAGCATTCATTGTATTTTGTATGAAACACGGCTCACCATCACTTTTCATCTAGATAATTGTCTTAATCGTAATGTTGTATCAAGGAGCATGAGTCCACTTTAATAAATATATATATATATATATATATATATATATATATATATATATATATATATATATATATATATTATTTATATATATATATATATATATATATATATATATATATATATATATATATATATATATATATATTATTTATATATATATATATATATATATATATATATATATATATATATATATATATATATATATATATATATATATATATATATATATATATATATTATATATATATATATATATATATATATATATATATATATATATATATATATATATATATATATATATATATATATATATATATATATATGTTACAGAAATCTTTCAACCTCTCTCCACGTGGTGCCACCGATCGCCTTCGCCCAACTGTCCACCATACGAAGTCACGTTTCTCTCAGGACCGGTAGCTGTGTGTGAGTGTGTGTATGTGTTAAATCCAATATTTTCACGGATGGTAGACAATGTTCCTAAATCATTCCGAGTGGCGATTCGTTCATTTTGTGAAAAGTCACGACGTTTCGTCAAAATCTCATTTGGCATTTTGAAGTGTTGTCGGCTTCGAGTGAAGAGTCCAACTCCTGTTGAACTATAGGAACATGGAGATTGCATTGTCTAAATGTGCTTCATTTCAGCTCCGATTTTGAACCTGATATCTTTAACCATTTTTAAAGTATTTCAATTTTTCGAAAATTTAGTTTCACTTTCAACCCTCTGTATTTTTTAATGTCTAACATTTGCCAATACATTTATTAATTAAATCCTCTTATTTTTATATCACCAGTTGCTCTATGGCGGATAAGTTATGGGTACCTTGTATATAATAATGTTATTCTCTATTTTAACAGATTCTGATATTGAAGATTCTGATTTTTGTATTGTGGCAACACGACGGTTATTAAATTTTTATTCAAGAACCGTTTTAGCGGTTATTAAATTCATATTTTATGAATAAAAATTGTGTTTTTAAAAATCTACCTAAGGATCCAGAGCATTTAAGTCGCGCAACACCTAGAGCAACATACTCGCGCGAATGCTTCTGGTAAAATCTTCTTTAACAAGGTGTAAAATTTGTTCTTGTTCACATTCTTGAAATTTTGGAACCAAACTACCCGTATACAAAAGTCTTTGATCAACTTGGACAAATGTTTGTCCAGGTGGAAGCGGTTTTTCTGGCTATCGTTGCCTGTAAATAAGCCTAGTCACTTCGAAATTTTGGAGAGCTTCTCCGTAAATATAAAACATATCGTGATATTCGCGTATAGAATATATATTTGATCTTAATTCAAAGTTACATGCATGCACTGACATACACTGAAATAATTTCGGTTTTTGTTGTTGTAGGGCATGATCCATAATTACATTGTTGATTTGTTAATTAATAACCAGTTAATATTTGCAGACAATACTTTTACACACAAAAAAATCCCCCCTATATTGCTAGAGCTAGAACAGGATATTTTTAAAGCGTTTACATAAGCAAGGGAAGCTTCAAAAGCAGAGTGGTTGGATCCTCTATGGACTCACAACTGATCATAAGAGTAAATGCTATATATATATATATATATATATATATATATATATATATATATATATATATATATATATATATATATATATATATCTAATATTTATAACTAAGTAACATCTAATATTTTCACGGATGGTAGATAATATTTCTAAATCATTCTGCGTGTCGATCCGTTAATTCTCTGAAGAGTCAGGACGTTTTGCCAAAATCTCACCTGGCATTCTCAAGCCTTGTTACGTCTAATAATTCCGGGTAACGATTCGTTTCTTTTGTGAAAAGTCTCGACGTTTCGCCAAAATCTCATTTGGCATTTTGAAGTGTGGTCAGCTTCGAGTGAAGAATCCAACTCCTGTTGGACTATAGGAACATGAAGATTACATTATCTAAATGTGCTTCATTTGTGTCTTAGTACGCCTGTAGCCGATCTCAAAAATTTGTCATAACGCGGCGGCAAGTGTCTACAGTTATGACTTGAAACGACTGCTCCCCTTCCGTCTAGCGCTGCATGGTGACTAAATTTCCCTGAGCCAAACTATCGTTTAAGATCGACCCCATCTGTGTACGGCAGCAAGTGTCTACAATTATGACTTGAAACGACTGCTCCTCTTCCGTCTAGCGCTGCATGATGACTAAATTTCCCTGAGCCAAACTATCGTTTAAGATCGACTCCATCTGTCTACGGCAGCAAGTGTCTATAATTATGACTTGAAACGACTGCTCCTCTTCCGTCTAGCGCTGCATGGTGACTAAATTTCCCTGAGCCAAACTATCGTTTAAGATCGACCCCATCTGTCTACGGCAGCAAGTGTCTACAATTATGACTTGAAACGACTGCTACTCTTCCGTCTAGCGCTGTATGGTGACTAAATTTCTCTGAGCCAAACTATCGTTTAAGATCGACCCCATCTGTCTACGGCAGCAAGAATCTACAGTTATGACTTGAAACGACTGCTCCTCTTCCGTCTAGCGCTGCATGGTGACTAAATTTCCCTGAGCCAAACTATCGTTTAAGATTGACCCCATCTGTCTACGGCAGCAAGTGTCTATAATTATGACTTGAAACGACTGCTCCTCTTCCGTCTAGCGCTGCATGGTGACTAAATTTCCCTGAGCCAAACTATCGTTTAAGATCGACCCCATCTGTCTACGGCAGCAAGTGTCTATAATTATGACTTGAAACGACTGCTCCTCTTCCGTCTAGCGCTGCATGGTGACTAAATTTCCCTGAGCCAAACTATCGTTTAAGATCGACCCCATCTGTCTACGGCAGCAAGTGTCTATAATTATGACTTGAAACGACTGCTCCTCTTCCGTCTAGCGCTGCATGGTGACTAAATTTCCCTGAGCCAAACTATCATTTAAGATCGACCCCATCTGTCTACGGCAGCAAGTGTCTACAATTATGACTTGAAACGACTGCTCCTCTTCCGTCTAGCGCTGTATGGTGACTAAATTTCTCTGAGCCAAACTATCGTTTAAGATCGACCCCATCTGTCTACGGCGGCAAGTATCTACAGTTATCACTTGAAACGACTGCTCCTCTTCCGTCTAGCGCTGCATGGTGACTAAATTTCCCTGAGCCAAACTATCGTTTAAGATTGACCCCATCTGTCTACGGCAGCAAGTGTCTATAATTATGACTTGTAACGACTGCTCCTCTTCCGTCTAGCGCTGCATGGTGACTAAATTTCCCTGAGCCAAACTATCGTTTAAGATCGAGCCCATCTGTCTACTTCTACCAAATTTACTGCAGTGTAACCAAACATTGACAACTCTTTAGACCACCCTGTATTTTCTTTGCTGTTTGAATAATTAAACAATTTAGTACCTTAAAACTATCGGTTATATTTCATGTTCTACTTATATTAATGCAACAGCCATTTCTTGAACATAAGGACGTTCAATTCTTCTGTTGGAACCTTTGGTGTGAAATACTAAACTTGGAGAGATTTACCACTAAACACCAAAACGCTTTTTTGAACTGCTTTTATTAATCAGATTAAATCATCTCCTGATGATGCTAACATGTTAGGGAAACGTGCGTGGAGCAGTTTAAAAAAGCGTTTTGGTGTTTAGTGGTAAATCTCTTCAAGTTTAATAAGGACGTTCATATTTCAGATAGATATCTAAATTTAATTATGCTGTAAATGTTAACAGAGCGCAGGTGATGTTTGCTGCGGTGATTGGCGTTTATTATATGCGCTACGGTGTCGTTCATCGGCCTGGATGGTTTGGACATCGTTAATTTCTCGGCGCTCCCGCTTGACCGGCCATCAAAGCACCAACATTAACCAATAATATAACTGGAATTGAAGTTTCTATTTATACGTGTTAAATGACCCGACGCTTTTAGTTCATTCTCGACTAATAATCATAATGACCATTATAACAGTGGAACGTGTCAGTAATGACTGAAAATATGAACACGTTAATTCAACATTTATGGAAAATGTGATTATAAAATTGGTAATTTCTTTCAATTCGCACAATACATGCGAACATTAAAATATATGATCATTTAAAAATATACTGGGGTATAAAAACAGAGTAACTGGATTGGAATCTTCGGTGTTAAATGCGAAACTCGAAGGGATTTACCACTAAACAAAAATAACTTTATTTAACTTCGATTGAACTCGATTTAATCATCTCCTGATGATGCTAATATGACTGGCGAAACGTGCGTCCAGAAGTTAAATAAAATTTAATTTTTCTATTGGATCCTTCGGTGCGAAACACTAAACTCACAGAGTAAATCTCTATGAGTTTAATTAAAGTTATTTGACATTTAATAGAACATCTCTTCGGGTTCACTGTACGGTATTAGGTCCTCAACTTAATTCTCAACCCTTTTTGACTATATTTGAAATTTCCTTATGATAGCAGTAATACAAATTTAATTTTCTATGTATTTTCGACTTGTTTTAGAGGACTGTCAAATCGTAGATTGAAAAAACTTGTTGATTTTAATGTGATAAAATCATTGAGGTTTTTTTACACTCCCTCAAGAGATGTGAAGTGGCTATTCACCAGGTAATGTTGCGAGAATCACTTGCGAATTCACTTTGTAAATTCCAGATTTTTCAGCCATCGACAAGATGCGTAATGGAATATTCGAACATAAATATCTCGCAAACGTTGTGAGATATCGATATTGGCCAAGGGTACCTTTTTTCGTAGGAATTATGACTCTTCTCTATTTTGAAGTCAAAATATTCCCAGCTTTATAGGGTAAAAAAATATGAGCGAGATAATTTCTCACAAAGTATGTAGCAAGCGCCCTCTAAGAACTATGAGCAAACTGGTATGAAATTCGGATTTGTCACCTTTGAAAACTCAACTACCCTCATTTAATATATTCAACCGTTTTTAAAGTATCTCAATTTTTCGAAAATTTAGTTTCACTTTCAACAACCTTTCTCTTTTTAATAAGTAACATTAGCCAACACATTTCTATTATCTATTATACACTCTGTTATCACCAGTTGCTCTATGGCGGATAAGCTATGGGGCACCCTACATAAATTGAATAAGCAATATCAATTCCAGTTTCCTGGAATAAATCTGGAACCTTGTGTATAACTCGTGCCAAGTTGAAGTTTTCCATTGGAGTGAACGTATAACACAATCAGAGAAATTACTCTACCCTTATCATGTACAAAGTATACAAGGACACTTATCTGCTAATTTGTTAATAAGATTATAAATATGCCAGGACTTTTGTAACACGACAAACCAAATTTATGCTGAAACGTATGGAATTAACTTTATTTTACATGCACTTATTTTATTTATAAAATAAGAGGCTAATGAAATGAAAAACTGAATTCGGTTCGGAAGGAATTATCGTTTTTCTCCAAGAATTTCAGAATTTCGATCTCTTTATAGACAACCGGTATATTTTATTTAGGGTGGAGAAGAAATACTTCACCTTGTACAATAAAAATCCAATAAAAAAAGAGATAATCCTCGCCAAATTTCCCACGTATTATCGTTAGGTCGATTATTTCCGGACGATAAGTCGAAACGGTTTCCCTGAAAAAGATATGTCCGCCTTTTAATCTTCAACTTTTTCATCGACCAGGAGAAGCCACTGGCAAACACAAAAAAAACGACGGAAAAAGGGCGGCGGCGAAGCCATGACATTTATTTATTGGCAGGATATTGGCGGTAAAAAATGGCATGGCAGTTAAGCAGCCTTTCTGGCTAATTAGCGGTCTGTTGGGTGGCAATTATCGAGCGATATCTGGCGCTGGAAAGCACGAATGGCTGCTGTCAAAAAAAAAGTTCGAGCAATTCGAGAATGAACCAGTAATTATGAAGAAGACGATAGAGAAGTAAGAAGTCGACAATTAGGTGACTTATGAATGATTTTGTCCTTCTGGCAAGCCTTTGTAATTGGGGAATGCGCATTTAATAGAATTAAATATAAAAAACCAGAGTGGTTTCATCGCTAATCTGAGAGACCTCTCTCAATCAGGTAGAAGTCGTTACGTAAAGCAATACTCAGGCAACCTAATCATAGTGTAAGTTGCCTAGTGTACCTGTAAAGGGGTACAAAATTATATTACTGGAGATATTGTTGCGGGGAAAATACATCTCTTCAGATGGGACACTACAATACGACTACCTAAAAATATTTCAAATAAAGAAAAATTCTTCCGAGCTCCACGCAAAAATTTGCGCATTCCTTCAATCGCCACCAAACGTCAACAAGTATCTCCCGGGACTAGTTTCCGGCCTTAAGCTATGATCAGCCAACCCAGGCCCCATCAAATTGATACCTAGATGAGACTTCGGCGGCTCATGAGTGGTTTTGTATACAGTAGTACTATTTCGAAATACAGGATGGCGTGAATTGCATTTGATTACAGATTAAATTCGACATGGCAATGTAAAGCGCCTCCCAATAATAATCACGGAACTTCAAAATTAAAGAAAACACATATTTGTTTGGTCAAAATCGGTTTCAATTGCTTTTTTTAACAGATTCAGACATGCAGTTTATGATTTGAACAAGATTTCAGCCAAATGGTCTCCACGGTTCTTTTTGCAGACACGGATCCGCTCGGGCCAATTTTCGATGACTCTGGCGCACATTTCGGGCTGTATGGAGACTATGGCTTGACGAATGTTAGTTTCCTAGTCGGCAATATTCGCGGGTTTATTGTTATAACTATGTGTTTTCGCACGCTCCCAGAGAAAATAATTTAAAGAAGTTAAATCACATGATCTCGACGGCCAAGCGATGGGGCTATTTTGTGAAATTAACGAGTTGCCGAACTTGGGAAATATGCGATGGTGTGTCATCCTGTCGAAAATAAACGTCATCCGAATCGATTCCATCAAATTTCGAGAAAAATAAGTCTTCCAGTGATCGGATGCAAAAGACTCTCGTGTATCACGTGTGGATTAGGTTCCCACCAATACCAAATTTTGTGTATTGGCGAAGCCATTGAGCCTCATCGGAGAAGATGATTTTGCGATTAAATTCGTTGTCAGCTTCCATCATTTGGAGGGCTCATCAATCGGCAAATTCATGACAAATGCGATGGTCGGTTGGCTTCAAATCTTGTGCCAATACTATCTATATACGAATACTATCTATACTATCTATACGAATGCAAGCCTAAGTCCAAACTCAACATTCGCCAGGTTGTCATTGGCGAGAAGCCAAACTCTTGCGAACGATGAGCAACCGAGACGTTGTCATTTTCGGCTACATTTGCTTGAAGCACAGCAATATTCTTAATACTTCTGACTTTTTTATCGTACAGACACCACATTATCCTGGAGAATAAACTCACTTTCAAATTTTCAAATAACACTAGCAATATCCTGTTCAGAAGGACCACCACGATGGGTCTGAATTGCTCGTTGAGTAGCATGAGGGGGCCGCAAATGTGTGTAATAAAACTGGACAATTTCTAAACGTTCTTTTAATGTGAAACGAACTATGATTTAATTTCAAGCTTTTCGGAAAACAACCGACAAGATATGTCAAAATCAGTTAACATATATGTCCGCCATGAGCTGTGAAAGTTCCATCATCCCTAATGGTAGACTGTGTATATAGTCATTCTTTCCGTTGCTTGGGAACGTTCAGCTCGAGCCCGACAGATGAAGGCTTACGGCCAGAAACCTGTCCTGGTAGACGCTTCTTAAGGTTTGATAGCGACTGAAGAAATAGGGCTTTCTAAAGCTCTTGAGAGATTAAGTAATGCCAATTGGTCTTAATCTCAATGATAGAAAAATCCGAACCTACACCTCCACGCGGTAGAAAGTGGGCACTTAGGTGGCAAACGTAGGTAGGGACCGAGTAGCTGTCGGGATAAGCAGCTCAACCTCTTGCTGGTCAACAGCTAAGGGTGGAGGAACTAGCAAGAGGCAGAGGGCACCCCCTTGTCCTAAGGTTGAGAAATCAACCTTAAAGGCGGAAGAGCCAGCAAATGGTCAACGGCATGAGGATGCAGAAGGCAACGGGAAACCACTGCATTAAAGATCTGACAAGGATATCCCTAGTATAATCAAAATGGCTATTTTCAAGACTAAATATTCCGGAGTTTCTAGCCCTCCAATCGGTTCTCCGGGGAGGGCAATCTTGAGAAGAGGTAAAAAACGCGAAGCAACAGACACAAAGAACTTAAAAATAGGTACGTGGAATGTGACCAGTATGTATGAGGCTGGTAAAGCCCACAATGTAGCACAGGAAATGCATAGATTGGACGTGGATATTTTGGGGATTAGTGAGACACGATGACCAAGTGAGGGAATGACCAACATAGGGAACCATCATATAATATACTATTCTGGAAGCAAAGACACACGGCACAGAAATGGAGTAGCTTTTATGTTGAAAAAGGATCTGGATAAATCAGTATTAAACTTTGTCCCAATATCCGAACGAATTGCCTTACTACAAATGAAGTCAAATCACGCAACAATCAACATAATACAGGTATACGCTCCAACAGCGGATAAAGACGACAATCAAATAGAACAGTTCTATGAGGAAATAGACGACACACTCAAACTGACTAAAAGAAAAGATGTAACAATTCTTATGGGCGACTTCAACGCGAAGATCGGAAGAGGGAAAGTAGAGAGGGTAGTGGGTAGCTATGGATTGGGTATACGCAATGACAGAGGGCATCGGCTAATTCAGTTTTGCCAAGAGAAAGATCTGGTGGTTGCTAATACGTTCTACAATCTCCCACCAAGACGACTATACACTTGGACATCGCCGCAAGATAGTGAAAATCATATAGTACGCAATCAGATAGATTATGTGATGATTAATCAGAGATTCAGAAATAGTGTAAAGTCAGTAAAGACCTACCCAGGTGCAGACGTAAATTCCAACCACAACCCCCTAGTGGCAAGGGTGAATATACAACTAAAGAAACCAGCTCAAAAGTCGAGACGAAAACAAATTGATCTCAACGGTCTTAATGACTTAACCATCAGAGAGAAAATAAAATTGGAGATAGACAACAATCTTAGCAACTTAAATATGTCGGAGGATAACAATAAGAATTGGGACGACTTTAAAACGGCACTAATGGAACCAACAGAAAAATACTTGAAGAGACCCAAACCTAAAAAAGAACAAGGTTGGATTACAAATGAGATATTAAACTTAATGAATACACGTAGGGAAAGCAAACACCAGCCTAACTATAAAAACATACAGAAACAACTTCGCCAGAAAGTCAGAAAAGCCAAAGAAATATGGTTTACTCAGAAGTGCGAAGAAATAGAGATCCTACAGAAAAAACACGACCAGTTCAATTTACATAAGAAGGTGAAGGACTTAACGGGGTATCAAAGGAAAAGAACAAGATCATTTTTAGTGGATGAGAAGGGTCTAATTATAACAGACATAAATGATAAACTTGTAACATGGACGAATTACACGAAATCCCTTTTCGCGGACACACGATCAGGACAGTCAGAGGAACCGGCTGAAGAAGACAGTGGTCCAATAATAACAACTGCAGAAATAAAATATGCATTACAAAATATGAAGACGGGCAAGGCAACAGGACCAGATAATCTACCAACAGAACTCCTCAAGCTCCTAGAGGACGAACATTTGAAAGTGTTACAGAGACTGTTTAATGAAATATACAGAACTGGTAAAATCCCAAAGGAGTGGCTTGTCTCCACGTTCATAACCATCCCTAAGAGAAACAAAGCTAATAAATGTGAGGATTACAGGACAATTAGTCTCATGGGACACACATTGAAATTATTTTTGAAGATCATACACCACAGATTATATTCAAAGTTAGAGGAACATATAGGCAACACGCAATTTGGTTTTAGAAAGGGCCTAGGAACGCGTGAAGCCCTGGTAGCATACAATATACTTATGCAACGAAGCCTGGATGTAAATAAAGATGTATACATATGTCTTATCGACTATAACAAAGCTTTCGATAATGTCAAACATGACATCATGATAAAATTGCTGAGAGACAAAGGTGTAGACACGCGAGATATAAGAATAATCTATAACTTATACTACAATCAGAAGGCAGTGGTAAGCATTGACAAGTACAACTCAGAGGAAATTGAGATTATGAAAGGCGTAAGACAAGGATGTATGTCTCCAACATTGTTCAATTTATATTCTGAAAACATTATGAATGAAGCACTTGAGGATGAAACAGCCGGCATAATAGTGAACGGAATACCAATCAATAACATCAGATATGCTGATGACAGCATTGTAATGACAGAATCAATGGAGGACCTGAACAGAGTAATGGAAAAAGTAAGAAAGGCAAGCGAAGACCTCGGATTAAGCTTGAACACGAAAAAGACAAAGTTCATGGTCATTACAAAGAAAAACATCAATAATGCAGAATTGCGTATTCAGGGGGGAGCAAATAGAACGAGTAAAAAAATACCGGTATTTGGGCACAACAATAAATGACAACAACGACAATACACCGGAAATTATTGCTAGAATAGAACAGGCAAGAAGTACTTTCGTAAGATTGAGAGGCGTCTTATGTAGCAAAGATTTGTCGCTGACTCTTAAACTAAGACTAATAAAATGCTACGTCTGCTCTGTACTCCTCTACGGAATGGAGGCATGGACATTAAACAAATATACACAGAATAAACTGCTATCCTTTGAAGTGTGGATGTACAGAAGGGTCTTAAGAATCGCCTGGACCAAGAAAGTAACAAACAAGGAAGTTCTGAATCGCGTGAATAAGGAAGAAAATGAGCTGCTGGCAGACGTGAAGCGACGTAAACTACAATATCTGGGTCACGTCATGCGCGGAGAGAAGTACCAACTGATACAAATAATTATGCAAGGAAAAATCCAGGGCAGGAGAAGCATCGGTAGAAGAAGGATGTCTTGGTTACGTAATTTGAGAGAATGGTACAACTGCAACTCCAACCAACTGTTCCGAGCGGCAGTGTCCAAGATCAAAATAGCTAACATGATTGCCAAACTCCGGACCGGAGAGGGGACATGAAGAAGAAGAAATAGGTAAATTTTTGAATATTTTGAATATTCTTCATGAGCCCTATGCAACGTTTCATGTACGACTACTTAATATATAGGCAATAGCAATAGCGATCTGTGCTTGAAATTAATTAATTAAGACGTTTTTTGAAATGAAAGCTTGCGTTTTGAAGTGCAAAACCGCGTTGAGCGATTTTCGGTAGGGGCAAAACTTATGAGTTCGCGCAACCGACATGCTAGTGACGTGTCGTGCCAGACTGTCGACGGCAATGGTGTTTTAAATTAAATTGTGTTTTAGATAATCATTTTAATTGTTTAATTGTAGAATCACTGTGCAGTACAAGAGTGAGTACTTAATATGGTAATATTTTTATGTAGAAAAATGAATAACAAAAACAAAGCATTTATTTTCGAATATTTCCAACATGGGTAGCAATATTTGCATTGAAAAATTTGATATTTATTTTTCTGATATTTAATCTCTGCAATGAATATTTCATAGTAGCTTAGGGGTTATCTTATTAGCGTGGTAAAACAAATTTCTAGTTGTTCGAAGGTATTTTTGTAGCGGATTTTAAAATTAAAAATTCTATAAAATTTTATAATAAATTTAATTTCTCAAAATTATTGTTTATTGGTTTAAATTCTCAGAAATAAAATATATTCTGTTATTTTTTACAAAATCATTCTTTATAAACTTATATCATTTAATTTCACCATTAGAACTTTACAAAAAAAGTATTAATATAATTAGTTTTTCTAAATGCCCACTTTCTAAATTTGTGTAGATCCTCGATCCTACGTGAAAACATTATTTGAAACATTATTTACAGAATAATTAATTGAAAAATGCCCCATGATTTATGAATTGTGGTTTTGAATGCTAGAAATTTATAAATATCTTAGTTGTTTGTTATTTCCATCAAGAATCGGTTACCTCTGTTAAATATATTTGTGTTTTTTCAAGGAACTGAGTCATAGAGGCTATTTTGTATAGTACGCGTTATTACGTAGAAACTTTACTAAGTAGAAAGTAGTTTGAGTAGTGATATTAGCAAGTGGCCACAGACAAAGCAAATCCCTGTATCGTCGTTGGGGGGAAGTATTTTCGTAAATTTAAACGATTCTTCACAAAATTTTAAAGAAAAAGGTTCTTTACAACAAGGGTCTTTTGACCCTTGAACCTTAAAGGTTCTCGAGAAAAAAAATGCAAATTTATTAAATCACCAGTAGAAAAGCCAAAATTACATTTTAAGTAAATATGCGAATAAGCGAATATGGCAAATATTAATTGGTTATTATTTAACAAAGAAATATCATAAAACTAATAAACATTTTTTTAAAATTAAGAATCATGCCCTACATCAGCCCTGAATGATGTGGTTTATTATTATATAAATTATATTATTATATAAATCAGCATCAAAAGAATCGTTGTTTAAATTTATGAAAGTACTTTCCTTTATACCCTGTATATTGAATTGTAAAGTAACTACGCGGGAAAACTATAAAAATCGTGAAAAACCTTGAGTTTTCTTTCTCAGGCTGAGAAATTTTCGAACGAACCTGTAAAAACTTTCGCTGTTGTTGCTGTTGCTGTGTTATTGTTGTTGCTGTTGCTGTACAAAAAATGCGTGGTTTCTTTACTTTATTATGAATCAATATTAGAAATTTAATTATCACTACTTCCTTGGTTTACGAGTCATTTAATCTCGTCTTTTGTTCGAGTTCGTTTTCTAAAAACCAAATCTTGCATCTCCCTAAATTACTGCTCGCTAATACCCAAGAAATTGTTGCCTCTCCACCGCAAACTCTCATTTTACTTTATCGTCGCATCTCGCCCCTAAAACGAATCCGACCCACCCCCCGTCGCCCTAACGTACTGCTTGCGCCAAGACTTGCAAAGTCAGACACATAAATAGGACGGATACAGCCTGAGACGCTCCTCCTGATAAACTGACTCGTTAAGGCCTTATCTACATTAACCACCTTTAATTAAACTTTGATTTAATTTTAATTCGACTACTCGGATTGTTTTATTGTGATGCCGCGAGATGGCGCGGTTCTCGGATTGTTTTTGCTACATAGTTTCAGAAGCGACAACTAGCAACATGTATTCTCAGTCAAACTTTGAAATGTATTAATCAACTGAAAGGGTTTGACGAAACACTTATTTTGTTTTACTTCCATATATAAATGAGATTCAATATATCTTAAAGAACAAGTATTTGAAAGGCAAACTGAAAGAACAATCTAGTAGGACGGTCTGAACCTCCAATGTTATTATACTTTATCAGTTTATTAGAGGGTAACATGGAAGTTACAACCTCCAGTAAAACTATTCTTATTGTCAGACTTTCTAAATCTAGCATCTAGTTCGCTTGGTTTGATAATTTTCAGTAAAAAAATCTTGTCAGAACATTTGGGTGTCCTTAACTTTATTTAACTCTATATTCGACTTAAACTTAACTATATATTTGACACAATTTTGCTGTAAAGTTTCTCTTTTAAGTTCAAAAACTTCGGGTAGCATGGAATGGAAAGGTGTAGAAATAGAAAAGAATGAAAAGGACTGCACATTGATCAGAGAACAAAGGAAAATGTGTGACATCATTGGAAGAGTAAAGAAATTGGCCTGGAAGTGGGCAGACCATATAGTGAGACGATCTGACCGCTGATGGACCAAAACAATCCTGGACTGAATATCGCTTGATTATAAGTGTCTACGAAGAAGATTGAGAACATAATGGAATGCTGGCATCATAAATAATATTGGACCCGAATGGTAGAAGAAATCTCAAGACTGTGTGGGTTAGAAACATGCTGAAGGAGTCTTCATCTTGCAGTGGCTGGCCACCGGCTGAGTGATGAAGATGACTTATTTTATACAAGGCCTTTTTAAGTATTTTTCGATGCCACTATATCGCGCTCACCATGGTCTTCAAAACTATAATGAAATCTTTGGAGAATTTCGATGCTAAGATCATTCGTGGTGTCCCTCAGCTATATTCCGTCTGTCCATATTGGTCTTATGATTGCAGTATATAAGATCATTTTGTTGGCGATGTTTAGCTGCAACTTTCTTCCAGTCTGCCGACAGGTATACTTAAATCTTGGTCTATTGTTTTGATGTGATAAAGTCAATGAGGTTTTTTTCAACTTTCGATTTTGCAGGAATCGAAATAGATAAACAATTGAAGGAGTCTAGTCTGAAGAATATATCGAGCGCGATAAAATTTCCCAACCCATTCTCGGTCTTAGTTAATGGTGCACCAAGGTTAATCCGCGATAGGCAACCCAACGACTCTCCTTTTGAACTTGTCCTATCTTGTGTATACATCTAGAAAGATAATGTTACTTCGACTTCCTGTTTGATCTCTAGCAGTTGAATGACCTGGATTTTCGTCCAGCAGTGTTTCCACTTCTTCATCCTTCACTTTTGTAGGCTATCCCTGACCTTCTATATCATTTCCGTTAAAATGTCCAGATCGCAATTGTTGAATCGCTTCTTCCAAGTATTATATGAAACAGCATTATCTCCCGAAGCCCGAATAAAACTCATGTTTTGTATTTCCGCATCATTTCTTCAGCTGATAGGTGAAAAGAAGGCAGTGTCTCAAATGTTGCTAGTACACCTAGTGGAGGAAACGTAGGTGTCGAGAATGAAGTTGAGGAAAAGTAACTTATTCTCCAATACCTTCTCTATGTTGCAGTATGGAGCGCGTGAGTCGAGTGAGGTTTCATGGTGATGAAGCTCTTGAAGTTTTTCCTACCTTCTGGTAAATTACCGTTTTTTGCATCGGCAGTAAAGGAATTTTACACTTAAACTCGAAGAGATATACCAGTACACACTAAGTCACTTAAATATACCTCTAAATTTTCGCTAATCATGTTAACATCATCAGGGGATGATTCAATGTTCAGATGATTCAAATCAGACTGAATCATCTCGTGATGATGTTAAGATGACTAGCGAAATGAGCGTCTAGAAGTTTAGTGGTAAATTCAAGTGATTTGGTGCTTAGTTGTAAATCTCTTCGAGCTTAGTGTTTCACACCGAAGGTTCTAACAGAAAAAACGGTTTAATTTTATACTTAATTTTATAGTGTATTTCTGTCTTTCCATAGTCTTTGCTAACCTTGCATCTCCAAAGATTCCACTATTAAGATCTCTCTAATATATACACTTCTTACTTTGTCTTGTTTTGAAATTCCTAATATTCATCGAAAAAAAATTAATCTCCCATGTATTTGACATAATTTTGTCTATCAGCCTTGCTCATTATCAGTTTTCTTGGTAAATTATTTTTAATAGAAATCTTATTCATTCAAGATAATTTTTTACCATCTAAATTTCAAAGTAAATAAGAAAAATCGTAATAAGTAATTGGTTTAATTCAAACTTTCAGGAAAAAAAAACATCTATTCTAAAATAACAGTAACAGCAATAGTATTTAATATATTTTCAATTTAAATTTACAATAACAGCTAACCATTAAACAATATTTCACAGAATATCTATGTTTAAAAGTTTGTGTGAAGTTGGTGATAGTAAAAAAGCAGAAGAGGATAGAAAGTTTTGTCGGCTTAATGCCACCTATTTAAGTTTGAATATTAATTACAGTATTTGAGTAGGTCTGATGGAACATAGCCGATGAGCGAACCCCATTAGCGCTGATGATTATAATGTGAAGTTAGTTCGTGGTTGGTGTGAAGTAATGGACTTCGCATTTGCTCTAACTACTTGCCGAGTAAAGGGGGTAGTAAAAATTGATTAGTCAGTCCTTTGGAACGTCGAAACTTTTCATTGCCAATAATTCTTTAAAACGTAGTTTAAAGTTAACGGTTAACGATTATTAAATTTTAAAGATTTCGTAAAATAAATGTTAATTTAAAACAAGGCAGCATAAATATATTCAAAATGAGAAGAGGTATTTTAACTTAAAGGCCGTTTCGCTCGTTACATTCCCATTATCGTGAAATGATCAAAACATAATTTTAATCATCTTATAGTCACACACACACACACGCACCGATATATGTATGTATATATATATATATATATATATATATATATATATATATATATATATATATATATATATATATATATATATATATATATATATATATATATATATTCATCATCATCATCGGGCCGTGTCGATCCACTGCAGGATGAAGACCTCTTCAGCATGCTTCCAAGTTTCATGGTCATGGGCTTTCCTCTGCCACTCGGGTCCAATACACGTAACGATGTCATCAATCTATCGTGCCTTCGGTCTTCTCCGCGGACGTTTGCGATCAAGCGGTATCCACTTCAAGGATTGCCTTAGTCCATCTGTCGTCCCATCGCCTCGCTATATGGCCTGCCCATCTCCATTTCAATTACTTTACTCTTTCAATCATGTCACAGACTTTCGTTTGTTCCCTGTTCCATACGCAGGACCTTCTGTCTCGTCTTGTAATGTCAAGCATACTTCTTTCCATTCCCCTCTGTGCTACTCTGTGAGTGTCCAGGTTTCACTTCCGTATATCATAACGGGTAGAACGCACTGATCGAAGACTTTTATTTTCAGGCAAAGTGGGAGTCTGCTCTTACACACTATGTTGAGCCTGCCAAATGCCTGCCAGCCACATTTAATACGCCGTTCCACCTCCCGGGCGGTATTCCTCTCCATTGGAATTATCTGCCCAAGATATAGAACGCTGTCCACGATCTCCAAATCCCTTCCTAAAACTGAAATTTGTCTGTCCTGAGCAAAGTTATTGAACATAACCTGACTATTTTTCAAGTTTATTTTCAAACCAAATGGTTCGCCGGCCCTTTGCAGTTCTTATATGTGTCTTTGCAACTCCTCAAGGGTCTTGTGAAAGGAGAACGATATCATCTGCAAATCTAAAATGGTTTAATTTTGCACCATTGATCTTTACACCGTCCTGTTCCCAATCCAGTTTACGGAATACTTCTTCAGGGCCAGCCGAGAAAAAATAGGCGATATTGCGTCACCCTGCCGTACACCTCGTTCTACATCAATACCCACTTAAAGATCATCAAGGTGACTTGTGGCTGTAGCTCATAGACATATGCTTTATCTACCCTTTGGCTAAGCAGTGCATCCATGAATTCTGAATCTTGCTTGTTCTCTTGGTTGTGCGTCATTCAGTTTTTTTAATATTCTTTTAGAAATTATCTTAGTGAAAACTTTGTACATTACTTATAGGAGGCTTATTGGACGGTAGTGGAGGAACTAACAAATGCTACAGAATTGATGAAAAACGTCAAGGCTCCAGGAAAGGACAGTGTAACTGTCGAAATGCTAAAAGCTGGTGGCCGAACGTTACATAAAACACTGGCAACATTATACTCAAAATGCCTCAAAGAACAAAAAGTACCTAACTTATGAAAAAATGCAAAAGTGATGTTGAATATAAAAACAGTTTATACTCTTCTACACTAGAAACATGTCAGAATAATATATTTCAGTGAAAATCGTATAAACTGTAGTTTTATTTTAAAGTAATTTATAATGGATTTTCGTCAAGTAAAAGTTGAAACCGTCAATTACTTTCAATGAAAATCAGAATGAAATTCTCTATCTGTATGTTAATCACCACGTTCCTTAAAATGTGCATAACGACGCTTAGCTTTCTCATGTATTATAACACAACTTGGAGGCACTCTCTGTTGGCTAGTTAATGTTAATGCAGCTTCCATTTTTTCAAATGCTGGATTACAAATAAATTTGCTGATTTTTTGATATTGAGGTTAAAAAAGTATAATTAAAATATTTTGTCTTCTGATTGTTTGATGCAGCGTATAGTTGATTAATTGACATAAAAAAAAACGTGATATGGATGCAAACAACTCATTAAAGCGTAAATGGTCAAGCATTTCAAATTTAACCTTAAGCAACAACACGACATTTTTCAGTTTAAGAACTAATTTTCCTTTGCTTTTACTCTACATTATATATTATTATATATTAAAATATTAACATATACAACTGTATATTATATTACAACATAAATCTATTTGTTATTGTTGGTGGATTCATGCAGTTGTGGGTTGTATCCTTCTTCATCTGCAACAGTTTGAAGTCTTCTAGATCTCTCTCTGGGCAGATGGTATCGCAGGCGTCATGGTTTTTTTTAACTGTTAGTCGATGTCGCTCAGATCTTGTGTTCTAGTAGTAAGTATTTAAGCTTCTTTTTAAAATTTTTTAGGTTTAATTTTATTATGTCTTTTTTTATTTTGTTGAATTTTGCTACGGTTTCAGTTGTGAGTTTTTGTGTGAGTCTTACTTGTGTATTTTTATGAACTCTAATGTCTGATTTTCTTCTGGTTTCGTATGTATGTATTTGTTTGTTTGTCGTGAATGTGATAGTTGTCTTTATTAATTTATTTTGAATTTTGTATAGCAGCAGTATATTGTGATATTGTATTAGTTGTCTGATGTTTAGTTCTTTTGTTTTTTTTGTATAGTTCTTCGGTTGGCCTTAGTCTGTTGAGATTATATAATATTTTCAATGTCTTATTTTGTTGTCTTTGTAGTATGTTTAAGTTTTTTTTCTGTAGTATTGCTCCACGTATTAATCATATAAGCATTTTTAGATGAGAATAGTGCATGGTACAGTGGTTTCTTCATTTTTGTTGGTATGATGTGCTTCATTTTTAAGAGCAAAGTAATTTATCCAAGGGCAGTCATTTCTTCGTTTTATTTTCGTAATGCACATTTTTTTTTCCATAATACTCTGTAGCGTTTTTGAAAGATCTTCATATGATTTAATTTGGTCATAGTTTAATTCCGAAATCATTTTATTTGTTTTTCCATTGTTTCTTTTAATTGCATTGCAGTGTACATAGGTAGGTCTTTTTTTTGTTGGTGGTTCTATTGTTACTTTAATTATATTGTGGTCTGATATATCGGAAGAAATTATGCTCATGTTAACGAGCTTATTTTCAATATTTGTAATTACATGGTCAAGTATGGTATTGTTAGAATTTTCATTGTATCTAGTGTATGCACCCGTCTTTCTTTTATTCAGAATTTTATAGTTTCGTTCTTTATACATGTTATAGTAACTGTCAATCAAACTATTTTTCCCCAAAATATTTACATTAAAATCACCGATAATGATATGACGTTTGGTTCTGTTTATTATTAAGGTTTATATATAAGGCTTATTGATATATTTTCTGAAGTTAATTCTACATTTATTATTTCAATTTTGTTTATGATACTGTTTACTTTTTCTTTATATTCTATACCATTTCTTATATGCATCAATATACCTCCTCCTCTGGTTTGGCGTGATCTAAATATTGCATTGTAGCCGTCAATATTATATAAATCTTCCTAACATATAAATATATGTTAAATAGCGAACAAAGCAGAAGAGACAGGTGCTATTCACCCGGAATTATTGTGGCGAATGACAAGTTGAAGCAATAAAACAAGAGATAAGACAAAAGAGACAAAAGAGAACAAAAGGCAGCGTTTAACAAAACCCATAGCATCAAGCGTAACTCGGCGGCGGCGAGTTATCGGTTAAAGAACTTGCGGCCAAGCGGCAATAAGACTTGTTTGTTTATAAATAGTTTGATAAGTGTTTGTTTTGAAAGGTAACTGGTAAATAAATACATATTATTCTAGAAATACAATATGTATCATTAGTTTTGGATACACGAATAAAGAAATTTCCAGCCGCGAATACAAGAAGTGGTCACAATTTTTTAATTCGTTAATACTGAAAACGCGAATAACGGAACCGTGAATAAAAAGCTTTGGCCACGTAAAATTTGTCCAATCCTTTAGTTACCATGAAACGTCAGTTGCTTTCGAACGTTCAACTCGAATACGATTGATAACGGCTTAAGGTCAGAAATCGGTGTCGAGAGATGTTTGTTGACGCTTCTTCTTGGTGGTGACATTGGATAAATTTTATGTAGAACATGGGGAAAAATGTTGCTCCTTTTTTTGAATATTTTTAATATTCTCCACGAGTCTACAGTGCAATTTCTCATGCTTGATTGAATCATCTCCTTCTGATGCTCACATGGTTAGCGAAAAGCACGTCGAGAAAAAATATTTCAAATAAAAGTTTCTAAGATTGTCAAGGATTTGTGAGAGAAGGATATTTTCAAATTTAAAAGCAGAAAAGAGAGATAAGGTTGTTGTAATTGACAAATATGGTTATTTTACACGCATCGAAAAAATAATTTAAGGCAGCCTGTATAAAAGATTAAATAGAAATACATTATCAAAAATGCTTAATGAAGTTAGAGATACATTTAAATCTCGTAACAACCTTCTTTTCTGAAAAACAAGCTGCATATTTCAAATCCAAAAGATTATGTCCTACTAAAAATTGAAAAACCAAGAAAATTAATGAAACCAATTGAATCAGCCATTGATTCTCCAACATATAACTCGCTAAAATGATTAACAAAAGAATTTCAACATCTACCAAACCAACTACCTTCCTGTTCTGTGATAAATTCAACAACATTCATAGGTTTTGGTGTCCTTTGACGTATCATTGTTGCTTCCGATTGTCCCGATTCCACATACCTTGAAATACCTAACGGAGTTATTCGAGTTAAACAGTTTCAATAACAAGATTGTTTCCGAGTACATCTCCCTCACAAGATTATGTACGAAGCTAAATTGTTTTCAGCTTAATAATAGATTTTACGAACAGCAAGGTGGAACTGCAATGGGCAATCATCTGTCACAGTTCTTAACGATCTTATTAATGAGTAAATTTTAATCCTAGGCGAAGGATGAATTCGGTTACTTTTCCAGGGTATGGTTAAGATACGTAGATAACATTTTTGCAATTTTTGATTCAAAAAATGAAAACTTAAAAGTGTAACTAATAATAGAACTGTGGATGCGTATGAAAGCATTTGAATAGAAAATTGTAAGAAAACAATGAACCGGGATAAAGGGCTTATCAGTGGTGGCTCGTGAAGGAGGGCGTTGGGGCACCGCCCCTCCAGCATTTATCACAGTAAACAAGTTCAGTTTTTTTCCTTTAACTCATTTTAAGATATTATTAAAAAGTAAAATCTCCAAATGTAGAACAACGTCTGTCGACCCATCACACCAAATAACGCGGATACAAATTCCGTCCTCTCGCCACAATGTGTACATCATTGGTCGGACGTTTACCTCCAGCGACCGTACGCCACGTCATCTTATCTCGTCGTTGACGTTACATGTTTTGTTGGTTGCCAGAATTCGGGGGTTTAACTACTTTCTAAAACATGCGATTTAGACGTAGATTCCCTGCGATCGAGCGTATCGATAATTAGTTTTAAACGCTAATTTGATGGGTACGGAGCGTTTGATATATCCGCGTCGCGTATTTCGTTTGCTTCGCCAATACTTGTTTTGTTTGGATTGTTAAACTAGGGCAAGTGTTACGAGAAAATTTGACAGTAAAAATTACATTAGTATTTTGTAGCTATGTGGATGTGAAGACAGTAATTCTCTGTTTTGTTTGGTGTGTTTATTGTTTGGTGGTGAGCAGCACGAAGGAGTGATGGATCTAAAATATTTGTTAGACAAAATTAAAAAGCACGAGAAAATACCTAAACATAAAAGCAACCTACGGAGCTTCCAGTTAGGTAAAGTAAACATTGGTTCATCATTAAGTTCTGCGTATGCGAAAACAATAAGCGAGCATAATGAAAATGTAAAAAAAACCGCTTGGTACTTTCGAAGATCACTGAAATTTTGAAATTTTCTAGTCAACATAACCTTCCTCTTCGGGGCCACCACGAAAGAGATGATTCGTTAAATAGGGCCGAGTTTCTAAGATTAATAAAGTACAGTACAAAAATTGATTGCATTTTAGAAAAACATATGAATGACTCGAAAGTTTTTAAAGGGACTTCCAAAAGCATTCAGAACGAATCACTGCAGTGTATGTTGGAATAAAGTGTAGTATTTAGTGCAATAATGACTGATGATTCCACTGACATTTCGATTCAAACACAAATGGCTTTAATGTACCGGTACGAGTTAAATGGTTGCATTTTTGTCCTTTTTTTATTCGTTTTGAAATACAACAGGACAAAATGATGAGCAGCTTTCGAAAGGCATTTTGAAACAGTTAGAATCTATTTTTAGAACTTTGCCAGATAAATTAATAGCTCAAACCTATGATGAAGCTGTTGTTATGCGTGGTCATTTGGGAGGTGTGAATGTAAAAGTAAAAAATGAACACTTTGTATATTGTTATGCTTATCAGCTTAATAAATCGTTGTTTCAAGCGTGAGAATTTTTTTAAGTAACATAAAGGCGACTTCCAGTTTTTTTGCACATTCGACGGGATAGAACTGCTGCATTGTGACAAACGAATACTCACATCATCATAAACACGTTGGATTTCTCAATCTCATATAATCGCCACGATTTTTAGGTTTAAAGAAGAAATTCAGACATGTTTTGAGAATATCCAACGAGGGAAAATAAAAAGCAGAAACTAGCTTGCAAGCCGCTGGGTTCCTCAAATGGTTGAAGGACGATATTTTTTTGTTTTGGTTAAATTTTTTATTATAATTACAGCTCCTTTAGAAATTCAAATGGCAATAGCATATTTTGAACAAAAATTAGGCATATCAGAAATAATTTACCATCTGCTGAAACATTATAATTTCAAGAGCTCGAAAAATAAAAAGGGAACAGCAAAAAAAAATCTTCAGCACTATTTTCTTCTACGCCCTCCAACATTAAAAACCCACGAACCGCCACTTGGACTTATTCCGTTTAGTCAACTTTTGTGGGAATTCTTTTCCAGATTTAAATTAATAAAATTGTTTTATAAGTATTAATCCGATAATGTGAATTAATAATATAATGCTTTTTTCAGGTTGCTAAAACATATCGATCATTTCTAGAAATATTTTCGTTCACATTTTGATATTAATGGCACTTAAAATTAATTATTGTACTAAAAAGGGATACATTTACAATATGTTCAGTTTAGTTCATTGTCTGCTCGTAGCTTTCGCTAATCTTGATGTCAGTCCTAACCGTAACCGGTGAATAATTTAGCTTGACAAGTCGATGGTTATCTGATATCATAAAATGGCAAAAGTGCAGGGAAACAGCCGGTCGTTAGCACCGCAAAATGGATTACGGGATCACGAAACCTCCGTAATACGATTTGTAATAGAGATTGGGGCGAAGTTGTATCGGAAAGGTTTGCGAGAAATTCCGCTCGTAATCCGTTCGAGTGGTCCAATAATGAAATTTATAATACCTCAACAAATATGACGGTTCGATTTTCACTACCGCTTTTGTTAATTAAAATTTACCGAAAAAAAATGAAAATTATCAAAAAAATTTGGCATCAAAAAACATCCGCATTTCTTAATGATCAACAAATATTTCTTCTCATACATACAGGGTGAATTATAGATTAATTATAGAAAATAATTAATCTTTCTAGTATAAAGTTTAGTTTATAACGGGTCTTTCAAATTGAGCGGTTTTTTGTAATTCTTGAATAAAACACAGATGGCGTTGTGAATTTGTCTAGGTATAGTCTCATTTCACGATATCATTACACCACCCAGCAACGCCTTAAAATTGTTGAATTATTTTATGAAAATGGAAGTTCAGTGAAAGATGTTTTGAGAAAATTTACAGTTGGCACAATCGTCTATCTGAAAGCACTATCAATCGAATTGTTCAAAAATTCTGGATCTGGAGGATATATGGTTTCAAAAGGAAAACGGTACAGCTCACTCTGCTAATGAAACATTTGATTTATTGAGAGAAAGATTTCCTGGGCGAGTTATTGCAAGGAATGGTGATGTTAATTAACCACCAAGATCATGTGATTTGGCACCGTTGGACTATTTTCTTTGGGATTACGTCAAAAGCCAGATCTATAAGAACAATTCACAATAGATTCCTGAACTAAAAGATGAAATTATTCGAGTCATTGGTGAGATAAAACCACGGTTATGCCAAAATATCATCCAAAATATTGACAAAAGGGTGGACGTCTGGAACTGCAAGAGGTGGTCATTTGCCAGATATTGTTTTTCATGTTTAAATATTCTGTGTTTTATTCAATAATTAAAAAACAGCTCAATTTGAAATACCCTTTATATATTTGGATTATTGTATCTTTGAATCTTCGACTTTTCAAAAGGAACAAAGCAAAATCAATAACATTTGATGCTCAGTTAATGCTTGCCTAGGCAGAATTTTGAAAAAAGTGGATCTGCAGATAATCTACGCAGCTTCTAACAAGTTAAGAGTAGTCCTGGCAAACCCAAAGAATCAGTCAGAGCAGCAAGAAAAATCGGAGATTCATGAAATTAGCTGTCAAGATTGTGCTGGAATATTGGCCAAGAACAATGAATGTATTGTATATTGTCCTGGCAAACCCAAAGGATCAATCAGAGCAGCAAGAAAAATCGGAAATTTATGAAATTAGCTGTCAAGGTTGGGCTGGAATGTTGATAAAAAAAAAAGAATGTATTTCATATAGGAGAAATGAGACATGTTTTATTGTCCGACATGCCCTCGAGCATGAATGTGCCAACATGAGTATCTTTGCAATCTAACGAGTCTCATATCATTTTGCTTGTAAAGTTAGAAATTATAGTGTCCTTCATAATTACAAAAATAAATTGTAGGAGATTTTTTAAAATGGATAAATTTTAATATAAATTTAAAGAATTTGCTTTATATTTTGTCAAAAAAATGAAATTTCTTCTGCTGATGCAGTAAAAATGTTAAGAAAGTGTATCAGTGATGAAGTTATGTCAAAGACAAGTGATACATGGTCTGTAGCGATGTTGGAGAAGCAGCTGAAGATGAATCTCGTTCAGGAAGACTTTCGACGTCAACCGATAAAGGAAACATCAATATTAAGTATATTGTACTAAGTAATCGATGATTACTATAAATATTAGAGTCCATTCGAAAAAAAAAAAACGTTCGGATTTGTAACAGAACAATTAATGGTTTTTACATCACGATAATACATCATCGCACATCGCACAAGCCCCATATTTAGATATGGGGCTGGCACAAACCCCAGATATGATACCGTGTAAGTCAAGTATAAAAATTGTTTGGATACAAAAAACGTTGGCATAAGTGTGTTACAGCGAAAGGGGATCACCTCGAAGAGGGCAAAGTAAATGTTGATAAATAAATATATTCTCTGTATTTTATTTAAGTAAAAGTAAAGTGTTTGGGTTAGAGGCGCATCAGCAACTAGGCTATTTAGCGACTGGACCTACAGCTTAACGTGGGTTCCGAACCACGGTCATCAGCTTCCGACAAACCCAGGCCAGCACCCCCCTCGGGCTATAAACCCTTGGTTATGTGCCTACCCATAAGTCTATCAGGAAACCTACCGACTGGCGAGTGACCAACGTAGAACACTTCTCAGAAGGCATCCGGCCTTACCCAGCCTTTAATTGGCGTGACTGAGGGGTAATTCGTAGTCGGATTTTACACTCTTGCCTAGAAACAATCACAAACATTTAGGAAAGATAAACGGACAGAAAAAAGAAAAATAACCATCCGAGCGCTGGAATCGAACCAGCTATCGCTCCAGCGCGGATTCGGCAAAGCAGACGCTCATACCGCCGCACCAACGCGACCGGCTGTATTTTATTTAAAAATATATCTTTTGATCCCATCTGCAAATAGAATAGAGTTTAGTTTTAGTATTAAATTGACAGTAAACGTTTGCCAAATATGAGCTATATATTTTTAATTTGAAATAAAAACACAACGGATTAACAAATCAGCTTTTCTCTCAATAAATTGATTGTGTCACGAAATGTATGGCATGTTGTACCGTCTTGTTGAAACCACAAGTCTTAAAGTAATCGTGTGTCTGCAGCGTTCTCCATCGACAGTAACTGCATTTCCATTTTCATTTTTAAGTACGGTCGAATTACACCTCCTGATCATAAACCACATCAAATTGTAAATTTTTAAGGATGTAAAAGGGTTTCAAGAACCGCATGTGGATTTTTCTCGCTCCAATCAGTTCAATTTTGCTTATTTACCAAGCCATTTAGCCAAAAATGAGCTTCATCTCTGAAGGTGATTTATGCATAAAATAATGATCTGTTTCAAGTTGCTTTAAAACTCAGTCTGCAAATTTTCTATGCAACAAATAGTCATTTGATTTGAGTCGTTGAGTTAACTGAATGTTTAACTCCTTGAAATTAAAATCTTTATGACGAATATTTCATGTAATGCCATAAGAAAGGGCAAATTCTTGAGATTGACGTGTAATTTATTGTTATGAATTTCCATTCACGCTTTAGTTCACAGCATTGATGTTTTCATCAACACGTTTAAGTTTTTGACTGGTTGGGTTCTTAGCATCACAAACACTATTATTATTATCATTTTTTTCGATTTTTTTAAATTAAATCACTTATTGTAAGCTCTGTAGGTCAATTATGCTGACCATAAATTTTATGTAAGGTGCAAAACGTAGCTTGAATAGATTCGTTATTTTTGTAATTCATTTGAATAATTTCTATACGCTGTGCAACTGCATACCTCTTCACCATGATTTGCCAAACAATACTTAACACAAATGTCTATTTTGCCGAGAATAAGAAAAAAAATGGCTGGTATGACGTTTTATAAAAATATACAGTACTAGTTTGATAACGCTTCATTGTCTTCTGATAATGTTAACATGATTAGAGAAAGGCGCATCGAGAAATTACAAACGAGTAATTTGATGTATTGTGTTAAATATCTTTGAATTCAGTGTTTCACACCAAAGCTCCCAATATAAGACTTGAGCAGAACTTAATGCTATTCTATGTTGCTTGATGATTTTTTGATCGAGCTATATACCAGGTTTGTGAATATGAAACTGGAATTTGCCCATAGATGACCCTAGCTGTCAATGTAGTTACCCTCAAGCCGCGTCATTAAAGCAATGTCCTTGTTAACATCTGACAAAGATTTTCAATTTACAACAATACAAGTTTCACACAACAGCATAGTTTGTATTAAGGTTGAACATGTCGAATTTGGTGTCTGGAAACTACGATTTGCGAACAGCATTAATTTTCTGTTTTTAAATATGAATTTTTAGAAATATTATACTGTTGGAGCGTATGTGACCCTCGATGAAATGCTTTTTCGCCACTGTAGATTCTAGAACTGTTTACACAAGCCATATGGAAATATATGCTGGTGTACAACCGGATAGACCATATAAGTTAAATAACTCCACGGAAGCAGTTACTTTAAGAATGAGCGAATTTTTTCGTGTAACAGGACGAAACATAACAATGGATCGTTGGTTTACTAGTGTTAATGGTGTTAGTCAACTTGTTACAGAACATATGCTTACTGTAATTGGAACGATTAAAACCAATAAGTTGTAAATACCAAGAATTTTGACTGATGTGAAGGACAGACCTATTGATTCTTCCATTTTTGCCTTTGGAGACAAAAACGATGATAGTCTCATGTATAACACGAAAAGCAAAAAACGTTTTATTGTTGTCATCCCTTCATCACACTGATACAGTAGTCTACGAAAGTAGCAAATCAGAAATTAATTTATTATAACACAAGGCAATGTGAAGTGGACATTGTGGACAAAATGGCTGCAACTTAGAATGTTGCCAGAAATACAAAACATTGGCCCACCGTAACTTTTTATGAAATGTTAAATATAGCATCAATCAACGCTTTTATAATTGTAAGGCAAAATTATTCCACTTATGATATAAGTAAGGAACGACGACTCTTCATAAAAAGTTTGGGAAAAGAACTAGAAAAGACCACATGTCTTCCAGGGTAAATGCTTCGGGACTGCACACGTACATTCGCGACACCGCTGCGAAATATTCTGAAACCAGAAGGCAAGATAAACCTGATCCTTCTCCAAATAAGAGGGGTCATTGCAAATATTGTAAAAAACGCAAAACACGCTATTTTTGCAAATACCAGCTCTGTATGGAGCACATTTTAGCCTGCTGTAGAGAATGTGTGCTCCAACAAGCGAATTATTAAGGTTAAAGTTTAGGTTGCTCCAATTTTTGCAAGACTTTTTTTTAATGATACTTATCTGCATTTTTTGTTAGTTTCAGGTCACTTATTTGAGAATTTATTGTTTATGTTATACATTTTGAGGTTTTTTTATAACTATTTCACTGTGTTAAAATAAAATGTTTATAATTATTTTTTTTTATTTCCATATTACAATAAAATAATGCAAAATAAAATATTTCTATGTAATAAAAAAACGATAAAACAAATGTACCAAATAAATAAATAAAAAAAAATTGTCAAATTTAATAATAAATAGCAAAATAGCACTTCGTCAAATGTGGTCCTAATACACCATCGTCGCGTACTCTTGTTAATTTTAAATAGGTCGTGCATCGTAGTGTTGAAATATGCATAAAATAAAAAAAAAACTTTAGAAAATTGAAATTAAACTAATTATTTTCAGAATAACACGAAATGGATTTCAGTTTCATTCCATTTATATGCCCTGCGTTCTATTGGCATGGAATAATAATTTCTTCTTCGTCCAATAGCCGCCTTTCTAATTAAATTTATGTATATTTATTCATGTCGTCGACAAGAAAATTTTAAATTGCCGAAGTTGGTTTGAATGGATGCCCCATTAGACGTCGCTTTCGTGATGCTCCATCGAAATTTTCAGTAATTATTTATATTGTAGAAATTCCATTCCGTAATTAGTTTAATGCCGAAATGTTTGGTCCGTCGCCGTATCTGACGTCGGCATCGAAGGAAAATTCCTTCTTTAAAAGGAACTTGTAAGTTTGTCGCTATTTTTTCTCGTCGATTAAATGGCCGCTTTTAGTTTAAATTATTTTTTTATTAATTGTACTCAAGGAGCAATTAGTAAAAAATCAAAACTCACATTTGCTGTCCATCTACAAAAATTACAAATAAAAACGCGATAGTTGATTCAAAAGTAACAAAAATACACATTCTACAAATTCCATTAATTGTTTATATAGTGATCGTTTTGTCTTTATGTCGTCATTCAAATAATTAACTTAAATCATCAACATTAGATCCACCACTAGCTTCATAAAAAATAAAAACTATTTATTAAAATATATGCACCCAGTGACTCTACACAAACCTTTGCTTGCAGATGATAATAGCTACTACTACTACTACTGCTCTAAAGGTTAAGTTGACCATTGGGCCCTTACTTTGATTCCATTGTTGTCGATCACGTCTCTTTCGCGACGTGATCGACGATCGACGACGAAAAATTGTAGTCGCCGTCCTTTGGGCATGGTTAACCGTGCCTTCACTGTGTTATATCGATATTAATCGATCATGTTAGAAAAAGGGGTTACTCCGAACCTGACTCGCAAGGATCAGGTATGGTGGAAGTTTATTATTGATTTCGTGTTGATGTTCTACGGGGCTGGTGTGTTGTCGCTGAGTTAGATGTTGAATGAGACGGTGTTCTTCTAGGTTTTTTTTCTGTTGTTGATGTTGTGGCGTATTCTCTTTATTTGTTGATTTTATTCTAGCTGTTGTTTAATGTTATTCTGTTGTTTGGTGGCTCGGGATCGATGGATTTGATGGTGCTGCCGATCCCAGAGCATCGATACTTTACCAGAGTCGAGGCTAAGACTAATTCTCTTGCTTAGGTTTGAAGTGCCACCCGCCTCACTCGGATGACGACTTCGAGGTGCCCGCTCTCTACTCCGGATCAGACCTCCACTGCTAGAACTGCCAACAGCCACTGTTATCGGCCCCCATGAAGACCAGCGCGGTCGCTAACGCGCCCAATCCTATCGGAGTCCACCTTCGATGCTTTTTATGTTGGATTTTACAGGTATTTCACTGCTTATTCTCTTGTTGGATGAGCTTGAGATGGATGGACTTGATGGTGCTGCCGATCCCGCAGCACTGATTCAGTTGGTTAGGTTTGCAGCTGTTTGGTGGTTTGAAGTAGTAAAGAAAATTAATTAAGAGAAAATCAAAATCATGAACATAGCAGCACAGGAAAAGAAACAACAAATCTTTTTAGAGAGAAAACCAATAGAACAAGTCAAAGATTGAACCCTCTGGATACAATAACAGAAGAAAGTGGAAAAATAGACAGGCAAATAACAGAGAGAACTGGAAGCAGAGAGAAGAGAGTCAGAGCTTTGAGACGTAATAGCGGCGACACTGTTTGAATTATCTTAGGACAGAGGTTTCTAATCTTTTCCGGACCACCGCACCTTTTACAAGAGAAAATAATTCCAACGCCCTCTCATCCATCATAGATAATTATGTCACATTAAAATATTGCTGCACATTATCTATAGCTATTTTATTATTTTATTATCTATCTATTAAGAATCACAAAATA
This sequence comes from Cosmopolites sordidus, assembly GCA_031761425.1. Lineage (NCBI taxonomy): Eukaryota > Metazoa > Arthropoda > Insecta > Coleoptera > Curculionidae > Cosmopolites > Cosmopolites sordidus. Next base: position 417,938 of record JARFXV010000516.1, on the reverse strand, counting down.
TGAATTAATTACAAATACCATCAAATTTAGTAAAGAATTATTTATAATTAGAATTATAACTAAACACAAAATAAATAACAAATAAAATAATAATGAGATGGTTGAGGCTAGTGGAGTGTTAACAATTTGTTACTAACGGATTCCAATTTCATTAACATCTATCTGTTCATTTTCTTAGAAAGTAAATTAGCTACTGCAATGAATCTACCCTCAGTCAAATACGATAAAGAAAATAGAATTAAAAATTTCTGTACTATTGTCCCAATCCAGGGTAGAGAGCTAGTTCTAATTTTTGAAGTCAGAACTCTTGGTATTGATTTCTGAATTTTTCTTCTAGTTCTTCGTTGTGAGTTCTGCAAGTTCCTGTGGGAAAGTTGCTGGGAAAGTTGGATTTTATTAAATCGTTGAGACAGGTCTGTCAAACAAGCAATGTCAGATATAATTAGGTTTTCGTGCAGTTTTTCATCTCAAACTATGTTTTCAACTGAGTCACATTTTTGAGACACAACGAACTTCTCTCTGCAGCAACAAGCGATTTAAATTTTCATCATTTTCAATATAAAGTTGGCTAAATAATCTGTCGCTCGATAAATTGCTTCTAATCTAATTGATTTCTCTATATGTATATAAATGGAGATTTTTTTTTGCTTTCCCCTTCCTCCTTTTTACTTTTCGTGCTATTGAAACCCTATACAGGAGGTGATCCATTAAAATGAGTTAAAGGAAAGAAACTAAACGGAAATAAAATATTGTATTTTTGCTCTGAGAAATTGTTTACAGTGATAAATGCTGTAGGGGCGGCGCCTCAACGCCCTCCCTCACGAGCCTCCAGTGCTACAAAAGAAACACAGGATCTCTTTAAACGGAAAACCACTAGAATACAATCATAAATTAAACCATTGAGGCACAACCTAGAGAAGAACACTATAGAAGACAAGATATAAAGATATTCAGCGAAATAACAAAGAAAATAGGAAAGGTTGAGAGAATAAACAGCATGGAGGAAAATAATATACCAAAACAGATAAAAGTGGAGATATTCCAAAAGTAGTAAGAAATTCCTTATTGGAAGATAGATGACTTTATATTTTGCTTTAAATATGGTACAATATTGTTCAGTATTAATTTAAACAATAAGTTTTGGTTTGTACTGATATATAGCGTTACGAAATTTAATGCAGCAAATTGAGAAAAATCAGGTTGTTTATACTTTCTTCCTTCACTGTATATATTTAATATATCTGCAGAGTATATAAAAAAAACTGAAAATGGTTTCCTTATATTCTACTCTAAAAAAATAATATATACAGTAAAAAGTTGAAATAAATCAACCACGTACCTTATTAAAAATTTTATAGGTATTCTATCCATATGAACACTAACACAATTCACACTACAAGACTCAAACACAATAACTACGTCAATTCTCACTGATATCTTTACTTGAACTGACTCATTTAACAAAGAAAGTAAAAATATCGATACATTTTTTTTTGTTAGAGAAAAGGCCATGACTACATTGTGTTTTTATCGGTTAAAGGTATAATATCTGTTAAAGAATATTAACATTTTTATTTTTTAAATAATTTGAAAATAATATTTCGTATGTATAGATTTTGTATACAGGGTACCAGTGGCGACTCGTGGATTTTTTCTCGGGGGTTTTTAAAGTAGGAAGGCGTGGAAGAAAATAGTGTTGCTGAAGAATTTTTTTTTGCTTTCCCCTTACTCCTTTTTACTTTTCGTGTTATTGGAACAAAAGTTGAAGCAGGAAAACATTAAAATTTTGTATTGTTACTACTTACAAGGGCATTGGATGATGGGTTGTTGCTTGTTGCGCAGATAAAGGAATGAATAAGTAGGTATTTACCGTTCCCCGAAGAGTAAACCATTCAAACAGTTTATTATAACTGCAAATCAATACAGAAAATTCGAAAAAGTTGGAAAAAAAACTTAAATTAGTCATTATTAACTTGATTATAACTAACGTTTTAAACCAGATACCAAAATTCCAACCAAAATTGTGGTGACAGGATGGAATTTTTATCCGCATTATTTGGTGTGATGGGTCCACAGACGTTCTTCTACATTTGGAGATTTTAATTTTTAATAATACCTTAAAATGATTTAAGGGAAAGAAACTGAACGGAAATAAAATATGGTGTTTTGATCTGAAAAATTATTTACCGTGATAAATGCTGGAGGAGCGGTGCCCCAACGTCCTCTGTCACGAGCTGCCACTGATGCAGGCGTCCATTCATATTTTTTGCAATCAAATGCTGGCGATGAATAAGCTAATGTTTTCTTTCTCTTGAAAACACCTTCTTCATGGTATTAAATATCGATTCTCCCTTTGTATGTTTCTAAATTTTTAACAAATAATAACTTTTTAGAATTTTTTTCCTCTTTTATGAATCGAATGTATGATAGTAGTGCTTCATTATTTAGTAGATTTAATTCTCTTTAAATGTTCTCTTTATATATTCGCTGGTTGGCAGTAGCTACTACCGGGTAGTTGACAGTTGCCAATATTGTTTTCGTACATACCTATTCAGTATACTTTATAGGTTCTTGTGAATGGAAAAATTGAATATCAAAAATGAATATTAGTAAAAAGACAATTATGTCCATGTTGTTGCATTATTAGGCGGAAGAAGAAAATTTAATTTTACATGTATTACTATAAAATGAGAGGCATAGAAAGAATGAACCGGCTATGTTTAAAAATAGACAGGGAGAAGGTTTCCAGTATATTTTAATTAAAAGCATCTAATTGATAATGAAACAAAATTTAAAGAATTTTTTTAGAATTTCGCGGTATCAGTTTAATTTTTTTTTTAATTTGATACAGCATGATATTGAAATATATTTTTTTCTTTATTGGGTGTTTCGCCACGATCTAAAACTCAAAAAATATCAAAAATATCTGTTCTTAAGTAAATAAAGAACCACTGGGTAAAAACACTGGGGATAAACAAATTTATCAGTGATTCTTTTTTGCAATAAATTTGCCTAACGAATAAGATTTTAAAAATACAAAAATGTTGTAAAAAAAATATACAAACTTTTAACGTTAACGTTTCGGGAAGTATTCTTCTTACGTTTTCAAAACGAATCTAAAAATAAATTATATCAATTTATATTAATTATGAAAAGACAGGACGTAAATATATTTTTTGTGCATGTCAATGATACTTACATTGACAATTAGTTTTTAATGACAGTGACATACTACAAAAAAAAATATATATAGGTGAAGTTTACTGTGTGATTGTGATTGTATATTGAAATACTTAAAAGTTTTTAATTATATTCTTTAGAATCAGAAACCATATTGAATTTAAATCTACCGAAGGCATAGCAATACAATTATTTTTATTTAAATTAATTATAGCGGTTTCTTTTAATCTTCTGTATTTTGTTACCGATTCTTTTAATACCATTTTGGAATGATTCCAGTTGATTTAATGACCCGATTGCCATGCGTGTTGACAAATTCTAGATTTATTAAAATCGCTCTTTCTAAGAAGGTTTTTCTAACATCTAACGGTCTAGCTGTCTCACCTATATAAAATTTGCCACATTTTTTAATTTTATTTTTTGGAATTTTATAAACAACATTTTTGGTATTTTGTTGTGTGTTGTTTTTAACCCCTATAATTGTGTCAGAAGAAAAAATATATTTACTTCCTATCTTTTCAGAATTTATAGATATTAATATAATTCATTTTTAGGTTCGTTTTGAAAACGGGAGGAGAATACTTCCCGAAACGTTAACGTTAAAAGTTTGTATATATTTTTATAACATTTTATATTTTTAAAATCTTATTCGTTAGGCAAATTTATTACCAAAATGAATCACTGAGAAATTTGTCTCCGTTTGGTTTTTTGTTTTTACCTAGTGATTCTTTATTTACATAAGAACAGATATTTTTGATATTTTTTGTGTTTTAGATCGTGGCGAAGAACTTAATAATATATAACACCATCAGAAAAACTGGCAATAACACTAAGGTGTGTACATACTAGTTAACATTATTTGTTTAGTTACCTATTAACTTTTCTTAGTATTATAAATTAAACGTACTTATAATGAAAATGACAACTAAACTACTTTATTGAACTAATCTTTAATAAACTAATAAATGTTATTAGTTTACGGTCTAAAGTTTCAAAAATATTGCGATGTGTCTGATGTTGACGGCACATCTTGTTGTTCCCAAACATGGTAGGAAGGCACTGGTGTACTGATTGTGCTACTTTCATAAGAGTAAGTTGATATTTGTGAAGGGGGACTTTGTGGACGTAGCAGTTGTGTTTCTGCAGCTGAAATTATCTGAAAAATTTTACTTTTTGTTTCTACTCTTATCAGTCGTGGAAATGATTTTACTGTCATTGCGACACGTTTGAAAAACACATCTATTTCATCATCGGGTGGTGTAGCTAGAACCATTGTTAGTTCCTTTAATAAAGTTTCCCTTTCTTCAGCACTCTGCTTAATTACCGTTAGGATATCAGAGGAAAAATTTTTCTTCCTCTTTTTCAGTGAAAACTGTGTCTCATTACTAACAAAATGCACACTTGCAGGTCCTACATGTTCAGATACAATAGCAGGATTTGTATCATGAGATTTCACCGTTTCACTATCACTTACATGCTCTTGACTCTCAATAGTGTTTTGTCGTTACTAATTAGTAATCTAAAATAAAAGTATTTAGAAGAAGTAAAGTTATATAGTTAAAAAAATATTATTACCGCCTATTGTGTTCCTCCGTGTCTAAAAAACCGAATTCATCTATAATAGGATTTCTTTTACGCTTTCCAGAAGCAGCACTTCTAGTTGTTTTTGCAATACGTTTCTTTTGTTTATAATAATTATCGCGAATGTTTTTCCACCTTTTTTTAGCAAATCCAGCTAGAATACAAATTTGTTAATATTACAGTTCCCTGAGCTGTTATATAAATTACATACAAATTTTGTTACAGGTTCATAGCAACTGGGGAGTTATACAGATCTTTATCTTTTGCTTTTCGAATAAGTCACAATTACATAAGTGTATTTGTGCCATTAGTCTTGAAAAGCATGTATAACAAGTTAAAGCCAATATTTTTACACCCTTCCGCGAAAGTCAACTTTGGCGAAAAAGCAAAAGAATTTTGGAACGCGTGGCACTTCCCGAATATTATCCGGGCCATTGATGCAAAACACGTGAGCGTTATGTGGCCAGACAAAAGTGGTTCACTTTTTTTTTAATTATAAACACTATTTTTCAATAGTGCTTTTGGCCATTGTTCCAACTATCAATTTCTCATTGTGGATATTGTAACCTACGGAAAAGAGAGCGATGTGGAAATTTTTAACAAATCTCAAATTGAGAAAGACATTTATGAAAACAAATTTAAGTTTCCCGCGCCGGCATTACTTCCGTATTCAAAAGATATTATTCCTCCTCACGTGATTCTTGGAGACGAAGCTTTTCAACTTCGTACAAATATTATGAAACCCTATCCGAGAAGACAAGCATTGGAAGATCACAATAAAGCCGTATTCAATTACAGACTTTGTCGTGCCAAAAGAGTTACTGAAAATGCTTTTAGTATACTCTGTCATGTTTTTCGAATATTTTTAATTCCAATTAACGTAAATCCCTCTACTGTGGACCTAATTACTTTTGTTTTGTGTTTTACACATTTCGCGCAAATAATATGTGCACAACAGGCAAAGCAAACAACATGAATTACAAGACATGACTTTTCCGCTTTCTACACACAATATGATTGATTCCATTAAGTGGAGCGGGGGATATGCGTGCCAAGAAGGTTTTGATGTACGAACTCGCTTTTGGAACTACTTCTCAAACGAGGGAGCTGTACAGCTTCAAAATAACCAAATTTGAGTTTTAATATTTTACTCTTGTAATATTGTCGAAATATATTTAAGAAATGTTGACAAATAAACTTACTATCTTTATTCATAATTTCTCCGATTTTCCTCCATGTGGCCTTTTTTTTAACGTTAATTTATACGATACGTTTTTGGATCATATAATAATGGATTATTACTGACAAGAAGAACAAGCTGTTCATCATTTTCTGCGGTAAATTCATTCATTTCACCTAAAAAACTATACACAAACTAACTTAAATTCGCTGCGAATAGAACTTGTACTGCTCTTGAATCGTTGGTAGCTACGTCTAGCGAATTTGTAGGAGAACAGTCGTAGTAAAATTCTATTACTCCAGTCTAGCGAATTGGTAGCAGCGACCCAATCGCGACTACCAACAGCCGGCGAATTTGTAGGAGAATGCTGCTTAAACAAATTATTACAAGGTCCTATATTTTTGTCGAAACAGGCTTGCGTGAATCGCGTTTTTGCTTACGAACTTGCAAAGACTTGTCACCGGCAGGACTAACCGAATTAAGTATAAGTATACCTAATGTTAATTTAATATTTTATTTACGCGATAACAATAAGATAAAATTTTACAGTCAGTTTTTCAGCCTTTTATTATAATAATTTTCTTAATAGGTAGATGTGCCAGGACCGCCCTATTGACTGTGGTAATGCCCCCGTTTGTCTCTGGACCCGCTACCGCCATGATGGAAGGCTCCTTATATCTTAGGTGAACGTGGTAGATTCTGGAGTCGCCAGGCTGTAATATCCCACATGTGTTAAATTAATGAAGGATTTAGAAATCTTCGCGGTTCACTATAAACGGCATGAAATGTAGATTATAACTAAGATTTTGGAGTTATGCCTTTCTCTGCTATGTCTTTTCAGCAATGATCTACCATCCTACATGTTAATGTAAAATAACAATGTTTCTTTCAAAGCTAGCTATTAGTAAATTAAATATCAAATTTTATTATCAATATGGACTGCCTGGCCGAAGAAAGTTTTGAAATGACCTCGTCAAAGAGGCGCTTTGTAACAATATTTATATAACTTTATCGATGTTGTCAACAAGCAAATTTTAACAAGCCGAAGTTAGTTTGAATAGCTGACTTTCGTGATCATTCGTTTCATTGCATCTTCCAGTTATTATTTATCGAAATTCCATTACCTAATTACTTAAATGCCGAAATGTTTCGAGCATCACTGTTTCTGAAGCCCGTCTCGAACGAAAATATCAACTCTAAGAGGAACTTATTAGTTGGCCGCTATTTTTGCCCGTCACCTAATTGACCGCATTTGGTCTTAATTATTTTCTTAATGAAATGTTTCAAGGAGAATAGATGGGAGAAAGACTAGAAACATTGCGGCTTGGTTCAAAAGATAAATCGTAGGGCTTTTCTTCGGAAAGCGCAGAAAAACTTTAGAAATGCAGTATGAAAAGGACAAATGCGACGTTTAGTTTTCAGTTGGTTTTTTACTGTGTGAAAGAAGAATTGAGCTGGGAGAAATAAAAAGGCCACAAAAATATAGGGTCGTAAGGGTATGAAATAAATTGTACAAAAATATAACAATGTTTAAGCAACAATATAAATTTATTAAACATTTGTTTCGAAAAACTTCTAATTTCTTCTAATATGTTGTGAATAATAAGCCCAACAAGTGTTTCTCTGATAAACTATATGAATTTTCAGGACCATACAACAAAGGTAGGACAGCTACTTGGCAATATACCAATACCACTTGGTAGCTACTAGGCAAGATTTTCATTTTGCGAGGATTTTTTTATCCAAATTTTCGTTACATTTATTGTATCAAGTTTTTCAATCCAAAATATGCCATTTCTCCACTTATTACTACAATTTTTTTTCCTGCAACCATCCAATTAATCTCGAAAACAGAAATTAGTATCTTGGAACCAAATCTGAGGTTTGTATCAATTATCTACGGAATTAACCCAGGCGCAATATATATTATTATTAGGTGCGTATAGACTCGGCTGGATGACGCAAAGCATTCCGATTCAATTTTTGAGGATTCTTTCTGATCTTCCACACCTCTCTCATCCACTCTCCGTAGATCCTCTTTCTCTAAGCCGTCCACCTTCCCTGATCCCTGATCTCCTTTAAACTTCGCTCTCTGATGTGACGTTCCACATATGTATTTTGTTTCTGTACTTGCTTCTGTTCTCAATCTCTGTCGGAGCCATTAGTACCCTTCCCATATCAGTTCGGACTTCTGCGATCCATGGTACTGTTGACTTGACCCCTTGTATGTATGTAAGAATTTTGTTGGTGAGTCTTATTGGTGGGAGTCTACTGATATGTCCATAGAATTTCAACCTACTTTTTCTTATGTCCGTCGAACATTATCAGCAAAGGCAAAGAAGGAAGCAGTGTCGTTGACCGATAACAAAAAAATGGATGTAATGTTTGCATTCCAAGACAATCCGCATACCTCAACTCGACAAGTTGCCTTGGAAAACAATTTTGGTCGCTCTTCGGTTGCCAGAATATTGAAAGAGAATAAAATGCATCCGTATAAGCTACAGCCTACTCAAGAGCTTAGTGAAGACGACTTCGACAGGAGAATGGAGACAACAACCTTCTGAGAGTGGAAAACGTTTTATTTTCTGATGAATCTACTTTTACTCTTCATGGGCATGTCAATGGCCAGAATTGTCGTTATTGGTCGAGAGAAAATCCTCACTGAATGCGGGAAATTCACACACAAAGACCTGAAAAGATTAATGTCTGGGCAGGTATTATAGGAGATCAAATAATCGGTCCAATATTTTTCGATCAAAATTTAAATGCGGTAAATTTCTTAGACTTTCTCCAAAATCAGCTCATTCTAAATCTTATAAATTTCTACCCTAATAGAAGAAATCCTCAATTGCTAGCCGACACAATTTGGTTCCAACAAGATGGAGACCCCCCCCCCCCCCCCCCCCATTATCAAGTTAATGTGCGGCAGTACCTCGATAATGTGTTTCCAAATCGATGGATTGGGAGGAGAGGGCTACTAGAATGGCCACCAAGGTCCCCGGACCTCACTCCGTTGGATTTTGGAGATCCGAATGAGTTAAGAGGACGCATTACCGACAGCATTAGGTCAATTACGCCACAAACATTAAATAATGCCAGGAGTCAGTTTTACTTGAGGTTGGGATGTTGCCAGAACGTCCAGGGTTCACAATTCGAGCATTTGTTACATTAAATGTTTTAAATAAAAAATTTATACAAAAACTAAATAGTTTTGAAATTTCCACAATTTTGTTTACAGTGTTAAAAAAAAGTGTAGTTGCGCATTTTTTCCAACGAAAGACTTTTATACAGGGTGTGTCATGTAACAGAGGCCAATACCATCTTTCTATTGTGTGTTGTAGCAAATTTCTGCAATCAAATAATTTTAAAAAAATAAATAAAAAAAATCAGTTAATTTTTGCAATAAATCTGAAAACACTTAATATTTCCGAAATAGTTGAAGATAAGTCTAGGATATTTTACATGAAATATGTCCAGAAGAATCCAAATATATATATATATATATATATATATATATATATATATATATATATATATATATATATATATATATATATAGTTCCAAAGTTATTTCGTACATGTTATATTTTGTTTAAAATGAGATTTAGTCGGGCTTGCAGTTATGACATAACGCTCCTTTAACACACAACGATTATAATCTTTCCACATATTATGTCTACATTCCATTATTGAAGTAAAGATGTGCATGAGACTGTCACACAGAACGGTAATGACACTGCACCATGATGGAAATTAATGGAATGTGGACGTACATCTTTTTAACGTACGTCCAAAATCGTTGTGTAACGATGGGCTCCAGTTAACTTCGTCTTATGATTAGCAAGGATAACCTGCTTTTTAAAGCATAAAGCTCCTCATACCTAATTCTTAAAGTAATGGCGAAAAGCTATGTCCAAACAAAGTCTACATATAGAACAAGGACTTTATAGATAGTAGAGCTGTTGAAGATGAACTTCTTTCAAAAAGATCTTCCATGTCAACCAAAAAGAAAATATTACTACCAAGGACAGTGCAAGAAAGTTGCAAGAAAACTCTCATAAACTTCATACCGTTACGCATTAAATAAATTAATTTAAAAAATATTTTTACATGAATTTCCGGCTTAAATTTAGTTTCCGTCTTAATTTCTTGCAAAATCATCAATTACTTTGTGTCAGTGTCAATGCGGTACAAAATTTCCTGCTCTATATACAAAATGGCCAAGTTATTTAGTCTTTTTTCTCCCATTGTATTCCTCAAATAATTGTTTACTCTCTTCAAAACAGAAAATTATCCTTTTCCGTCTTATAGAAGAGAATTGTTAGAAAAATCTTAATATTTCAATATTCGGAAATGTGCCAGATGTTTTCACCGGCTCGATAGATGTGATATATCGACACTACTATCGCACGAGATATCTAAGATGTCTGGATCGTCTTCAGAGACAGAAGATTCATTCTAATTCATCATCCACGGTACAAACAGCACTGTCATTTTTGTGTCTATCCTTTTTTAAACGCTTTCTTTCTACTATTGACAATTCCCAATCAAAAAATATACGAAAAAAGCTGTGGAACAACTTCATACTTCTGAGCTCTTTGAGATAATTGTGCCTTAGTGATATCACATATGACATAAAACGAATTGACTCTAAGATTTTCTCTAATTGTGAATTCATGTCCGACTTGTCTTTCTTTTCATCAAAAAGCACGTTTCTCTTTCGTCGTCTGTGAGTTTGTTCATCTTTCACACTAAATGATAGCCCTGATAAATGAGTTGCCTCTTTTTCAGTTTTTTCATGTTCTTCTCGGAAATTATGGATACAATTTTCTAATTACTTCACTATGATAAACCTTTTGATTAGTTCGACCGCTACTGAGTGCAGTGATTTACTAGTAGCATTTATTATTTGCAAAATAGTATTCCAAATCACTGTCTTGATTGGAAGATTGTTCTTCAGAATTGAAGTCGCCTCCACTAATGTAACTTGTTTTTCTTCTTCTGCATTACAAATTTCATTTAAATTCCTTTTATATGGGTGAATCCAAATTTTATAACTAACACAGTGAGTATTCAGCATTTATGTAATAGAGAAGTTCCTGATACTACCGAAACATCATTTGGACTAACTCAAACAGTTTTGAAGACAAATTTAGGCCTGCCTCGTGTGTCGTCTCTTGTCTATTCGAAAACATTGAATATTTTTGAAAAGCATCATCGTGTTGACACAGCTAAAGAGGAGCATAATTACTAGTGATGAGACATGGATCTACACTTATGATCCAGAAACAGCTTAACAATCAAATCAGCATCGTGTTAAATATCGAAAAACCACGTCAAAGCCAGACAAAAATTAAAACCATGTTTTCTTCGATTACCGCAAATATTTTCCACAAGTGTTTCTTCCAGTTGGTCGAGGAGTTAATAAGGAGTATTATTTAAGCTTTAAGCATCATTTCCATGAGACGAGATTTATGGAAGAACAATTTATGGTATTTGCATCACCGCAAAATTTGTTCATCAATTTAGCGCTAAATTTAAAACAACTACTGTTTCACAAGCGCCATATTAAGGTTTTGAATCCATAAAAGCCATTCGAGCACTGAGAGGAGATTACTTTGAAGAAGTCTCCTTATTTTTTGAAAATAGTATATTACTAATTTTTTAAATAAAGTGTATATTATTCTTTAATATACTTTGTTATTTTTTGCAGACAAAAACTAAACTAAACCCAATACATTATCGTCGGAAATATAGATATAACTATTTGCAATGGTCTAAGCATTTCAATCAGAAAATGGATGATACATTCTTATTTTACTAGTGGAAACATTTCTGTAAACATATCTACTATTAGTAATGCCGATATTTCAAAATGTATCCTTTTTTATACTCTATTATATAAAAGCAGACCATTTAACCTTCTTTTTTCTTCTTAAACAAATATTTGTAACCGTCTCAACTCGTCAAATAAAATCTCCCGAGAAAGCAAAAAAAGCTGAAACTAACATTTGTACGCCGCAAATATTCAGTCAATATGAAACCACCATAGGCCATCATAAAAAGAAATGTGCGTTGTTGACGTAGGATCGTTTTTTTACATCTCGTAAGTACCAAGTTATAAATCCAATTTTCAATGAGGACGAAAAGGTTGCCCGGGTTATTTTTCCATCGAAAGGGATATAGAAATGGTCTTCACCGTTTTAGTATTTCGATTGAATTGGGACGTGATTTGAAATGTTTTTTTTTGTTGTCGAATGATCAGATATTTATAAATTATTTTTGAAGTGTACATAAAATATTATTCAACTATGTTTAGCTTTATGCTAAAGCCGTGGTTTAATTTAGTCCAAGAGAGGCTTTAATATCCATGTTTGTTCATATACGACTATGACCAAAAATTAAGAATTAAGACTCTTGTTTTAAAAGGTCCGGAGATGAGGCGGAGATGATACTGTCTACGAAGCCAGTGGGAGAAGAAACTAGGAAGACCTAGGCTCAGATGAAAAGACAGTGTCAAGTGCAGCACCACAAATATCGGCCTACCAAGTTGGAAAAACGTAGCATTTCATAGGTCCAGATAGAAGAAGATTGCGACGGCCAAGGCCCAAAGAGGGCGGTTGAGCAAAAGATGATGATAATTGTATATCTTAAATTTTACGTGTACGTACTCACAAACACGTTTAGCTTTCTTACTTACTCTACTACTGCTGGTCAAAGATGATCTACAGAGTTTTACCTGGTGCCCAGGTTATAAAGGGACAAGAGGAAATGAATTGGTAGATAGATTGGCCAGAGCTTCAACTCCTCAATTCCAAAGATATACTATTATAAAGACCAGTACTCGCTAGTAACTCAACACATTAGATCAACTGTCCAGTCAGAATGAAATTTGACTTGATTCCAAAATAAACTCAGAGAGGTTAAATCTACTACGGTTTTATAAACGATTGGGAAAAAAAAGTGTGGCTAAGTAAGTAATTAAAAAAATTGTTTTTATCATACTGTGATGTATTTTTCGTGTTATATTACTATCCATATTTGAAGTCGCAAATTTGCAAATAGTTCATGATGCTTTCGTTGCTACTACAGGTGGTTGTAAAATGACTGTTAATTGACATTTACTTGTGATTGGGGTAAGTTGGGATTGTCCTTACTTGGTACTTCCTTTTATTGCGCACTGATAGATGCGTCACAACAGTGCCGCGCTAGAATTAATTGGGATCTGTGATGGAACTGCTTATTAACAGGTATTGATTCACTTGAGCACAGACGAAACAATATAACTTAAAAATCTGGAATCAGTATGTGGCAAAGAACATTTATACCAGATCACCAGGAGTTCTTCAACCTATTCCCCATTCCACAACATCTGACTTTTTCTCCTAGAAGATTAGGCAATTACTTCAACCAACAAATCCAAAACCTGCAGTTAACCCTAGATGAACCAATTCCCTTCAAATATACCTCCATACCCCCATGGCAAATTAGAGAGCCCCTCTTTGACAAATCACTTCTAAAATATGATAAAGGCTCACTACCGAATAAGTTCTATGAGAACTATTATCCAAAAGTCATATCTTCAAATACCACTTTTCAATTAATGTACACAGACGGATCAAAAAACGAACGAAGGAGCGGGATGCGGCTTTGTCCATAATTCCAGCGAGATAGTATTTAAACTATCATCTTATACATCCTCATAGCCGAGTTGACTACCATTGAAAGAGCGCTTGATTTCATAAAGCATCAAAACGAGTCTTCGTGGTACATAATATCAGACTCCTATAATGCCCTCGGGATGATTCACAACATGCAAATTGATCATCCTGTGGTGAGCTAGATCTTGGAGAAACATGAATTTCGAGTTCGAAACACGAACAGAGGTGATTTGCTGAGATTTTCCTGGTGTTCAGGATAAACGGGTAAAAAGAAATTAATTGGCAGATACATTGGCCAGAGCTTCAATAATGAACGGCTACCCAATCCTAAACATGTACTATTATAAAGACTAGTATTCGCTAGTAACTCAACACATGAGATCACCCGTCCAGTCAGAATGAAATTTGACTTTAGGCCAAAATAAACTCAGGGAGATTAAACCTTATTTCTTTCCAGCTGCTTCTATAACCTTCCACAGTAGGTCCTAGTCAGTGAAAGCATTCAAACTAATGACGGGTCATAATCGACTTACCCATGGGTACCTACTCAAAGGAGAGGATCCCCTTTACGTGTTACGTGCTTAACACGATTTAGTATCAAACACATCTCACGCGCTCTAACTAGGCTAATAGAACTAAGGCTATATAATCTAGAATCTCCTCCCAATCTATTTCAGTGTCCCACTTCACATTAGACCTTTATACTACATATCTTAATTGAATGCTGAATGCTGAATGCGCCCTAACTAAAAATTACAGGAGAGCTCTAGGCACGGAAGAGGATCTGAAAACAAGTTTATCCACCCCATACTTGAGCAAACTAATTACTTTGAAATACTTTGGATACTACGAGCTTTAATTTTATATATCTATGTTTAATGAAAAAAATGTAACATAATTTCGCATTGCAATGACTTCAGGAAATATGGTATTTAGGATCCGATGTTGGAGAACTACTTCAGTCCTATTGACCATTAGAGAAAGTTCAAACCGAAATATTTCAGCTGGTCGTTAGGTCGTATCTGCAAGCTCGTCCAAATCTCATCTTTCAACCAGATAACACTAGACCGTATACAGCACGTCAAACAATGCAGTTTTTAGAAGAGTCTGCAATAGAGATAGTCGACTGGACGGTAAAATCCCCTGATTTATAGCCGATAGAACATGAACGCAAATGTATTTGTTAAACTCGTGAACGATTTACTCGGCTGTCAGTAACTTTAAATCAACTTAAGGCAAGTGTACATTGCTTCTGGGATACCGTGCCAAAAGGAAACATGGATCATTAAATTAGGTCCATGCATCGCAGATATACAGAGTATTATAATAACGGTGGATACACTTGTAATTTTTTTTTTTTGATCAAAACAAGTGATATTATTTAATTATTTTATAACTGTATAATGGTGTACACAAAATCTAAATACGGAAAGCATTTATACTTGTTTATACGAAAATAACTTTCGTAAATTTTACCAACCATTGTTTACACTATTATATTATTTTAAACTAAATGTTTATATATATATATATATATATATATATATATATATATATATATATATATATATATATATATATATATATATATATATATAAATATATGTATATATATATATATATATATATATATATATATATATATATATATATATATATATATATATATATATATATATAACATTTAGTTAGAAATGTTAGTTAAATTTACGACAGTTATTTCACTTAGACCCTGTATATGTATACATTTCAAATCGTTGACTAGCAAATTTATAATTATCAAAATTGTACATAATTGCAAAAAAATCATATCTCAATAGATATCGCCTTCACAACGCTCCATCTGAAATTTCAGTTATTATTAAGATAAGTTCCATTTACTAATTAGTCTAATGTCAAGATGTTCCATCCGCAATGGTTTCTGACTTCAGCGTGAAACGAAAATGCTTACTTTAAAAGAAACTTATAACATTGCTACTATTTTTGCCCGCCGCTTAGTTAACTGTTTTAATCTTGATTATTTTCTTAATCAAATGTTTCCAAAAGAGATGGGAGAAAGACTTACAACGTTCCGGGTTGGTGAAAAGATAAATAACAGGGCTTTTCTTCGGAAAGTACAAAGAAAAACTTTGGAAATTCAGTACGAAAGGAACAAATGCGTCTGGTTTTTCTTGTTTGAGACGTCGACAAATAAGAATTGAACCGAAACAAATAAAAAAACACCTCAGTATATTTTTATGTATTTTAATGCATTGTTTACTTTTGAGTATTTTGTGTTGATATTGAAATTATTAAACCAAAATTCTAATTACTACTGTCCATAGTTAGAAAAACATCGAATATCAGATAGCTTATGAGGTTTAAACTTGAAGAAATTTGACAAACATTTAATAGGAAGAACTAAGGCTATATAATCTAGAATCTCCTCCCAATCTATTTCAGTGTCCCACTTCACATTAGACCTTTAAACTACATATCTCAGAAAAGTAGAAAAGAGTTGTAGCTAAAGCTTGTGCGGAAGCAAATATGCAGTCAATTGAAATATATCCTAGGCCATCCAAGGTTAAAAAAAATCTGGATAGGTGACATAGAGACCGATTTTCGTCAGGACCAAGTAATAAATCAAATGGCGTTAAAAGTGGGAGCGGTTTATTTTTCCATTTAATAACTAAAACTTTCATTAACCGTTAGAAGTATATTTCATATATAATATATGCTTTTACCGAGTTAAAGTCCTGTTGTGTAAGGTGTAATAAGATGTAAGGGAAATAAATTTCAAAAACAAATGATTCTCTATACCATTAAAAAAATACCAAATTATTGATTGATTTGTCCGTTACTTTGTGATAGTTCATAAATCTGCATACATATTAAGGAAACAACACTCTAAGTTTGTGAACAATTTCATAGATACCGGACATAAATTTCCCGAGATTACAAATTTGAAAATTTTACATACAGCGCCCAAAAGCAAAAAATTAAACATTTTAGAAGCTATTGAAATTTATAAATATAATAAAGATTCGTCTAGACACCTATTAAACGATCAGACGGATCACCGAAATTTCCCACTATTTAAAATATTGTAAAAAATTAACCCCAATAAAAGTATAAAATTAGGTACATAGAATATAAAGAGGTCATAGAATAGAATGTAAAGTCGTTTTACAAAAAAAAAATACCAATTGAGATGATTGCTACGGCAAAGGGTTGGTGTTGTGAATCATATATATATATATATATATATATATATATATATATATATATATATATATATATATATATATATATATATATATATATATATATATATATATATATGATTCCAGATTGATCCCATTAAACTAACCCATGTTCAATTTATATGGTATATTCTCCACCTTCGATAATCGTTTCTCCAATTAACTTTATGTATATTTATTCAAGTCATCGATAAGGAAAATTTAAGTTGCCGAAGTTCGTTTGAATGGTTGGCTCATTAGATGCCGTCTTCACGATGCTCCATCGAAAATTTCGTTCATTATTTACAGAAATTCCATTTCTTAATTAGTTGAATGTCGAAATGTTTTATACGCCACCGTTTCTGACGTCGGCGTTGAAGGAAAATTCCAACTTTAAGCGGAACTTTCAAACTTACCGTAAATTTTGCTCGTCCCCTAATTGACCGATTTTAGTCTTAATTATTTTTTTACGAAAACATTTCGATGAAGTATTGAATAAAGATGCATTCGAGTTGGGATTGAACTGAAAATCGCAGTGTCTTTACTGCTAATACCAAAGTTCGACCCTACGAAAATAAAACCAACCCTAACAGAAGAGGTTAATTAACAACCAGCACAGAACTGGCAAGAATTGAAAAAAAAAATATATTATTAAAAAATATTATAAAAAAAAATATTATTAAAAAATATATAAATTTGCGAGCAAGAAGTATTAAGCCGAACTAAAGCATTCAAAGGTTGAAACAGTCAAAAAACAGCAATAAACTATAACATCTTATTGGAAGTAAGGAAAGAAATATCGAAGCTAATCTGACAAACTAAAAGAAAATATGAAAACAATCAATTTAATGAAATACAAAAAGATTTCTAAACAAATAACACCCCAAAATTTTACAAAACATTTAAAATTAAATTAACAGGCTATCAACAACAAAGTCTTTGCTTCCAAAAGAAAAACGGACAATTAGCTCTAAATAACCAGTACAATTGCAAAGAACTTGCGAAATATTTTGAACAACTACTAAACTGTCCTGAGCCCTTAAACAAATTACCTACAGTAAACCCTAAACAAACAAACCCAGATTCATTACCACCGAATGAAGATGTAATAATTAGGCAAATCAAGCAGCTTAAAAATAACAAAGCTTCTGATGAAGATGGAATCATTGCTAAACTTTTGAAATCCACTGATCGAGGTACAATCAAGGAAATAACCAAAATTTTACAAGAAGTTTGGCGAACTGAACGGATTCCGGAAGATTGGAAAGATGCTCTAATCCATCCACTACACAAGAAAGGAGATAGAACGGATGTAAACAACTACAGAGGGATATCTCTTCTCCCAGTTTGTTACAAGATTTTATCTCAATGTCTACTAGACAGAGCACAGGGACAGTTAGAACCTAAAAGTGGTGAATATCAAGCAGGTTTTCGACCGGGCAGATCCTGAATCTAAAGTTGATCCTAAGACATCAAAAACTGTACAATAAAAATCTCGTCTGTACATTTCTGGATTTCAAAAAAGCATATGATTCTATAGACCGCGAATCTTTATTCCGAATCTTGAAAGAACAAGGATTAGATCTGAAAACGCTGGTAATTATTAAAGCAACATTAGTTAACACAAGATCAAAAGTTAAATTCATGGGTGACATCTCAGAGCCCTTCGAAATTAAAACTGGAGTGAGACAAGGGGATGGACTCTCGCCACTCTTATTTAAAAGTGTTCTAGAAAAAGTAATACAGGAGTAATACAAAAGTAATTAAACTGGGGAGAACCAACATCAAAATTGATTAAATGGCGTTTACTGATGATCTAGCAATATTGGCTCAAGATGTATTAACGGCACAGAAACAGATTGAAATCCTAAAAGAAACAGCAGAAAATGTAGGACTCCAAATTTCCTTTGAAAAGACACAATACATGACCTGCAACAGATTTAGAACACCATTTCTAAAAATAAAATATGGTAACGTCAGACGAGTCTCTGAATCCAAATATTTGGGTGAAATAATCATGGAAAATGGGTTGGAAAAAGCGGCCAATAAGGGTAGATGTCAAAAAATGGAAACGGCATTGAGACTTACACAAAATATTTACAACAAAAAATGCATATCTAAAAACATAAAACTGAGAGATTACAACACATTTATTAAGCCGTAATGTCTATATGGGGCAGAGGAGCTCATTTTGAATAGAAAGAGAGACATCGAGGACATTGAAAGGAAGGAAACAAAAATCATAAGAAGAATACCGACTGCGAAAAAACCAAGAAATCAAACAATACACAGATATACATAGCGACATGAGAAAAAGAAGACTTAAGTTTAAGGACACATAAAACGGATGAATCTGAATAGACTAACTAGACAAATAGTCGAATTTTATGAAAATAGAAAATATATTTATGTGATATATAAATTATAAATTTTTTATTTCGAATTTTATGATTTGTCAAATTGTGATAATAAAATATGGGGTTGCCATTAAAAAAATATTATTTTAGTACCTATTGAATTAGATGAATGTTGAGAGGACGTATTGAGGCGAGTGAGGGATAGGGTATATTAGGGAGAGCAGAAAGGTATATGAAAATTAGACAATTATGTAAAACGTAGCAATAAAATAGCTTATTTGAGGGAGTGTAATATAATGTAAGTCCGGTGGCTAATGAGGCAGGTTTTTAGGAATGTCTTTTAATTTAAATTTCATATAATAAACTTCTTAACTGGAACTTTTTTATATACGGATCGATTAAAAACCTGGGTTACTTCAACATGCTAAAATAATATTTACTTGTTTATCTGTTAGCTTCTGATACTTGTTTATCTGATCAAGATTTTACTTCGATCTTTTTTCTAGGCTTTTTAACTACTCTTAACTGCTCGATTATTGTAGTGTTGATCCATAATAATACTGTTAAACATTATGCCATATTAGAAAGTTTAAACTTATATAGACAAAAACCCAATAAAAAAGGTGAAAAAACTATGGAAAAAACCTGGAAAATATGGCATCAAAAGAACAGTGAAAGAAAAATTAATCGATATCCAAAGTCATAATTCCAGATTCCTCTTTTGGTCGTTTAAAATTGCCCAAAGCCTGTTGTTCGGGCCTGATCCACATGAAGAACTATCTAAACGGTCAAGAATGAATCCAAAAACTTTAATTCCATCTACAGGGTCGTAAAAATTAAACTTGAATCAGGAAATTGAAAAGTTTTTGTGAATGTAAAGGAAGAGCCTATGAGAAAAATAAAAGAAGAGTAATTTAGAGGGGAGGTGAAGAGGTACACAAGGGATTGAAGCAGGGGGGAGTAGTGAGGGTATTAAATGGACCATTGTTGTTAGGCGCGGCAATTAATCATATTGATAAGCGGCGGTTAATGTAAAGTTATCCTAATGGAAAATGGGGCAGTTTTTAGGAAAACCGTTATAATAATTCCATATAATATAACCACGTGCTTTTAGGTGGAATGATCCTGATGATGCCCTTCAAGACAGCTCTTGAAGCTCTCAATCAAATTGAAAATACAATCACAGACGAACATATATCAAGCACACAAACTGACACATTTTCTGCTTGTTTACCTTTATGGGTTTGTATGTAATTATAAAAATATGTCAAAGTTTAACCATTACTGTCAAACGTTACTGTTATTTTCCAGTGGCTGCTCGTGAGGGAGGACGTTAGGGTGCCGCCCCTCCAGCATTTATCTCAGTAAACAATTTTTCAGAGCAAAATACCATATTTTATTTCCGTTCAGTTTCTTTCCTTTAACTCATTTTCCTGGTTCACCTCCTGTTTAGGGTTTCACTAGCACGAAAAGTAAAAAAAAGGAAGGGGAAAGCAAAAAAAATCTTCAGCAGCGCTATTTTCTTTTACGTCCTCCCGCTTTAAAAACCCACGAGCCGCCACTGACGAGTTCATACAATACACCATGTCAGACAACTATCCGAATTTGGAGAAAGATGAGGTAATAGTAGGCAGGTCATATACCGAGACGATGCGACGACAGATGGACCAAGGCAATTCTGGAATGGATACTGCTTGATCATAAAGGCCCGCGAAGAAGGCCGAAAACACGATGAACGGATAACATCATCAAGTATATTGGACCAGAATGATTATATATCAGTTTTTTGGCAGTGATATAAAATATAAAATTTCCAGTTAATTCTTGCCTGATTTTCCGATTATAGCGATTCTCCACCTGGACCTGGCGCGAACAACGTGTCGAATCCGATGGAAATTATGCGGTCGAGAGTCTGAGAAAAATTTGGATTTATGGCCGTCGGTGTCGATTGCTCGCCTTCGTTAAGAAAGGTAAAAAGATTAGTGTTATTTCCAATGAAATTTCTGCTACATGACATCTTTTTTTCCTGCAGTTTACGACCCTATTTTTATAAAATTCTATATTGTTTAATAGTTTCTTTTTCTTGTCCTCTCATTATATTTATTGGATTAAATTGCCTTATATTAATGTTTAACACGACTAGAATATTTACAAAATAATATGCATCCAATTAAAATCAGCAACAAAAAAACTGAATTTTTTAAAATTGTTTATCATTTTTATTCAGATAACTTCTAAAGTAATGGTAAGTCACGTTGTATCAGTCTCCATTTTAATATGAAAACCAAGAAGAATTTTTAAATCATATTCTTACAGTTGATATAGAAATTGCTATTATTTCGAAATAACAACAAAAAACTTCAAAATTCTCAACAAAGTAATCTAAGAAATTAAATCAAATTAAAGTCGATTGAAACTTTTCAGTCGAACTAAAGAAGCTAAAAGTGATACATTAAAATATATTTTTAAACTTGAAACATCCAAAACAACAGAATTGAATAGAATAGAGATGAATTATAGATACAAATTAATATTTATAACGTTTTAAATAACAACTTGGAGATTATTCAAGAAAACCCCTCTATTTCTAGTAAAATAAAACAATTTTAAATATATTGGAGAACAAATTGCAAAAATGCACTTGAATAGAAAGAGAGACATCGAGGACATTGAAAAGAAGGAAAGAAAAATCATAAATAAAATCAACCAAATAAATAGCACAACATACCGACTTCGAGAAAACCAAGAAATCAAACAGTACACAGATATACTTAAGACTTAAGTTTTACGGACACATAAAACGGATGAATCCGAGTAGGCTAACTAGACAAATAGTCGAATTTTATGAAAATAGCTAGGAGTAGAGCTAAACTAGAAATAATTAAATGGTTTGCTGCAATTAAAGAGGACCTAAGATCTGCAAATATTACACAAAGTGAAATTCAGGATAGAGGCTGTTTCAGACACGAGGTTAACGTTTGGAAGGTTGGCCAGAGAGAAAAATGTAGGAAGACTGGAACAACTTGGTCTGGCGAAAGAAAAAAGCTCATAGCAAAAAAATGAAATTAGTATGGGCGCCATCCTCAGTGTTAAACTCTTTTAGATAGAACTATATGAAGATTTTGCTTTAAAATGAGCTATAGAAACTGTCTTTTTACTCATAGTTAAGCATCAGCTGGTGATGTTCTTGTAGTTGTCAGAATACTTTCCCTTACACGCTGGATGTTTTCAGATGATCTTGCTGTTCGTGATCTACGCAGACTCCAAAAATTTGGCTACTCATTTACGTATTGTACGCTTGGAAGCAGCATCTCTGAAGTCAAAAATTTGTCGAAATTAACGTTGAGTTGAAATAATACTTCTTACATTTTCAACGTAAATTGTAACAATTTGTTTTCATATCAATAAAAATCCGAAAATAATTCAGTAAATAAACCAATGCCAATAAATAACAAAATATTGAACTGAGGTATATTTAAATAAGAAAAGTCAAACTGATAATTTTAACCTTCAACTACTGATGTTCAGTTGCGCTCATGTCATTCAGAGAGATATTAGTGATTACGATGTTATTTTTTATTGATTGTACAGTTATTTGTTGTTTCATTTGCAAAATTGCAATAAAATTGTCATACGACGAAGTCAAGTAGGGTAGTTGCAACTTCAAGTAGTTATTTTGAAGATGCCATCACGTCCCGACTGGGATCTGAAAGTTCTAGTGGTTCTGAAGCCGATGATATTGGAGATAACTATGTACCCGATCGGAGTGACCATGATGCCTACACTGATGGAGTCTCCGCCTATAAAGATTTGCAGGAACAACGCCAGTTATCATCAAGCGAAGACGAGGTTCCTTTATCTAAATTTCAGTCGTATTATGGAAAGAACAGATACAACACATACCAAATAGATCTGTGAAGAAATGATGAAAAAGCTGGGTATTCCATATGGAAGCTTTTTATTGGCAGTGATATTTTGGACGAGGTATTGAAGTGGACTAACGTAAAAGTGTCGCAATACAGACAGAAATTTGCCAAAGGATATAGGTTTTTTTTATCAGGATCAAGATCTTGATATAATAGAACTTCGAATGCAATCATAAAAATGTTGACTATCTTTTTACCACAGATGGTACAGAACGAGATATTTTTAGGTGTGTAATGTCGAATATTAGATTTCTATGCTTTATTCATTGCCTGCGATTTGATAACCCTACTGACAGGGCAATAAGAAAGGAAACTGACAAATTAGCAGTTGTGTGGTACATATTCAATTCAGCAGATTTGCCGCAATTTTCAAGCTGTTTATAGAGGCCGGTCATACTTGATTATTTACACGCCAGTAAGTCATGGACTCAAGATAATGTGTGGTTATATTTATTCAGGAGAAGGGTCAGATGGTGAAACTTATGGTTCCTACTCAGTGTGCGATACGTTTGACAAATCCATGGCAGCAATAGAAACGTGATGTGTGGCAACTGGTTCACGTCAATAGAATTGATTGATTGGAGAAGAGGGGCTTGACTTGTGTTGGTACATATCGAAAAAATAAAAAAGAAGTGTCTAATCAGTCTCTTCATTCAAAACAAAGAGTGGAAGGTACAGCACGATATGTAATGTCTGAATGATTGTGGCGTGTTCATATATTTTTTTGTCTCCTTTATTTGGGTTTTTCGCCACTATCTAAAACTCAAAAAATATCAAAAATACCTGTTCTTATTAAACGTATTATGTTTATATTAACGTTAAAAGTTTGTAAAATTTTTTATAACATTTTTATATCTTTAAAATTTTGTTCGTTAGGCAAATTTATTACAAAAAAGAATCAGTGAGATATTTGTCTCCGTTTGATTTTTTGTTTTTACCCAGTGATTCTTTCTTTGCATAAGAACAGGTATTTTTGATATTTTTTGAGTTTTAGATAGTGGCGCAAAACCCAAATAAAAGAAATAGAGTAGGAAATAAATACAACATAACACGACATTTAAAACAAAAAAATACTCTTAGATCTCTATTAACAAAGACTAAACCAAACTATATAGAACAAAATACCAAAAATGTGGTTTATAAAATTCCCTGCGAATGTGGCAAATTCTATATAGGTGAGACATCTAGACCGTTAGATGTTAGAGTAAAAGAGCATACAAACCTTCTTAGAAAGGGCAATTTTGATAAACCTAGAATTTGTCAACACGCATGGGAATCGGGTCATAATTCCAAAACGGTATTAAAAGAATCGGTAACAAAATACAGAAGATTAAAAGAAACCGCTATAATTAATTTAAATAAAAATAACTGTATTGCAATGCCTTCGGTAGATTTAAATCCAATATGGTCCCCGATTCTAAAAGTTACAATTAAACACATTTAAATATTTGAATACACAATCAGTACAATAAACAATCACACAGTAAACATTATCTATATATATTTTTTGGTAGTATGTCACTGTCATGAAAATCTATTGTTGTCAATGTAAGTATCGTTGACATACACAAAAAAATATATTTACTTTCACTCGTTACTTTATATATTACAAATCAATATAATTTATTTTTTAGTTTAGTTTTGAAAACGGGGGAAGAGTACCCTCCGAAACGTTAACGTTAAAAGTTCCTAAAATTTTTTATAACATTTTTATATCTTAAAAATTTTGTTCATTAGGCAAATTTATTACAAAAAAAGAATCAATGAAAAATTTGTTTCCGTTTGGTTTTTTGTTTTTACCCAGTGATTCTTTCTTTAAATAAGAACAGGTATTTTTGATATTTTTGAGTTTTAGATAGTGGCTCAAAACCCAAATAAAAAAAAATCTACAAACATCTTTCAAAATCAGATTAAAAGCAAGAAAACCAACCTGATACCAAAAAAAATCTGGTGAACGCACTATCAATTAGATTGCGTTCCTTAACGAAGAACAAAAATTAAGGCCAACGACTACATATCCCGATTTTCCTATCTCTCTCCGTCGCAGGACTCCTTCCAAATCTGATACGTTGTTGGCGCGTGGATCAAGCGGAGAACTGCCTAATCTGAAATTCGATCAAGAATTAACCCGCAAATTTTAATTTGATCCACACAACCGTGAAAATTAAATTTGGAATTGGAAAGCGAGGGATAAGGAACGCTAGAGAAATAAAGGGAGAACCGAAAGAGGAGCGGTTCAGACTGGTTTAAGGGGAGATGTGTAAAGGAATGAAGGGTGGGTGATGTTTTGGGGGTGAAAAGCGCGGGTTTAGGAAAATCGGGCCTTTATGTAAAACGCAGTAATTAATTAGGTTGTTAAGTGGCATTTAATGTGAAGTTAGCCTAAAGGCCAACGAGACAGGCTTTAGCGAAAGTCTTATTTAAATTTCGTATAATAAACTCGTCGGTTTTTACGTGGAGCGCATTTTTCTAAAGACGTCGTCCGACTCAGCTTTTTAGTCGGTACTTTTTTAATTAGCGACAGAATTTTGTATGCTGTAAGAATATATTTATTTAAAGCCCTTTTATATGCCAAAAATTTTGTTTATAATAATGATACAAAGAAGGTTGCTATTTATGTATCAGGAATAATAGATAAAAACAAATATTTATCATTGAAAATGGTTTTATTGCTTTTCAACACGTTTGAATATGTTTGAAACAATTTTCATTACACGTAGTTTATTCTTTACGGACGGGAACAAAAAGATTAGATTAGATTTATTGGATTAGGCTACACCAACGCACTGGACATTATATGTTTGTGTAAGACGAGAATGGCTTGACAACGATAGCATGAGCATATATTGAATATAAATAGAATTTTTATCATATAACTAGCTGCCCAGACAAACTTCGTACTGTCAAAAGTTAATAGTAAAAACTAAATAAGTATTCCCGAGTGATCACGATATTTATGTCTCAACAATAAACGACGATTATTTACAAAAATAAGTTTTCTATTTCGTAGGCTGTAACACTTTATAAACTTGATGATATTCATTCTAATGCTTTATGGAATACAATATTTTCTGTTTGGTTACTTGGTGCGTAAACAAATAAAGCTGACGGTTTCCCAACGCGAGAGCAGGCAACTTACAACTGTCCATGAGAGAAGCATAGGTTTTCAAGATTAATGCCGCAAATACTTAGACTGACCCTGTGATTTATTTATGGTCATTGCGAAAGCAAGCCGCACTGGATATTGCAGTCGTTTAAATTCAAATGGTACGTCAGTTGGTATCATTGGGATGCGGGGTAACAACACTTCTTCTCCCTTATATTTTCCTTTTAGAATTGTTGCTTCGATTAATTGTTAAGTAAATTTTTCACTGATAGCCGTGTACCGTTACAAAGACGCGATATACTTATGACTACCGATCCTACTTTCAATTGAATATTATGGGCTGGCAATCCTGGCAAATCCAATGAGTTTAAAAATTCTGGTGGATAGTTGACGACATCATCTTCATTAGTTGCGCAATCGACTGATTTGTATGTCTTTAATTCGCCGGCAATTTCATTTTGAATTTTGAAGTTTATTTAATTTACATCCGTCTTTTTGGCAGCTAATATAGCACGTTGGCTCAACCAAAAATGACCTTTGTAATTTTGAGCGACGTTTGGGAACACCATTTGTGTGAGCTCGGTTGTTGTTTCAGTAAACTGACAAAAATCGACAGGAAATGTAATGCAGCCAGCCGAATCATCAATAGGGATTTTGCCATTACCAAGGTCAATGAGTTGTTTAGAAAATATTTCTCCAGATCGATCATTTTGTAATTCAACACGCATATTCTTACTTAAATTTAGTATCTTGACGTATTTCCACAAAATGGAGGACTTTAAGCATGCATTGAGTTCATTCGCTGACGTTCGCCGTGCAATTACTGGTAATTAAAAAACCAAGATTAATATCTAAATTTCCACTATATTTAAAACTTGTACGTATGACAATTGTTTCGACACACAGTGTCTTTTTTACAAGTTTTAAATATAGTGGAAATTTAGATATTAATCTTGGTTTTTTGTTTAAAATGAATTTCCATCAAGTATCGGCTACCTCAGTTAAATATATCACTGATAATGTTTGACGGAAATCTCCTGCTAATAAAATCATCGCTCCGCCAAATCGGTTTGATATTTTCGCAGATCTTTCATAGTTCTGTCTAATGCCTCCAAAGACTTTTTATGTGCTATCGTACATTCATCCCACACTATCAACTTATATTGCTGCAAAACGTTTGTTTTTTAAACCTTTGCGCTTTATTGTTTTGAATATTCATTGGTAATTTTAGCGCTGAATGGGCTGTTCGACCGCCTTCCAATAATATGGCTGCAATACCAGATGAAGTAAGTGCGAGTGCAATTTCATTTTGTGAGCGAATTGTTGAAATCAATGAAATCAAAAAAGTCTTTCCTGTACCACCTGGAGCGTCCAAAAAGTAAATTCCTCCAGTTCCATCATTTACAACTTTCATAAATGAATTAAAGACATATTTTTGTTGTTTCTTCTACAGCGGAACATTTATTCGTGCATTGGGCGATTAGGCACTGCCATGCCTAATTGAGATAATACTTTGTTTGACATCATCAAGCATATGTCTTCAATTATTATCAATGCCTCGTTGTAAATTCCTTCGGTGTATTGTAAATGTATATTCCCTGTATATGTATATTCCTCTAGTGCGCATTTGATGCAAGATATCGTCACACATATCATCTTTGTATTTGATCCATAAATCAATTGGTTTTGACGGGAAGCATGTCGATATAATTATAGAAAACAATGTTCGTATTTGCTGAGGTTTTGAAGAAATTACAGCATCACTTAAGGTTTGATCCCAATGGGAATCATTTTCTAACAGTTGTAAACGCTGACAGGCTTCTTTGTAAGAGCCACATAATTCACCATTTACAGTTCGTAAATGTTGGAATGATGTTGGGCTCCGAACATTGACTAACAGTAATCGCAAATAGAAACACTCTTTATTGCTTGGATGGACTGAATAAATTAGACCAATGGCATCAGTGGAATATACATTGCGTTAGCCTGGAACTGGATTTCCTTGTTTCCGTCGTTGAAATTTTTTTGAGGATTGATTCCAAGTATAATATTTTGGCATTTCTGAGTATAGCAGTGTTCGGGCAAAATCATCATTCTGACACATATCAAAAAAACTGCTCAAGGTTGTAGATGGTGGTTGAATAACTCGTTGTAGTACATTCTGTGCAGTAAAATATACTCTTTGGATATTTTCTAAGTGGACTGCTAAGTGAACTACAGTGGGGTATCTTTCATGAATGGAAAAAGAAAAAATGCGCCAAATTGCTTCATTACTGCTAACATAACGGCCTATTTGGGATTGGTTAACTTCATCAATGGATTTCTCAGCACTAACTGCAATCAGAGCCATATCACTTCCTTTTGTTACATATTTGCAAATGTATTTTATAGATTTGACGGAATGGCATATTTGTTTTGTTTAGACTGACGTTGACAATTTACGTCAACTGTTTGACAGCTAGTTTTTATGTGAAAAGAAGTGTTATTTTTACTATTGTCCACGCATTTTTTTTATCAAAACTTCCCGTGCGCCTTAAGGAACGTACGAAAAAAAAATTAGCTGAATTGGTCGAGCCATTATTGAGTTTTTCGCTTAGCAACATTAATTTTTATTTATATAGATAATATTAAATATTGGTAAAACCAATTAAAATAAAAATAACTAGAATAAATAGCAATAAAGCAGCAAGAAGCATTAAAGCACTTAAATATAATTGTATAGACTAAACTCCTTAAAGAAATCAAAGAGAGTCTGGTGGGATATCTTGGAAAATTTTCCTGGTAGAATCAGAGAGCCCATGCCTTCGGCGAAGAGTAGAACGAAGAATGCAGGAGAAAAAAATGTGGACCTTCTGTAAATTCGCCCTTGAGCGAACGATGGTCCACGATTGAATTAACTAAACTAGTAATATACAGTAGTTTTAGATGGTGCTTCATCGGCGAAAGTCGAAGTGAGTTAATCTGTGCAGTGTTGTTGAGATAATTAACGTCGAAAGTCGTAGTAAATAATCTTATAAAAATTCTTACGAGTTAATTTTATTTTGACTGAGATGAAATGTTCAAGTCACTAAACAACATAAATAGCGTCCTATGACAAAAGGTTCTGAGTAGGGTAGAGCTGGGCTAGTTGAGCATCTTTTCCCTTGATCTCCCATATTTTTAAGAATATGCATCGGATTTCATTTATTCTTACTGTGTTAGGTTCGTAATTTACTCTTTTTCAAAACGTCTCCTGGTGTAAAAAGGATCCGAGTACAAGGTTAAAAGTTACTGTCGGAAATGCGAGAGTGCTCCAAGTTGCCCAACGTGTCCCACTAGTGGGGCTAGTTGAGCATGGGTATGGGGCTAGTTGAGCAATGGCTAAAATGGACTTGATGACTGTATAGAATGATCTGAATACAAAATTATTGTAATCAACAAGCAAATATTTATTTATTATTATTATTATCTACTCATATTGTTATTATATCTCTGGAAAAATAAAACTAAAATCAAACAAAATTAAATCTGTCCAATCTTTGGAATATTATTACACTTTTATAATTAAAATTATATATTTAAGAATAATGATAACGCAAATAAATATTAAATTAAAGTAGTAACTAATTATGACATCAAGAATATTGCTAGATGAAAAATAACCCCAAATTATTAATCATCTTTGTCTCTATCACAATTAATACAAACATATTTCTTTAAAGTTAACCTATTAATATTAAATTGTTTGGCTGCTTTACACTCATTTTTGCCTCCTCTACAGGTTTCGCTACATCACTCAATTGTTGACTAGTAGCTAAACCTTTCGAGGTCTTTCTTTTATATGTACTAATAATCATTATGTAAATAATAATCATTAATACAATTATCAATATAAGTAATTTTATATTTTTTTCTTTTTTTGGGTTTTTCGCCACGATCTAAAACTCAAAAAATATCTGTTCTTATGTAAATAAAGAATCACTGGGTAAAAACAAAAAACCAAACTGAGACAAATATCTCAGTGATTCTTTTCTGTAATAAATTTGCCTAAGGAACAAAATTTTTAGAAATATAAAAATGTTCTAAAATAAATACAAACTTTTAACACTAACGTTTCGGGGGTCTTCTCCCCCCGTTTTCAAAATGAATCTAAAAAATTAATTATATTAATTTCTATATATAAAGCAAAGATAGGAAATAAATATATTTTTTGTGTATGTCAACAATACTTACATTGACAATAATAATTTTTAATCACAGTGACATACTACCAAAAAATATATATAAGTGAGGTTTACTGTGTGATTGTTTACTGTACTGATTGTGTATTTAAATATTTAAAATGTTTTTAATTGTATTCTTTAGAATCGGGAACCATATTGAATTTAAATCTACCGAAGGCATAGTAATACAGATATTTTTATTTAAATTAATTATAGCAGTTTCTTTTAATCTTCTGTATTTTGTTACCGATTCAATTATTTAATAATTAAATAATTTAATTATTCCAATTGATTTTATGTCCCGATTCCCATGCGTGTTGACAAATTCTAGATTTATTAAAATCGCCATTATTTATTTACATAAGAACATATATTTTTGATATTTTTTGAGTTTTAAATCGTAGCACAAAACCCCAAAAAAAAAAAAAAAATATGAACACGCCACAATCATATTAATAAGTAATTTTAGTTAGTAAACTTTGTGTAGAATCACCACATGCACAAATGAATTGATGGTTAATAATTTATTAAAGAAAAATTTGATTTTCTATAATGAACATCTGGTAGGGCTAGTTGAGTAAGCATTGAACGCGCGTTGCCCAACTAGCCCTATTTAAGGCAACAAAATAAAAATTAGGTTATAAAAAAATCATAACAGTTAAAAATAAATAACCATCTATAATCGAAAGAACCATAATTAAGTAATCTTTAAATACTTACGTGGTTCTTATTAAGCGTTTTTATATAGTAGAAAAATTATGACCTGTAATATTTTTTTACGCCAAAAAAAAAACTAAGCGTTCTCTTATTTTATCAGAGCACGGAACAGCAATTGACAGTGGCGCTATGTATTCCCCCTCCCATAATCCCTTCTTTTCGCCCTTTACACTTTTGTTGTAGGTTGCTTAGTTTTCGAGATATTTCGATTGCACAACTTGCCCCTATGATCAACTAACCCCGCTCTACTCTACGTACACAGTCAACAATGTCAAACTTGACGATGCATATGTCAGATGGCGCCTAACAATACCAATATTGCCAATTCCGGATACATAAATAGCAATCCTCGTATCAAGTTGTTTATACAACTTGCAACAATATGACTTGGTCACAAATAGTGGTACGCTGTTGTCTGTTAATTCTGCCAGAATTTATCAGTTACCATATTTTGAATTTAAATTACAGAGTAAAAGCTGGAACTAAAAGTGTAAGAAAAATATGTTCTGGCACCAGAAATGCCAGTAGTAAAAATGTTAATTCCTTTACGTCCACTCAACGAAGACAAGAAATCGACGCTGACAGCTACAAATCCTGATTTGTCCAGCACCCTCGCATACACAATTCTCGTCAAATCCGACACGTTGTTCACGCCAGGTCCAGGTGGAGGGCCGACTAATCGAAAAATCGGGCAAGAATTAACCCGAATATTAAAATTTCATCGACGCGGTCGCGATAATTAATTCCAAAAAAACGAAGCATGGAAAGTGGAGGAAAGAGCGAAGGGAAGTAGGTTAGGCGGATGGCGGGGTAGCATGTAGAAGGAATTGAGGGACGGCGTTAGTATTTTGGGGGTCGAGCAGCGCAACTTTGCGAAAATTGGCCCATTATGTAAAAGGTGGCAATGAATTAGCTTGTTAGGTGGCACTTAATGTGAAGTAAGCCTAATGGGCAACGAAATAGGCCTTTAGCGGAAGTTTTATTTAAATTTCGTGTAATAAACTCGCCTTTTTTATATGGGGTAATTTTTTTTGCCGATGTCCTTCATGTCAATTTATTAGTCGTTATTGTCTAAATTCATGCGTGAAGTTAAACCTATTCCCCATTGGGGCACTATAAATTATTTACTATTAAGTGTGGCGCTACCATTTTAATTACTTTCACCAATTTACCAAATTAACAAATTTATTACTTTTAGAAGAAACAAAAGATAATAACAGATTTTTTATAATATGTTTATAATTTGTTCTTTAAATGTTGTGATAATTATTTTTTTGAAAATTTTGTCAGTCAAATGAGAGCTATTAACTGCAACTTTGTGTCCTTTCTAGCACATTTTCTAAAGTTTTTGTCAACATATCGCTCACTGGATGCAATAATGGCACATCAACAAATTATTAGTTTTGAGAAAATTATCGACTTGTAAAATGGAATTGAAAGATTTAAACAATCCATATCAACTCTCTTACTTAATTAGAAATTTTATATCGATATATATTTAGGTATCCAATTATACTACTGGTTTTTTTTAATAAAACGTCTTTTATTTATATATTTTTTTGAAAAAACTCATTTATTTTAACAAAATCGCCTGAACTATTAAAATTTTGAATAGTTTTTTGAATAGTTGAATAGTTTAAATCAAAAAACTCATCGTAGCTCATCTCTATAACTTTGTAGAGCTCCCGTATTCTTTACGCTTTTCAACAACATTACATAATGGCCTGGTGTATAAATTGGACCAGTTCTTAGTGACCTTTTAATATTTTTCTCTATGACTGCATGAACGTTATCAGATTCGTTCTGTATGTGACCTTTTACCAAGTATTTATGTGTTATAGACTTAATATTATAGTTAGCTACAGCGTAAAAGTACGATGCTAAAATAAATTTATGTTTTCGCTAACTGACCAATTATCAGAAAAAAAATACAATCTCAAAAATACGAATCATTGAATATTATGACTTTCACTATATTGCTGTAAATAGTTTCTCAAGTAGAAGCCAATTTCATTGGCTCCTCTTTTGTCTTGATCTTCATGTTGCATAAAACATGTAATAAGACCTTGACCCTTCTGAGTAAGGTTACATACAGTAAAATTATAACTTATCACAGTCCAGAAGATCCCATTCAACTTGGATTAGATCACGAATTTTAGCTTCGGAAGACGTTTAAAAGAGATTAAATAATAATAATAATAAAATGTAATGTTTAATGATTTGACTGTAACAAAGATCTTTCTAGTCACGCCAGGTTTGGTTAATCCTTCTTGGCCAAGTTATATTAACTAAATTTAAAGTTTTAAGTTTACATGTTTGTTTTTTTTTTAATGTTGACAAAATAGATTGCGTCTAATTTTTTTTCATCAAATATATTAATGATTCTTCAAAATGTTACTCTTTGCAATTATTCAGTTAATTTTGCTACTACGCTACAAAATAATTGAACCGTCATCACCAAATTATGGAAATCACATGGTTAAGACGAAAAAGCATTTAGCAAAGTTCACGTAATTTGCCATTAGGTTGCAGCTGAATTAAACGTTGGCACACAGGGTGCAATTGTGTTTAATTCTCGCCAGTCGAAACAGCCCTTTATCGTTAATGAAATCAGCCCTCAAACATAGCAATTGCTTCCAATGGTAACGAGAAAACTATTTACAGGAATAACTCAGCATAAAAATAATGAAAATTACCTGTTTAAAAAGCCACGAGGTCAAAAATTGAATAGTTTTTCGAGCTGAAGAACTAGCTAATCTCTAATTGGTACGTTCAAAATATATTTTTGTTCCAAGATAATCTTTGAAGGTCTCACCAATGGGAGAGCTTCTTAATTACTTTCTTTTATATATTTTAATTGCAGTAATTACTTTCATAATTAATGCGTGGACCATCGTTAGCAATTACTTTTTCCCATTTTTCTGTTAACGAATGGTTTCCGCGCCAAAAGAATTTTTGGTTTTTTGAGGTCAACGTGCCAACGTGTGGTCAACAAGGTTTCGTGCTGCATCGAAAGAAATAAGTGGTACTCCGAAGGGATTAAGTCCGGTGAATGCCGGGCCCATATAACGTTTTCTAATGAGTTTTTTACACATTTTGCAACATGGGGCCGAGCATTGTCATGTTGAAAAGTTACTTTATCGTGCCTTTGGGCGTATTTTGGGCATCGGTCGCCTGTAATCGTTTCACCAGGTTTCAGCAGTTCGTAATATCCAGCTCCCCTACTATACCACCAAATACACATAAAATCCTTCTTTCCATGTATATGTCCTGCGCCTAACTATAATTTTTTTGCGCTTTGGGTTATCAAACTAGATATACTTTTCATTACCTGACACAACTCGATGTAAAAATGTTTTCTGTCCCACAAGCTAAATTTTACAAGTGGTTTTTCGCCTTTCTATGTTTCTTTTCTTCAATTCACATAGAACCCATTTTCCTTCTTTTTGGATCTTTCCCAATACTTGTAGACCTTCAGAAATGGTGGATTGGGCAACATTCAATGTTACTGCCGATTGTTTTAATGTATGAGTTGAATCTTGGTCCGATCATGCTGGCAATCTTTATCTTCAAACTTTTTCGGCTATTTGTCTTTTATATTAAAATCACCGCATTTAAAGCGTTTAAACCATCGTTCACAAGTTTTTTGGGTTAAAGCATATTCATCATAAACTTCACCCAACAATCGATAACTTCCCCGGTTAATAAACTTAACCGGCAAAACGTCTTTTTCTGGTACATAATTCGACATATTCAAAGCTATGAAAAGTTATATTTTTGAACAATGACAATTAATAACAAACTGACTTTTACGAATACTTTTCTTTTCAGGCAAAGTGGGAGTCTGCTCTTAAACACTATGTTGAGCCTACCAAATGCCTGCCAGCCACATTTAACACGCCGTTCCACCTCCCGGGCGGTATTCCCCTCCATGGAAATCCTCTGCCCAAGATATACAAAGCTGTCCACAATCTCTAAATCCCTTCCTAAAACTGAAATTCTTCTGTCCTGAGCGAAGTTATTGAACATAACCTTTTGATGGCGTACGTTTACCCCCCATAATGCCATAGACGTCATTACTCTACACCAAGAAATGTATTAGTAACGCCATATCTTAGCTAAATGGACATTATTAACCGAAACACCTATTAATTGTATATTCTTTACCAAATAGTGTTGTTTTTTTTAACCTGTATTGTCATTAATTGCTTATAAAATCTTTCTAAGTTTTTCTATTATTCAACATAAATATTTGATATAATTTCGTTTTTTTTAGTTTGTTCATCTATTCTAATATTGTGTTATATATTTTTTACAATTATCATTTTTGTTTGGTTGGCGTTGAAGCATATGTTTATTTTCTTTAGTTACATAGATAATGTAACTTCTTCCACTCTTCAAAACTCTAAATGAGATGGTTTTAGGTCTAGTTTTGCCTTTTTATGGTTACATCTACCGAAGTCGTGAATAATAGTGAACTGACAATTTGGCCTTCCTTGGACTATTATGACTTCACCTATTAATTTACTTCATAAACTATTCCATGTATTCGCCTTATAATTCTGTCAAATGCTTTTTTCATATCTTTTCTAAATCTTCTTGTTTATCTTTCTTTTTATTGTTTCTATTTGGTATAAGTATTGAGTTCAGCGTACTCCATCCCTTTCTGAGTCCATATTGTGTTTATTCCGCCCAGATTAACTGATGGTGTAAAAGATAGACGGCTTGTAGTCAGCAAGTATAGCGATTCTCATAGTCTAGACTGCTGAAAACGTTTGTCTTAAGAAGCATATAAAATTACCTCCTCTTTCTGACAAGGCCAATTTATATATTTATATATTATTCTTTGGCTTTGACCATTTCTTCAGACGCTTAACTTCGTTCAACTCGAGACCGGCTGATAAAGACTATAAGACCAGAAACCGGTTTCGAGAGCTACTTACTGACGTTATGACATAAATATATAATTATAATAAAAATATACAATAGAAATAAATATATATATATATATATATATATATATATATATATATATATATATATATATATATATATATATATCATCATCATCATCAGCCCGTATCGATCCACTGCAGGATGGAGGCCTCTTCAGCATGCTTCCAACCTTCACGGTCCTGGGCCACTCGGGTCCAATATACTTAACGATGTCATCAGTCCATCGTGCTTTCGGTCTTCTTCGCGGACGTTTGCGATCAAGCGGTATCCACTCCAGGATTGCCTTGGTCCATCTGTCGTCCCATCGCCTCGCTATATGGCCTGCCCATCTCCATTTCAACTGTTTTACTCTTCCAATGATGTCACAGACTTTTGTTTGTTCCCTGATCCATGCGCAGGACTTTCTGTCTCGTCTTGTAATGCCAAGCATACATCTTTCCATTCCCCTCTGTGCCACCCGAAGTTTTTGAATTGATTGCGATGTGAGTGTCCAGGTTTCACTTCCGTATGTCATAAAGGGTAGAACGCACTGATCGAATACTTTTCTTTTCAGGCAAAGTGGGAGTCTGCTCTTAAACACTATGTTGAGCCTACCAAATGCCTGCCAGCCACATTTAACACGCCGTTCCACCTCCCGGGCGGTATTCCCCTCCATGGAAATCCTCTGCCCAAGATATACAAAGCTGTCCACAATCTCTAAATCCCTTCCTAAAACTGAAATTCTTCTGTCCTGAGCGAAGTTATTGAACATAACCTGACTCTTTTTCAGGTTTATTTTCAAGCCAAATGGTTCGCCAGCCCTTTGCAGTTCTTGTATGCGTCTTTGCAGCTCCTCTGGGTCTTGTGAAATGAGAATAATATCATCTGCAAATCTAAGATGGTTTAAGTTTGCACCATTGATCTTTACCCCATCCTGTTCCCAATCCAGTTTACGGAATACTTCTTCAAGGCCAGCCGAGAAAAGAATAGGCGATATTGCGTCACCCTGCCGTACACCTCGTTCTATATTAATTCCCACTTCAAGATCATCAAGGTGAATTGTGGCTGTAGCTCCATCATATATCGATTCTAATAGGTTTACATAGGCTCTCTCTACACCTTGGCTAGGCAGTGCATCCATTATCGCATGCTTTGAGATGGAATCAAATGCTTTTTCGTAGTCGATAAAAGCCAAGCACAGTGGCATGGTGTATTCGTTGTGCCTTTCTATGACCTGCTGTACAACCTGGATGTGATCCATTGTACTGAATCCACTTCTGAATCCTGCTTGTTCTCTTGGTTTGCGTCATTCAGTTTTTTTAATATTCTTTTAGAAATTATCTTAGTGAAAACTTTGTACATCACTGATAGGAGGCTTATTGGACGGTAGTTCTTTAAATCTTCCTGTGCTCTTTTTATATATATATATATATATATATATATATATATATATATATATATATATATATATATATATATATATATATATATGTATGTATATATATGTATATATAAAGACGTTATTGTTTAAGAGACGTAATTCACTGACAACAAAGACAGAGCTAAGAGTCGATGTTTTGTTTGAAAAAATTAAAGTCTAGTAAAGAAGAAGGCGTGATAAGGATCATGCTATCAGATTATAGCAGATGTTGAAAAGAAAAGTAGAAATATTTCATAGATATATAGGAAAGCCTGAAATTAAATCTTTCAGAGTTGTTGCATGGAGACATTGCTCAATTATACAAATCGTAAGGTTAAGTTGAAAAGTATGAAGCTTCGTGTAATTTGCCATTACGTCGGAACCGAATTAAACGCCTTCGCATTTCTATTTCACCCAGTCAGTTGAAACAACCCTTTATCGTTAATGAAATCATGTCTTAAATACAGTAATTACTTCCAACGGCAACCAGAAAACTATTTACTCGAATCGCTCGACTTTAAAATAGCGAAAATTGCTTATTAAAAAAGCTAGATTGCATGGAATAAAACAGTTTTGCACGCAGAACAATAAGCTAATAGACAATCCCTGTTTATTAGGTTCAAAATAAGTTTTCTTTTCTCCATATCTTTCAAAGCAACTGACGATTCAGCTTGATATACACTTCGGAAACAATCCAATATCAAATATAAAGTAATATATCTCAATGCAAGGTTTTAGGGAGTTTCCTTTGAATTTTCTTTCCATTTTCTTTTTCGATAAACAGCGCGCAAAAAGGAATAGAAGAAGAATATTTATTGAAAACATGAAAACAAAATATGGTTTTGGAAAATTTCACAGTAAGATTAAGTCCTACGTTCTTTTCCAGATAGGTCCACTCTAATATTAAGTTAGTTAATTTATCCTTTGGACTTATAGAATTTTAATAGTTTTGAAATGGTTACAATTTTCCGAAATTCCCATGGAGTGGTGCTAATAACTTACATGACAAAGGACAGGGGCATAAGCAGGGTTCAATTCTGGACCAACTGAAGCATGTTATTTAGGATAAAAACTTTAAAACTCGCTAATCCGGTGCTTCCACATGCGCTGTGTTAACTGGATTTGACTCCCAATGATTACTTTCGATTTGTAAACCTAAAAAAATGGCTACCTGAACGAAAATTCACTTCAAACATTGAGGTAAAAGCTAAGAACAACGTATATTTTGCGCTTATAACCGCATTATCCATCTTTCCATAGTTACTGTTAAAAATGTTATGATTCTGCAATTGCAATGAAGGTAGTCGTTTTATCCCGAGATACGCGTGGGAAAATTGATATTGAAACGCGCCCGTTTCTCTCTCGTACCCTGTATAAACTTATTGACATTTTCATAAACTATATATAATTCGAAATGTTCAGCTGTGCATTACTCATAATTTTAATCTCTGTTTTACCCAAGAAAATTTTCCATGAAACGCTAAATCCTATTAGCACCACCAAGATTTATATAGTGTAATTACCTACTCGTATATTAGCAATTTACAGCTTAAGGTGAACTACTCGCATGTGTAAAAGATTACTAAACCCTGAGGGATTCTTCCGAACGTCATTAGACTCAAGCGTTAATATATATATATATATATATATATATATATATATATATATATATATATATATATATATATATATACAGTGTAAACATGCGGCAAAAATTAAAGGGGATATTCCTTGGCTTATTCTAAGAATATTTTGTTTTATGATAAATTTTGAAAAACCCCTTTGTTTCGAAGATACAGGGTGAACAAAATTTACAACATAACATTTACAACATCAAAAAGTACATGTAGGGTTGCTCAATCTACAATAAATGTTCGAAATGATTTCCTCCAGCCTTGATAAAAGCATTCAATCTTCTCGTCGTTGACTGCCGAACTCTTTTAAACACACTAGGATCATTTCTAATTGAGTTACACCCAGCAATTATCCGATTTCGCAAATTATCCAAATTCTGCAACGGAGTAGCGTAAACTAATGACTTCATATATCCCCACAAGAAATAATCCAGAGGGTTTAAGTCCGGGGACCGAGCAGGCCATGGATGTGGCCCACTTCGACCAATCCAGCAATATCCGTATGTTGCTGTTAAAAAATCACGAGCAACCAAACTGAAATGTGGTGGTGCACCATCGTGCATAAACCACATTTCTTGCCTTGTTGCCAATGGTACATCTTCCAGAAACTCAGGCAGCGTTGCTTCCAAAAAGTTGCGATACACCTCGCCAGTAAGTCTTTGTGGTAGAAATACCGGTCCAATTAGATAGTCACCTGCAATTCCAACTCAAACATTCAACGTGAACTGATGTTGAAAACTATCTTCGCATACCTCATGCGGATTTTCATCTGACCACACATGGTTATTATGAAAATTCCTTATTGCGTTCCTTGCGAAAGTGGCTTCATCGGTGAAAAGAATTTGTGTCAGGAATAGAGGGATGCGAAGTAAAGTTTGCAATATCCATTGACATAATGCAATACGTGAAGGAAAATCAACAGGTAGTAGGGCCTGAACGCGTTGAATATGGTTTGGATACAACAAATTATCCTTAAGAATTTTCCAAACTGTCCAGTGACTCACATTCAAAATATTTGCATTTTTTCGCGTAGAATCTTCCGCTAGGCCTAGGCAGATCCAGGCTCTTCCGCTATCATGTCCAGCACATTCTGTTCCAATTGTACCGTTCTTACAGTCAGTGATCTTCCTGACCCTTCAGTTCGTTTCAATGTGCCTGTTTCACGAAGACGTCGATGAATGTTTTCGAAAAATTTTCGGTCGGGGACATTACGGGCTGGAAATCGTTCACTGTATAATCGCCAAGCTTATAGTGCATTGCCATCAGCAAGTCCATACATGAAGTGCATGTCAGTCATCTCGGCGTTTGTATACATTATGATAGAGGACTTCACTCACTATTCAACACAGGTCAAACAGCCAAACGTTACTCAATCTATGTAAACAAATGCTACCGATGAAATCCACCTACTAGATAAAACAGCCGTTCCAAGTGATCGAGATCGAAAAAAAAATGTTGTACTTGATAAACTCATTGACGTACACCCTACTTTTATATACATGAATGATTTCAACAAATATCGAATATGGTTGTCGCAAATTTTGTTCGCCCTGTATCTTCGAAACAAAGTGGTTTTTCAGAAATCATCATACGACAAAATATTCATAGAATAGGACAAGGAATAACCCCTTGCATTTCTGTCGCATGTTCTTATATACATATATACATATGCATATATATATATATATAGATATATATATATATATATATATATATATATATATATATATATATATATATATATATATATAGATATATATATATATATATATATATATATATATATATATATATATATATATATATATATATATATATATATATATATATATATATATATATATATATACATATATATATATATATATATATATATATATATATATATATATATACACATATATATATATATATATATATATATATATATATATATATATATATATATATATATATATATATATATAGATATATATATATATATATATATATACTCGGACTCGGCACACGAAATTCCATTTGCAATATAAAATTTAAGATAAATTCTTTAAAATGTTTTTATCCATTGTAAAAATCGCAAAACACACTTGAGATGAACTGAGAAAATCAAGCACTGTAAACAAACTAAATGGCAGATGACGTTCAAACTCCGCGTCAGTATAGAGGACACTCGTGCCAACTTAGCGGTACTACTCCCGGTACTTTTTTGACAGAATGAATATATATATATATATATATATATATATATATATATATATATATATATATATATATATATATATATATATATATAACAAATTTATTCAGAAAAATACTGATATGCAACAACAATAGTAACAATCACAGAAGAGCAAAAAAATCATCAGATGTTGGCACTGTCTCACCAACTCGCCCCTAAACCATAGATGTGGGAGTCGATAGATACCGTCGTAGAATTGATGTAATTTCCAATACAGCCGTCTATCTTTGGCAGTTCAGCTATGCCCTTGAGCTGCAGGTTGCGCAAGTAGTCCATAAATTTGGGTGAAATAGTACCTCGCTTCGCTATAATAATAGAGTCGATTGTCGGTTGTCGCCTTTTCTGAAGTCGCGAAAAATTGGTTTTTAAATTCTAATACTTCTCCAATTTTTGTTTTTCTCCTTTTTTTGGACTGTTTCTTTCCCTGGTATCATCACATAAATAGCAATATCTTATGCTATTCAACGACTTCGACGAATTCTTCATTTTCCACTTTTCTCCGGCCTGTGCTCATAAAATTTTCTTACAGTAGCAATTCCTAACTCCAGCACAATGGCTAGTGAATTATTCCCGCAATATTATTAGGCCGTGTCTTGTACTAAGCAATGGTACATACTGTTACAATAAGTACATACTCTTACCCTGAGTCCCTTGGATTTTGGCTTTTAAGTAGTTTGTTGGGAAAGCCTGGTTCTGGACCGCGATCAGTAGACTTTCAATTTCTTTTGTTATTGTGCTTCCCCGCAGCTAGTTCCGGGTATAACAAAGTCATCACTATCATGAATAATTAGCTAACAGGAAATGAAGAGACAAATTATTGGTGAATATTTTTCCAACAGAATCAAAACCACTTGTCACTGATACACTTTTTAATTAGCTTATTAGGAGTTTATGTTTAAGAGGGTTGCTGTTTATGCATCTAGAATAATAAATAAAAACCAAAATTTATCAATAAAAAAGGTTTTATCGTTACTGTTCTTCAAAATATTCTCCTCGATGAAATATTCTCCATTCCGATTGAGGTATCTCCAAAACATGCATTTTCAACGCATCAATCGCTTCTTCTGGCGTCGAAAATCGTTGACCACGTAGTTTAATCATCACAGATGGGTACAAAAAGAAATCATTGGGTGCCAAATCAGGACGGTACGGCGGATGACCCATCAATTCAATGGCTTGACTGGTCAAATATTGAGTTATTCGGTCTGAAGGGTGAGAGCTCGCGTTGTCATGGTGAAGAATGATCGGCGATTCGCTGGTTGTTATATCTCGAAAACTAAGCAACCTACAACAAAAGTGTAAATAGCGAAAAGAAGGAGTTATGGGAGGGGAATACATAGCGCGACTGTCAATTGCTGTCCGGTGTTCCTGTAAGATAAGAGAATGTTTGTTTTTTTTTTCGGCGTCATTTTTACAGATCATCATAATTTTTCTACTATAGTGGTTTAAAAATACTTAATAAGGCCCACGTAAGTATTTAAAGATTACTTAATTATTGTTCTTTCGATTATAGATGGCTATTTATTTTTAACTCGTATGATTATTTTATAACCTAATTTATATTTTGTTGCCTCAACTGGGGCTAGTTGAGCAACGCACGTTCAATGCTTGCTCAACTAGCCCCACTAAATGTTCATTGTAGAAAATCAAATTTTTCTTTAATAAATTAAAAACCATCAATTAATTTGTGCATGTGATGATTCTACACAAAGTTTATTAATTAAAATTACTATATATTACTATGTATTATTATATTGATAATTGTATTAATGATTATATATTAAATATTATATAATTACATTTTAGGATGGGTACAAAGTTAGGATGGGTCAAAAGGTTTAGTTTCTAGTCAACAATTGAGTTATGCAGCTAAAACTGTAGAGAAGGAAAAAATGAGTGTAAACTTTAGTCTAAACTATATTTGTATTAATTATGACAGAGACAAAGATGATTAATAATTTGGGATTATTTGTCATCTAGTAATATTCTTGATCTTTGATCTCATAATTAACTACTACTTTAATTTAATATTTATTTGCGTTTTAATTATTCTTGAATATATAATTTTAAATAGAAAAAGTGTAATAATAATCCAAAGATTAGTAAGATTTAATTGTGTTTGATTTTAATTTTATTTTTAGAGATATAATAACAATATGAGTATGTAATAATCATAATAAATAAATATTTGCTTGCTGATTACAATTATTTTGTATTCAGATCATTCTATACAGTCATCAGGTCCATTTTAGCCATTGCTCAACTAGCCCCATACCCATACTCAACTAGCCCCACTAGTGGGGCAAGTTGAGCAACTTGGAGTGCTGTCGCATTTCCCACAATAACTTTTAAACTGGTACTGGGATCGTTTTTACACCGCTAGATGTTTTGGAGTAGAGTAAATTACGAACCTAACAGAGTAAGAAAGTTATAGGAGATCAAGCGAAAAGTTGCTCAACTAGCCCCGCTCTACCCTACTTCAAACTTATCTCGCCCTTCTTTCTATTTAAAGTCAATAATCTCCAACTAAAAAGCAGCATCGGCAATATTTGAAAAATTTTAATTCCCATATTTAAGAAAAATGTAATTAATTTTCCATTGCAGCAAGATTTTAAAATTTTCAAAGTCAAAGAGATATTTGTTTAATTATTCTTAAAAAAAATAGAATGTAATCATTATAACATCTTCAAAACAATGATATCCGGCAAACAATATTATAAAAAAATTAAAGGTAAAACAATCTACAAGGCACAAATCTGTAGGATGTGAAACTCATTCAAAATTGTTCAACGCCCTATGCATCAAAACGAGCATAGGATGTTATTACATGGTAATTAAATATCTTATATTTAGATATTTTTTAAAAACGAGGATTTTAACTCAGGTCTGACCTAAACAACTCAATAAAAATTCCCTTCATTTCGAACACAAAATCTAAAAAGTCACTGCAGCGGAAAGTCAATTAAATTTTTCGTTATCAATAAAATCCTGAACCTGAATCCGAACCCCCCCCATTCGGTCTCTCTCCCACTCGAAACGGTAATTTAACAACTCTATCTCTTGGAAATCTGCACCGGCTAATCAAATGCCGTCACTTTA
This sequence comes from Cosmopolites sordidus, assembly GCA_031761425.1. Lineage (NCBI taxonomy): Eukaryota > Metazoa > Arthropoda > Insecta > Coleoptera > Curculionidae > Cosmopolites > Cosmopolites sordidus. The sequence continues at coordinate 373,480 of JARFXV010000516.1, read as the reverse complement.
AATCGCATCTACCCCTTTAATTAACCCCCCCTTTTTGCCGGAAGGTTTCTAGCCGGCCCCCTGCCAGTCACGTCATGCTCATGCATGATCACCGCGTCTGATAGAAAGGCCTAGAAATAAAATAAAATTATTTTTCAATTTATTTACTTAGTTTTTATTTTCAGTTTGAAGTTTAATTGAAAGCTAATATAGCTATAATATGTTAGAAATGAACGGTGCGTCTTAATTCTTCACCTTTTTTGATATTACTTTACAAAAGTTATAATAGTTTCCGATGAGAACTCAATAAATCTATTATCAAAACTTCCGACAAAAACTAATGGCGTAGCTTTTGATCTGGCAACACTGTAGGTTTAACTTTAGAATGGAAAGCAAGCCAACATCTCATGCAACTTCAGTGCACATTTTAACTTCCTTAAGTTATTTGCTGGTTCATAGCAATTATCTTAATGAATGGGATTGTTTTAGTGCATCTGACATGTGTGACTATATAAATGAAATCATTCAACGAATTTTCATCATTAGTTTTTGTTTTTTCCTTCCTAATTTTGGACAAATTTTAATGCTGCCTGTATCATTGAATTTTTGAAGGGTGAATAAATTTTCATTTTATTCTAAAATTAAACTATGTTCTATTTATATGAAAAACCCTACCTAACGAAGTGTGTAAAAATCATGAACCGTGAAGTTTACTAAGCCTTACATTAATAATTGAAAAAGTTGACTGAACGGAATACGTCCTTTATCTCGGTTCATGATTTTCTTACATTTTTGCTTTCATATGCATTCAATCATATGCAGTTGTCAAGACTGTGATCGAAGGTATATTGGGGCAAACAAAAAGATCCATATTGACAAGATATAAAGAACATATTGCCCAAATTAGATATGGGAGAAATGAATAATCTTGTGTTGTCCAACATGCAATCGAACACGACCACAGTATAGATATTAGTAATTTAAGACTAATTAAAAGTGTTAATAATAATAGAGCTTTGGATGCATATGAAAGCATTCAAATAGAAAAATGTAAGAAAATCATGAACCGAGATAAAGGACCTATCCCGTTCAGTCAACTTTTTCAATTATTAATGTAAGGCTTAGTAAACTTCACGGTTCATGATTTTTACACGCTTCGTTAGGTAGGGTTTTTCATATAAATAGAATTTAATTTTAGATTATTTAGATTTAATTAATTAGATTAAATCATCTCCTGATGATGCTAACATGGTTAGCGAAACGTGCGTCGAGCAGCTCAAAGAAAGGGATTTGGTGTTTAGTGGTAAATCTCTTCAAGTTTAGTGTTTCACACCAAAGGATCCACTAGAGTAATTGATCTGCGATCAAATGGAGCACTTTACGCTTTTAGAAAAAAACTATTTGTTTTTAATCTATCAGATTAAATCATAGTAATTCCGACCGAAGGTTCTAATGGAAGAATTGAGTTACAACATTATTATTATTGCCGGTCGCGTTGGTGCGGCGGTAAGAGCGCCTGCTTTGCCGAATCCGCGCTGGAGCGATAGCTGGTTCGATTCCAGCGCTCGGATGGTTATTTTTCTTTCTTCTGTCCGTTTATCTTTCCTAAATGTTTGTGATTGTTTCTAGGCAAGAGTGTAAAATCCGACTACGAATTACCCCTCAGTCACGCCAGTTAAAGGCTGGGTAAGGCCGGATGCCTTCTGAGAAGTCTTCTACGTTGGTCACTCGCCAGTCGGTAGGTTTCCTGATAGACTTATGGGTAGGCACATAACCAAGGGTTTATAGCCCGAGGGGGGTGCTGGCCTGGGTTTGTTGGAAGCTGATGACCGTGGTTCGGAACCCACGTTAAGCTGTAGGTCCAGTCGCTAAATAGCCTAGTTGCTGATGCGCCTCTAACCCAAACACTTTACTTTTTTACTTTACAACATTATTACTACAAATCAAATTTTAATTACTTCACTTTAACTGTTCATTGTAAAAGTTTGCAAGGAGGTTTCTTTAAATTTAGCAACTGAATCATTTATTAACAGATTAAAATTGATTGACACTACCGGGCGTCGATATTCTTTCTCTCATTCAATTTTGATGAAACAAAGCAAACAAGAATGTATTGCGAACGTGTTGTAAACATAGTCGATAGTGTTTATAACACGATTATCTTGAAGTCCTGCTGGGTTGTCGAACAAGCGAGGCAGGAAGAAAATTGAAACTAATGATGCAACCGATAAAACGGGGAACTTTTGCTAGGAAAAAACTAAAATAGAAGAATATTTGAAAAAAAACTATATAGGGTTGCTCAAATTAAGTGTTATTTGTAAGGATTGCAAACTTGCTTAGGATTTGACTAATTTTCACTATCTATTCATAGACTTTGAGTAAGCATACGACTCAGTAATCGGAAGGGGTAATCAGAAAGAATACTTAGAGATAAAAGAACTAAAAATACTGCAGAAAAATAAATACCGTAGGAACTCATTTAATTAACAAGAGTGTGTTTAAAGAACACCAAAGCCAAAAAGGGATTCAAAACGAAAAACCAGAAAAATTCTACATTACAAGAGGACTAAGACAAGGTGACCCACCATAGATTATTCTCTTCTTAGTGTTGCTTTAATAATTGCCAGCGTTTTCAGATCTAGTCCTTTTTCTATCAAGATTTGGAATAATGATTCGCGGTTAATAGAATCATATGCTTTTTTGAAATCCACAAATGTACAAATGAGATTTTTACTGTACAGTTTTTGATATCTTAGGATAAACTTTAGATTCAGGATCTGTTCCGGGCAGGATCTACCCGGCCGAAAACCTGCTTGATATTCACCAATTTTAGATTCTAACTATCCCTGTGTTTTGTCTAGTAGACACTGAGATATAATCTTGTAACAAACTGGGAGAAGGGATATCCCTCTGCAGTTGTTTACATCCGTCCCATCTCCTTTCTTATGTAGTGGATGAATTAGCGCATATTTCCAATCTTCCGAAATCCGTTCGGTTCGCCGAACTTTTTGTAGAATTTTAGTTATTGCCATGATTGTATCTAGACCAGTGGATTTCAAGCGTTCGGCAGTGATTCCATCTTCACCAGAAGGTTTATTATTTTTAAGTCGCTTGATTTGCCTAATTATTTCATCTTCATTCGGTGGTAATGAATCTGGGTTTGTTTGTTTAGGGTTTATTGTTGGTAATTTATTTAAGGGCTCGGGGCAGTTTAGTAGTTGTTCAAAATATTGCTCAAGTTCTTTGCAATTGTATTGGTTATTTAGAGCTAATTGTCCGTTTTCCTTTTGGAAGCAAAGACTTTGGGGTTGATAGCCTGTTAATTTTGAATTAAATGTTTTTAAAAATTTTGGGTTTTATTTTTCTGGAAATCTTTTTCTATTTCATTAAGTTGATGGTTTTCATATTTTCTTTTAGTTCTAATTAGCTTCGACGTTTCTTTTCTTACTTTCAAAAAGATGTTATAGTTTATTTCTGTTTTTAGACTGTTCCACTCTTTGAATGCTTTACTTCGGCATAATACTGCCGGCTCGCAACCTTCATCCCACCACGGATGTTTTTTTCACGTTTTTGTAAAGGGACCTACTTTAGGGCTGTTTTAATAATTTTTTATTTTAGTTCTTGTCATTTCTGTGCCGGTTGTTTATCAAGCTCTTCTGTTAGGGTTGGTTTTATTTTCGTAGGGTCGAACTTTGGGATTAATAGCTTCTTATGTAGCGAAGTAGTGATCTATGTCTATGTTAGCTCCTTTCCTGACTTGAACATTCAAAATCTCTTTATAATTGGAGTACAAAATAGCAACATGGTCAATTTGAAATTTACCCATGTACGCGTTTGGGCACCTCCAGGTCTTTTGTTTTGTTATTTTCTTCTTAAAATTGGTTGACATTATTTTTAGATTCAACTGCAAACATAGTTCAAGCAATTTTCTGCCGTTATGGTTAGTTCATTTATGAGCGAGAAAACTGGCGACTATTTTTCAGTACTTTCTTTCTTTCCCTAGTTGGGCGTTGAAATCACCCAATAGGATTTTTACATGGTTAGAAGGAATTTTAGAAATAGTCTTTTCCCGAATTTCCCAGAACTTATTTACTTTTTCAGGATTAGATTTATTTTCTTCGTTAACTGGGAGGTGTGCATTAATTAATGTATAGTTTTTGTTAGCACACTTGAGGGATAGTGTAATAAGTCGATTATTTACTGGCTGGAGATTTGTTATAGAACCAAGAATGGTTTTTGAGATAGCGATAGCAACACCAAGATGTGTTGTATTTTTGAGTATTCTTTTGTGCGTTTTACTTTTAAAAAGTCTGTAGTTGCCGAAGTCCAAGGTGTTATCATCTGTCAACCTGGTTTTTTGCAGAGCTAAAATTGGGATTTTTTTGCTGATTCAACGTTCGCCCCAATTCGTGTATTTTTCCTGAGCGCAGGAGAGAGTTAATATTTACCGTTCCAAAAAAAAGTTTTTGTTTTCGGTTTCAGACGTTGGTCAGAGCTTTCCGACTCCTTCTGAGAGATTTTGCGTTTAAGCCCGGAGGCCCCAGAATCCGAAAGTCCGATTGTACGAGCAACGCTGGCGGATGATTGTTTACCTCCCGGGGTAATTTTGTAATTACTAGAACGCTTCATTTTGTACTTTGAATTAAAGGTTTGAACCGTGACGGTTGAGAGGTTAAGACTGGAGGGGTTACTTCCAGAATTTAAATCTTAGCCGCGCCACTGGTGACCTGACGCTGACCACTCAACCGCTTGATGGTTTTTGTGGAGTTAGTTTTGTTTGTATGTATATATATATATATATATATATATATATATATATATATATATATATATATATATATATATATATATATATATATATTGTAAAGTTTGACATTGTTGACTGTATACGTATTCAGGACGTTTTGTTATACGTTATATGGGTACTATTTGTGTTGTTTAGTGACTTGAAAACATCATCTCACTAAAAAAATGGAATTAACTTTTGAGAATTTTTGTGCGATTATTTACTACGACACAACTATCGACGTGGATTATTTGAACAACAAGGCATCGATCAACTCACTTCGACTTTTGACACTCAAGCCCCATCTAAAACTACTGTATATCACTGGTTTAGTGAATTCAATCGCGGCCGTCGTTTGCTCAACGACAAATTTAAATCATCAATCATTAAATCATAAATAAATCATCATCCAAAATCGGTTGTTGTGCCAAAAAACATCGATACTGTGTGTGACATGTGACATACCGTGAGATTTAGGCATCCCTGGGCATTAGTATGACAAGGCTGGATTCCACATAATTTGACAATCACTCAAAAAAAAGGCTCGTGTCGATTGGTGTAGAGAAATGCTCAAAAATATAATCGCGGTAAGTCAAAAGTCGTGTGTAATATATAAATTACAGTCCACTGTACAGGTCTTTCAAAATGGGTCAAACCCAAATGATCGCCCGTTTTTTTTTAGATGAATGTGGCTACAGTACCACTAGAGAATCATAGAACCGTCAATTGTGAATGGTACACAACCATTTATTAGCCAGAAGTATCTGAAGATATAAGAAAAAAAAACAGCGACGCAGGAGCATTCTTCACCATGACAATGCAAGTTCATAAAGCATGAGAAGAGCGCGTGAAGAATAAACTACGTGACCAAGACACCAGAAGAAGCGGTTGAAGCATTCAAAATGCATGTTTTGGAGATAGCTCAATCGGAATTGAAAAAGTGCTATGAGAATTGGTTCAAACGTATGCAAAAGTATATTGATCATCGCGGAGAATATTTTGAAAAACAATAAAACCATTTTCAATGGTAAATATTTGTTTTTATTTATTACTAGCAGAACGTGGCAGCCGTTTTCCTGCCAGTATATATTCATTTACCTCTATATATCTAAAATGGATTATCTGTATGTAATGTAGAATCTATAAAGCGTTGCAGAAAATTGTGAAAAAATTAAAAATTACTCATATTAATAAGATTCTATTATCGTTATTAGTATAAATTGATAATAAGTAATATACATTTTTTTATTAATAATTTACGTAAACGAACAATATTTTTAACTATTCCATTTGCTATATAATCAAACCAATTGAAAGTAATTCAAATTAATAGTAACATCTACCGTAACGCAAGTGGATATACAACATTTTTGGTTTTGTGATTCAGTGTACAGATATACAGAGTTTTTGGAGTTTTTGGAGGTTTTGGCGGATTACTCTGGAGCAAGCAAAATATTTTTGGCAAACGATTTGAGTAAACGACTTTAACCGAGTTTTCGATGGTCAACGAATCCAGATCGTTCGATTACATGTCGATGGCTTTGCCAGTTATGCTACTCGCCCTATAGAAAATTCCTTCCACTTTTATCTATATCCATTGAACCACATTATCTATCATACGGTAGCATTTTTAAATTTAAATACTGTAAGCAGGGAAAAATGTAGTTGAGGTGTAGAAGTTGATGCGCTATAGCCCCATCTAGTGGCACGGTAGAATAAAGTAGATAGCGCAAAAATATTTACTATGTTCAAATATCAATACCAATTACCAATAATATATAGCAAATAAATGCATATACCAATTTTCATAGCGATCGGTAATACGGTATAAAAGTTGATGTCCTGCAGCGCCATCTAGTGGCGAGTTACAATAAAATGGATAGCATAAAAACCTTCTCCATAAAAAATACTTAGATATGCCAAATTTTTTGGTGATCGGTCAAACGATGTCAAAGTTTTTCGATCTCATATATACTAACATCCATTAATATATATATATATATATATATATATATATATATATATATATATATATATATATATATATATATATATATATATAAGAATCTGTCAAGAATTCTAAAGTCAATAATTCTCAAGTGGAGATCACCTCGCTCACCGGATCTGATCGTCCCAGAGTTTTTCCTATGAGGATAGCTCAACGACACAATATATGCTAATAACCCTCCAACCGTCGATGCCCTAAAGGACAACATCCAGCATAAGCTCCAATATCTCCTGAAATGCTGAGAAGAGCACATGTTTGAGAGTAGAAGAACAGTGGTCATTTGGTCGATGTAATTTTTCACATATTATAAAAAATATATAATATATATAAATCTATATATATATATATATATATATATATATATATATATATATATATATATATATATATATATATATATATATATATATATATGCTCACAAGGTACTCACATGGTGCCACCGATCGCCTTCGCTCAACTGTCCACCATACGACGTCACGTGTCTCTCGGGACCGATTTCTAGCCTTTCAGCCGTCATCAACCGAGCTCCAGACGAACGCAAGGTAAGCAGTTGGAAGAGATGATCGGGGGCAGGTCAGGTCAACTGGCCATTTTAATGACAGGTCGTGATCGCACACAACTCACGGCATCATACGGCGAATGCTCGTAGCAGTCAGGACCGCTCGTAACATTCTGCCTGGAACCTCGAGTATAGTACCAGGTATGCCCACAACAACTGTTGATCTGGCCTGGCCCCGATCGTCTTTCCCAACTGCTTTCCTTTCGTTCGTCTGGAGCTCGGCTGATGACGGCTGAAAAGCTAGAAACCGGTCCCGAGAGCAACTTGACGTCGCATGGTGGGCAGTTGAATGAAGGCGATCGGTGGCACCACGTTGAGGAAGGGGGAAAGATTTCTGTAATATTTCCCTCTACGGTTCCGTTATGCTACCTTGTGAGCATATATATATATATATATATATATATATATATATATATATATATATATATATATATATATATATATATATATATATATATATCTATATATATATATATATATATATATATATATATATATATATATATATATATATATATATATATATATACATATACACCAAATTCTCGCCAAGAACCACAATGGCAACTTCATTCAATGTCGCTGCATTGAAGTGTCTTTCATGTTCGCCTGCAGATATTTTGTCAGCTTTAATCACTATTTTGTAATCATCCGTGTATTTCGACGCCTTATTGAAGGTATTTTTCCAAAGACACCAAAATAATCTTTTCAATACACCACCGATATCACAATATTATTTTTCGTTAAACCAAGAAAATATAATGAATCCTTCGCAAAATGTCACACTTCTTTTTTTAATGGCTTGGTTGCAAGACGTTTAAACCATGCACTTCTCTTTTTTTTTGTTATGCAAACATGTGACAGTAAAAATCCCAAACAGTGCATCATCTTATATAAAACGTCAAAACGTCAAAATGCAACATAAAGATTTTTTTTCACATAAAAATACCATCCAAATTTCCGACTTTTACCGTGGATTTTCCAAAAATGTTCTTTCATACAAACTTTGTCCTGGCAATTACGAACACAACAAAAAAGAAATCAACCTAATCGGTCGAGCCGTTCTGAAGTGATGCTCCATCATACGTGGCAATTGATTTTTATTTATAGAGATTCCTGATAGATAAATAGTAACACTCGTATTTTGTGAAGTGGTAATATGAGCTGACTACCATAATCATGCGATTTCACGTCCTTGAACTATTTATTGTAGGGTTGTGTCAAATTTTTGCAGATGTACAAAATACCTCATAAAAAGTATCTGGAATACAAGATATAAGACACTTTTAAGTAATGTATTTGGGATATCTGATACAATATACTTTTAAGAATGGTATTTGAAATACAAATAAATATTTTGTATCTGATATCTCAAATGCATTACTTAAAAGTATCTTGTATCCTGTATTTCAGGTACTTTTTATAAGGTATATCCTACTTCTCTGCTTATTAGACAACCTTTCACATACAAATCGAAGTAAAGCCATCTATTTTTGAAAATCGAAACTATTTTCCAACAATGTAATGTGATATTTTAACAATCACATTCTCTTAATATAGCTTTCCAGTTCGAATTGATAAAAACGAATTCATAAATCGTTATATTATTCCATTCTGATGACTACTTGACACTGGCACGTAACATCTCGAAATAGGAATTTGAATTTACATTGTTACATTGAACGATGTCTCGTCTTGAACAAGCCCAGCCGACAATTCTAATATTTTCCAGAGCAAAATAAAGTTTTCGAATATTTGCTCAATTTAGATAAACTATAAATAACCTTTTTGGATGATAGGAAAGGACATGAAATAGGAAAATCATCTTGGAATGTTCAGTATAAACAGAAATTCTTTAACAACGAATTTATTCTAGTTTCACTTTTTGTAATATTCCAGAAATATTATTGTATCGATCATTTTGAATTAAAAAGATATCGAAGACATTGTGATTCGAATCAAACATTTTTATTACATGTAAATATTTTGTTTGTGTAAATAAACTTACTGAAAATACAGAGTGGCGTTATTTCAGAATAAACTCAAAATAATCAAATAATCAAAAATTTAAAAATGGAGCGATATTTACTACCAGCAGTTTATTTTGAAATTGGAAGGAGCATTTTTTCAACTCATCGTCAATTTCAACACATTGTTAATTTTAGGGATACTTCTTCCAAGTACTATCCGCAATTTGGTAGCCAAATTTTTTTAGACTGAGTCTGCCGTTGATATTAAGAAGCAAGACAGATCACGAAAAGCAACGTCAATGGGTTCAGATTTCAGTCTACCGTCTTAAATCTTACATAGGCACTTTAACATTTTGTTAAGAAATTATTTATACAGGGTGGCAGAAAATAAAATACCTATTTTTCAAAAATCATACTTTTTATTTCTTTTGTCTTTTTTATTTTAGAGATAAAAGTCACATAAAGTAAATTGAAGTCAATTCAAAGTAAATTCGTCAAGTATGGAGAGGTACACAATTGCTCAGCGAACCAGAATAGTCTTCTTTCTGAAAACTTTCTTTTTTAAAAAGAATCTGTCAAGAATTCTAAAGTCAATAATTCTCAAGTGGAGATCACCTCGCTCACCGGATCTGATCGTCCCAGAGTTTTTCCTATGAGGATAGCTCAACGACACAATATATGCTAATAACCCTCCAACCATCGATGCCCTAAAGGACAACATCCAGCATAAGCTCCAATATCTCCTGAAATGCTGAGAAGAGCACATGTTTGAGAGTAGAAGAACAGTGGTCATTTGGTCGATGTAATTTTTCACATATTATAAAAAATATATAATATATATAAATCTATATATATATATATATATATATATATATATATATATATATATATATATATATATATATATATATATATATATATATATATATATGCTCACAAGGTAGCATAACGGAAACGTAGAGGGAAATATTACAAAAATCTTTCCCCCTTCCTCAACGTGGTGCCACCGATCGCCTTCATTCAACTGCCCACCATGCGACGTCAAGTTGCTCTCGGGACCGGTTTCTAGCTTTTCAGCCGTCATCAGCCGAGCTCCAGAAGAACGAAAGGAAAGCAGTTGGGAAAGACGATCGGGGCCAGGCCAGATCAACAGTTGTTGTGGGCATACCTGGTACTATACCCGAAGTTCCAGGCAGAATGTTACGAGCGGTCCTGACTGCTACGAGCATTCGCCATATGATGCCGTGAGTTGTGTGCGATCACGACCTGTCATTAAAATGGCCAGTTGACCTGACCTGCCCCCGATCATCTCTTCCAACTGCTTACCTTGCGTTCGTCTGGAGCTCGGCTGATGACGGCTGAAAGGCTAGAAATCGGTCCCGAGAGACACGTGACGTCGTATGGTGGACAGTTGAGCGAAGGCGATCGGTGGCACCACGTGCAGAAAAGGTGAAAGATTTCTGTAATATATATATATATATATATATATATATATATATATATATATATATATATATATATATATATATATATATATATATATATATATATATATATATGCTAGTGCAAAAAACTCTGGAAGAAAACAAAGGAATTAACAAAGCTAAACAGAAGCTGAGAAACAAAAGAACGTAAATATATGCTTTAAAGCGTGAGAATGACACAGTGGGCAGGGCGCGTACCCAAATGTTAGAGATTGTCAGAAAATTTGATTCCCAGTTATATGAAGATCAGAATCAATCAAAGACAACAATACCCACAGAAGAACAAATGCCAGATATCCCAGTGGAGGAAGTAACAAATGCTATAGAATCCTTGAAAAAAGGCAAGGCTCCAGGAAAGGACACTGTAACTGTCGAAATGCTAAAAACTGGTGGTCGGACGTTACATAAAACACTGGCAAAATTATACTCAAAATGCCTCAAAGAACAAAAATTACCCTACTTATGGAAAAATGCGGAAGAAATCCTTTTACATAAAAAAGGAGCACAGGAAGATTTAAAGAACTACCGTCCAATAAGCCTCCTATCAGTAATGTACAAAGTTTTCACTAAGATAATTTCTAAAAGAATATTAAAAAAACCGAATGACGCACAACCAAGAGAAAAAGCAGGATTCAGAAGTGGATTCAGTACAATGGATCACATCCAGGTGGTACAGCAGGTCATAGAAAGACACAACGAATATACCATGCCACTGAGCTTGGCTTTTATCGACTACGAAAAAGCATTTTATTCCATCTCAAAGCATGCGATAATGGATGCACTACTTAGCCAAGGTGTAGAGAGAGCTTATGTAAATCTATTAGAATCGATATATGATGGAGCTACAGCCACAATTCACCTTGATGATCTTGAAGTGGGAATTAATGTAGAACGAGGTGCACGGCAGGGTGACGCAATATCGCCTATTCTTTTCTCGGCTGGCCTTGAAGAAGTATTCCGTAAACTGGATTGGGGACAGGATGGTGTAAAGATCAATGGTGCAAACTTAAACCATCTTAGATTTGCAGATGATATTATTCTCATTTCACAAGACCCAAAGGAGCTGCAAAGACGCATACAAGAACTGCAAAGGGCTGGCGAACCATTTGGCTTGAAAATAAATCTGAAAAAGAGTCAGGTTATGTTCAATAACTTCGCTCAGGACAGAAGAGTTTGAGTTTTAGAAAGGGATTTAGAGATTGTAGACAGCTTTATATATCTTGGGTAGAGGATTTCAACGGAGGGGAATACCGCCCGGGAGGTGGAACGGCGTGTTAAATGTGGCTGGCAGGCATTTGGTAGGCTCAACATAGTGTTTAAGAGCAGACTCCCACTTTGCCTGAAAAGAAAAGTCTTCGATTAGTGCGTTCTACCTGTTATGACATACGGAAGTGAAACCTGGACAGTCACATCGCAATCAATTCAGAAACTTCGGGTGGCACAGAGGGGAATGGAAAGACGAGACAGAAAGTTCTGCGCATGGATCAGGGAACAAACAAAAGTCTGTGACATCATTGGAAGAGTAAAGCAATTGAAATGGAGATGGGCAGGCCATATAGCGAGGCGATGGGAGGACAGATGGACCAAGGCAATCCTGGAGTGCATACCGCTTGATCGCAAACGTCCGCGAAGAAGACCGAAAGCACGATGGATTGATGACATCGTTAAGTATATTGGACCCGAGTGGCAGAGGAAAGCCCAGGACCGTGAAAATTGGAACCATGCTGAAGAGGCCTTCATCCTGCAGTGGATCGATACAGGCTGATGATGATGACGATGATATATATATATATATATATATATATATATATATATATATATATATATATATATATATATATATATATATATATATATATATGTATATATATATGTATATATATATATTTGTGCGTACTGTTTCACGAATGGAAAAACATGTATTCGATTTTTTCCGGTTTGCAGACGTTTCACCTAAATTCTACTTTCGCAAAGTTCGTGACTTTCTGAGATTAAATTTTTTGAAACCTAAGATTTCTAATTGAATGCCGAAACAACGACTATCAACCGAACTTCACCAAATTATCTTACCACACCAAAACTACACAGACGTCGAACATCCTTAAAGAGCCAACAGAGCTCTCCTAAAAGATCCAAAAACCAGATACGAGCTTAGTAACACCGAAAAGGGACTCTGTAATCTCAATCATTTACTGAGCAACACACTGCACCCATTAACATGGGAAAGAGCAGAAACTCTCACATACTGGCGCATGGAAACCATCAAGTGCACCAAAACCAAAAAACAGACAAACACTCCAGCGCTTGAATAAGACGTTAAAAATCAGCCCACAGCCGCCAGCTCTAGACGCTAACCTAGACAGTTACCCTCTATCTGAAACCGAATATCTGTCCTCAATAAAAACACCAGAACGTCACGAACCTCACGACAGTAAGTACAGAAGATGCCAAATGAGATTTGGGTGAAACGTCTGCAAACTCCCAATTCCACAACCGGATGTACTCCCGGAAAAAATTTAATATATATTAGGGCAATCCATACATGGGCTGTGCCACTAGTACGAAACCCAGCCGTCCTAAAACCAAACTTGAACCAAAGCCGAATTCGACAGCCTGGAGAAGAAAACACGCAAACTTTTACAATGCAATATTGCCACATCCTAAAAGTGACATCGATAGACTTTACCTTTACCATTCGAAGAATGGCTGTACGTGGATTACTGTAAATCCAACACACTATTGAAGAAGAAAAATGCAGTCTGAATGAGTACATTAATAAGAGTGCAGAGAGATTGCTGCAAGCAGCAGGGCATGAAGGCACCACTTCCTGCCTCATTTGTGGTGAAAAAGTCAGCTGGACAAGCGAATAAATACCTGGGCGGAAAAGCAACTGATGGACACTACGTATGAACAATTGAAGGAAAATGTATTAAAAAGTTGATCTTAGGGTAAGGATTAGGCTGAGCATAGGCTGATGATAACAGCATGTGTCGACTGTGTAACAACAGAGAGGAGACTATACAACACCTGATATGCGAGTATTCGACCACTGACCATTCGCAAATAATTCACTGGTCTTTCTGCTGAAAATTTGGTATTGCAACTCTAAAATAATTCTATATGCAAAAGCTGGAAAAAAAATCGTCGAAAATGAAGATGTTTAAATCCTCTGGGATATTGGCATGCAGGCGGAGAAGACCATTGAGCACAACAACGCAGGCATTAGTCGTTGAAAAGCATAAAATCTTGCTAATTGATGTGGCGATACCAGGAAACGGAACAGTTCAAGAAAAGGAGAAGGAAAAATTGAACAAGTATTACAATTTAATAATCGAGATTTTCCGACTTGAAAAAGCTCTGCGATAGTCGTCCCTATTATTATCACTAGTTCACCCAAATTTTATGGACTACTTGCGTAGTCTGCATCTCAAGGACATTTCCATCGCCGAGCTGCAAAAGACGGCTGTGATTGGAACTACATCAATTTTACGACGATATCTATCAAGTTCCACCTCTATGGTTTAGGGGCGAGTTCATGGGGCAGTGCTAGCGTGTGATGGTTTTTGTGATCTTCTAGATTTGTTGTTAAATGAGACATCCCCAACGTTCTCCCGTTACTCATGGAAAACCTGCTGCTGTAAATGCTCTTTGCAATGAAACTGGCAGTGTTAATAAAATCCATCAAAAAGGTCAACCTCGTCCAATACACCTGCATCTTGAGGACAACGATATATTGACGGCAAATCGAGCCTTTCGAGATTTATCATCTCAACTGAATATTAGAAAGGAAATCATCAGATTATTGTTATTGGGCCCAAGATAATTTTTTGAATGACAGACATTTCCAGAAGATAATGTTTACTGATAAGGCTACATTCATGATTAATGGGGTTGTATCATCTTAAAACTGTAGATACTGGACCAGAGGTAATTCTCACTGGGATATAAATTGTATAGGCCAATATTTCCAGAAAGTCAATGTATAGTGTGGTATTTTAGGAAACCGAATAATTGGACTTTTTTTCTTTAATGAATTATGGAATACTGGTCGTTTAGTTAACTTCTTCGATGGGGAATTTTGGAATGCAATTGAAAATCTTCCTCTTAATGTGCGGCAGGATATGTATTTGCTGCTAGATGGTATATCTATCCAGATTTCCAGGATTGTTCGTCAATGGGTGAACCAAAAATTTTCTATGCGTTCGATAAAAAGAAGTCCTTTTGGACTATGGCCTCCGAGGTCTCCCGATATTACAATTTTTTCTCAATTTTTATGTTTGGGGAATGGTCAAAAATAAAGTTTACAAAAAAAGAAAGTCGATATGAACTTTGTGTCAGAATAAGGTAAACCTGTCAATAAATCAACATCCCGGAACTTAGACGAGTAGTTAAACAGAATTGTATAATCGAAAAATGTATTGGAATAGATGGAGGACTAGTTGATAGAGATCACATTTGATAGTTAATTATTTGTATTATGAAAATTATTGTTGTATACTTTTTTCTAAAGAATAAAAGAATTATTCTTTGGTAAGTGCTATTTATTTAATTGAATACATGACACTATTAAATCACCAATGTATAAAACT
Organism: Cosmopolites sordidus; assembly: GCA_031761425.1. Classification (NCBI taxonomy): domain Eukaryota; kingdom Metazoa; phylum Arthropoda; class Insecta; order Coleoptera; family Curculionidae; genus Cosmopolites; species Cosmopolites sordidus. The sequence goes on along the minus strand of JARFXV010000516.1, from coordinate 358,104 downwards.
TTTACTTTCCATGGCGCACTAATTATCAAATTAAATATAAACTTGTAATAGTTTGTGTATAGACCAAAATAATGGAAAAATTAAAAAATGCTATTTTGTCATCTCGGTATTTTTCGATATCCCTAACGGGGAGCAAAATATCGAGAATTGACCCTGTTTGTGAATTCATAGTGAGCTGAGTTTAAAGGTCAGATTTCAGTTGAGTATTTTAAAAAATGTGATCCATCAATCTGTATGACTGCAAAAAGTCAAATCTGTATTCCTTCAAATAGCTCTCCTTCAAATATATATATATATATATATATATATATATATATATATATATATATATATATATATATATATATATATATATATATATATATATATATATTCCATTTCCCTCACTCTAAGGATTACGAAGACTCAAGCTCCCTTATGTTGTGGACTTGCCCAATATTAGTCTTGCAACGTATAATGCCATATAGCCATATTACTCCGTTGTCCCGTTTAATCACATCAAATCTGTTTCAATTAATTCACCTATTATGCAGCGTTAGCGGAATTATCCAATATATTAGGTAAATAGAGTAATTCGATTGCCCCGGTCTACTTATATTAATTAATTTGGAACAATGTGAGGCAAAACAAACGTAAGTAGGGAAATTTTCGATGTTCGTTAATAAAATATTAACGAGGTTTATTGGCATTTATAAATTATTCAAAATTAAACGGCATTTATTAAGCTAATGAAATATTTATTTACTGGTAATTATATTGAATTTATTATTAAATAACATAGTCCATAATTAGTTTCTTGCTTTATTTTGGTCAGAATTTTGAACCTAGTTTTTTTTTAGGAGCCGTGAGAATTTTTTGCTTCATGGCAACATTTTTCAATGACTAATGACTACAGTACAATCACAACATTATTTTTGTGGTTTACTAACACATTACTTCCCGACTCTTGTTTCATTAACCGTGTTAGTCTCATCAGGAGATGATTCAATCTCCTTAAAAAGTGCTTTATATTTTGTGGTAAATCTGTTTGAGCTTAGTGTTTGACATGAATAGATGACCCCATTCAAAGAAATGAGAGTGGAGTATTAGAACGAACGAAGAACTGGCAATAATATTTAATTGTCCAGATTTAGTAAAGGAAATCAGTAAGAGAGTCAGTTGATGGGGTCAGATTGAGAGGATGGACAGCAAAGAGTGGCAAACATTGAAAAGGATTATACGGGGTTCAAGACTGAAGGGAACAGCAAGGAAGAGATGGGTGGCGGAGTAAAGAAGGACTTGCAAATGGTGGGAATAACGTAATAGAAAGGAAGAGCGAGAAACAAAAAAAAGAAAGGAAAGGATTTACAGTTCGAGGCGTATCAGCATCTAAGGCTTTTTAGCGACTGGACCTACAGCTTAATGTGGGTTCCAAACCACGGTCATCAGCTACCGACAAACCCAACCCAGTATCCCCCTCAGGCTAACAGCCCTTGGTTATGTGCATAGCCATTAGTCTATCAAGAACCCTACGGACTGGCGAAAAATAAGTGATGAGGAAAATGATAAGGGAAGAGGTAAGAAAAGATACCATTCATTCCACTTTCTTCAAAATTGTTTAAATACATACATGACATCGTGTCAGAAGTATCGAAATCATATGAACAGCACCATTTCCGCAGTTAAAATTTGTAAACATAAAATTGTATAAGACATAACATACAAAACAACATAGAACATGAGTCCCAACAAGATTTAGATCAGAAGCGGGCCACGTCTAGTGCGTTTGGAGTAGCCTTCATCTGATTCTCAAATTGTATAATATAAGCAGTAGTTTGCTCAAGTCCATAATCGCACTGCACCGATCCGTCTGAAATCCCCCAACTATTAATATTATTTTTGGACCTTGCAACTCCGGAGCGTAATGTATCCAAGGATCTCCATACACCCATTCTTTGGTGGATCCTGGGGGTAGTTCCTCCTTTGGTATAAATCAATATGGAAGAAGGGCGTTTCTATCTTGCCACGTTTCTAATCTAATTTATTGCGATGTGTTGGTAAAATTTTCGGTTGTGTTCATCAAACTCTTTTTCGATTTGAGTCGACGACGGGCATGTTCATGCCCGGATAGGAGATGACTCGTAAATGTAGATGATTTAGTTTGTTCTCTCCTAGCTGCCACTTCGCACTTGATGCTAGAGGGGACACTGCCGACAAGGCAGTATAATTTATTGTTGTTTGTTGCTTTCAGACAGCCCGTGATGATACGATAGGATACGTTGAGTGGTAGATCTACTTGTTTGGCGTGGCTAGAGTTGAAGCACACGGGGCATGCGTACTCTGCAGCGGAATAACACAAGGTTAAAGCTGTATTTCTTACTATCATGGGTTGTGACGGCGTTTGTAGCAGCCATTTTGTGTTTGATGTTCATGCAGTGTTTTCTGTAGGTAAGAACTCTATCGAGGGCGACATCTAGGTATTTCGAGATTGGGCAGTGCTCCAGAGACATGCCTTCCCAAGCTACCTATAACATTATCGATGTTTGCTTGTTTCTAAGGTGAAAAGCGCAGATATGGATCTTAGAGGGGTTAAGTTTGAGTTGATTCTCCTTATAATAATAGGCAGCTAGTTGGTCAAGGACTTCTGATAATTTCTGATCGATGTTTCTGTTCACAGTTATCTGCGTATATGAAATTTTAAATGGCTGGTCATTGGTGTATATGTTGAACAGCAGTGAGGCCAGCACGCTACCTTGGCCATTGTTTTGCATTCGGCTTCTTTGCCCTTGGAAGTCTACAAATAATCTTCTGTTTTGAAGGAGGTTTTCAATCATTTGTTTAAATGTCAGCCTTTAGATATTTTTCTTGACAATAGATGTCAATCTTCGGCAAAAAGACATTATGGTCCGACCACTTGGTAAAAAATTAAAAATAATAGTAATAATTACATTACTAGTCGCTGGTCCAGGTACAATCAAGGAAATAACCAAAATTCTATAAGAAGTTTGGCGAACCGAACGAATTCCGGAAGATTGGAAAGATGCTCTAATCCATCCAGTACATAAGAAAGGAGATAGAACATTTGTTACAAGACTCTATCTCAATGTCTACTAGACAGAGCACAGGGACAGCTAGAACCTAACATTGTTGAATATCAAGCAGGTTTTCGACCAGGCAGATCCTGCCCTGATCAGATTCTGAATCTCAAGTTGATTCTAAGACAATAAAAATCTCGTCTGTACATTTGTGAATTTTAAAAAAGCATATGATTCTATTGACCGCGAATCTTTATTCCGAATCTTGAAAGAACAAGGACTAGATCTGAAAACGCTGGCAATTATTAAAGCAACGTTATCTAACACAAGGTCAAAAGTTAAATTCATGGGTGACATCTCAGAGCCCTTAACTGTGTTCTAGAAAAAGTAATACAGGAGTGGCGTGAAAAAAAGTCGGCCCTGAATATTGACCAGCCCATTAAACTGGGGAGAACCAACATCAAAATTGATTGTCTGGCATTTGCTGATGATCTAGCAATTTTAGTTCAGGATGTATTAACGGCACAGAAACAGATTGAAATTCTAAAAGAAACAGCAGAAAATGTAGGACTCCAAATTTCCTTTGAAAAGACACAATACATGGCCTGCAACAGACTAAGAACACCATTTCTAAAAACAAAATATGGTAACATCAGACGAGTCTCTCAATTCAAATATTTGGGTGAAATAATAATGGAAAATGGGTTGGAAAAAGCGTCCAATAAGGGTAGATGTCAAAAAATGGAAACGGCATTAAGACTTACACAAAATATTTACAACAAAAAATGCCTATCTAAAAACACAAAACTGAGACATTACAACACAGTTATTAAGCCAGAATGTCTATATGCTGCAGAAACGCTCATTTTGAATAGAAAGAGGGACATCGAGGACATTGAAAAGAAGGAAGGAAAAATCATAAGAAAAATCCTAGGCCCCAAACAAAGAAATAGCACAACATACCGACTTCGAGAAAACCAAGAAATCAAACAATACACAGATATACATAGCGATATGAGAAAAGGAAGACTTAAGTTTTACGGACACATAAAACGGATGAATCCGAGTAGGTTAACTAGACAAATAGACGAATTTTATGAAAATAGGAGTAGAGCTAAAGTAGAAATAATTAAAAGGATGGCTGCAATTAAAAAGGACCTAAGATCAGCCAATATTACACAAAGTGAAATTCAGGATAGAGGCTGTTTCAGACACAAGGTTAACGTTTGGAAGGTTGACCAGAGAGAAAAATTTAGGAAGACTGGAACAACTTGGTCTGACGAAAGGAAAAAAGCTCATAGCGAAAGAATGAAATTAGTATGGGCGCAAAGGAAGGCTAACAACAACAAACGCCTCTAATTGTACTTTGCGTGGTCCACTAGGGCCCATACGTGAATAATAATAATAATAATAATTGCATAATAGACTAAATAAAGGTATACATAAACTATTTTCTTTAAGAATCCCTATAAACTTTCTGGATATTTTTTTCTATTAATAGATAGTTTATTTTTAATTGGATTAATATCGATAATATTTGGGTATTGGTGCTTTTTATTATATGCGAATCGATTCAATACATTACCCAACTGAATAAAAGTTCGACAATTTTTCTTTGTTGTTTCTACCGAGCAACAACAACGGTAACGAAATAATTTTGACAAACGACGTCCCATCACGGTCCATAATGATCGCTTCGCGCGAAAGTCCACCGATCAATTTTATCAATAAAGTGTTCGACCGTAAATGAATTTGTCTGATTTATGACCAAATTGAATGAAATTAACTCGACTGTAATAATTCTTTATGGTTGTTTGTTGCAAAATAGGCGATACGTCTCGTAATGAAATTGGCTCGATTAGTCATGCTTCTGTTGTAACGTTCGCGAAAATTCGAATCGATCAATAAAATTATTATTGTAGTCTTAATTAATTTTCCGCCTTTTTCTATTTTTCAGAAAATTTCGCATCTATTGAGTCCTAAAGTTGCTTCAAAGCCCTTTAGTTTCACAGACATTTATTATTAAGGGCCATATTTCAGCTTAAAATACGAGATTTAAAATACGATAACAGATTTAATAGCGAGCCTACTTTAAATATAATCTAAAAAATGTATATCGATATATCGATATCGATATTTGAATAGTAATATTTGAGGGGCTGCTTTGTTTTCGCCTTCCAACTGAGATACTGTTTCGTACAGTACTTCTAAGAAATGTTCCAAGAAATTCCTAACTGGAAATGTTTTATTTGAATCATGCAAAATGTCCGGAGCAGATAAAAAAATGGATGATGAAGAATTAGAAATACAGCTGGACTGGGGTTTGGAACAATTTCTTTTTTGTCATAAATGGAAAGATCATATATAATTTTTTTCCTTCTAATTAAAAAGTTATATCAAATTGAAAATAAATTGTTAAATCTAGTACCGATGACGCGCCGACAGTTCCCGAAAAACCTGAGCGCCTGTGACCTCACAATGTTAAGAGACATTAAAATGAACGCCAATATCGGGTCGGCTCGAAAAAATTCGGAAGTTATCCCGAAATTAACTTTCGTGCCCTCTCCGAAAAGACATTTGTTGCTTAGCGATCGATTTGAATATATACTTGCTTTTAATTGTTATTTAGGCTATCGGTGCTGTTTTCGACGTTATACTCATGTATCTTTATATAAAGATATAGAAGCTCAAAGGTAAGTTCAGAATGAAATATTGAAATTTGATTAGGATTCGTTTTGTCTTTTGCATTCGTTTTTATAACTTGTATTTATAGTATTTAATGCATGCTGGGAAAATAAATTAACGGGCCAAATTTGTAGGAAGGAATATTTCTGCGTGTCCGCAAATAATCTACATGTAGCAACACAACCGAGGATAATAGCAATGAGAAAGCCCTACAGGATCGCCTATTTTGTAGAATACGAATAATTTTATTTAAGAAACCGCAAATAAATAAGAACAAAATTCGACTACCAATTTGGAAGGAAGGAATAAAAAGTTTTTGTAGATAGTCGAAGAGTATAGAAATTTGTGTAACTATAAAAGCTTTCCACTCAAAAAAAAATGGTTTAGGTGCCTTCTTTTACCTGGGAAATATCTGGCTGGTCATGTATTATAGATAGTTAGCAGCTGGATTTATTTATATTTGTAAATATGATTAAATAGAGAATCTAATGTGGTGGTTTATAAAACATGTAAGGCGAAAAATCGCCATGGTTTTAAAAATACTGAAAACCTTAATCAAAGCAATAATGTAGTAAGGGTAGATTTTTTTTGAAAATATTGTTAATGTGTGCATAGAGTTTAGTGTGGTGGTTTGAAGAAACGGTGTGGTTTTAAAAGGATTTCAACCTTGAATGAAAACAATCAAACTATTACAAAAACAATTAGATACATAATTTTGGGTAGTGATTGTTTTTATTTTGAATTAATTATTAATGTAGTTTACATATTATAATCTACTGTAGTATATTATCCATATTATCCTAGTTTGGGGAAAGTTTTATTATGTATATTTAACAGTGTATTTAAAAACATGGTTTCACTTCTTGACGATAAAAATATGGAATTAATTAAATAGCCTTCGGTTAGTTCTGGCATAAAGTTATCACAATCCACGGTTTTAGAAGGGAAACGAATTGCTGTTCTACGTAGTCATATATAATACGTCATTGGAAAAATACGAGTTTGATTTTCTCAAACCTCACACAGTTCTTAATCATAATATGTTGCCTTATACAGACTATATTGTTATTGCTGTAGCATTAGTGATTTTACAATCACCTACAATATCAACATAAATGAAATAATATTCATTAAAAAAATAAATAATTACCTTTATAAAAACAAATTTACTTAACGTTCTTTTTTTAATTTAATATCAACTTATTGTAATAAAAATTTAATTTAATATTATAAATCTGTGACCACAAAAACATTCACAGCAGGTGTATTATCAGAACTAGCCTTTATGAACCTTTTGTCGAACATTACTGAACTAAATTAACAACCAACAATATTTTATTTTTTGCCCTTAAGCAACATTAATTTTCACAGTATATATATACAAGTAGAAGCCGTTGACAGTACTGACGTGAAAACACTCTATCATAATGACGTCACAAACATGGCAGCCAATCGCGGCACGTTCGTAGGCACGTATTTTTTTTTAAATTTTATAAATTTTAATTCATTCATAATTAACTGAAAAAACGTTTTTCGCATTGTTTATCAATATTATTTACGATAAAGTTTTAAAATAAAGTAAAAAAATCGATACTTATTTTTTATTCAAAACCCAATTATAGTTGTTTTTTCTTCAATATCACGATTTAAAGAACGGTCCTAGAGGACCGTCTATTTTGTAGAATACGGATAATAATATTTATGAAACCGCGAATAGACAAGAACAAAATTCGACGATAAAGCAATAATGTAGTACGGGTGGATTTTTTTGACAATATTGTGAGTGTGTGTATAGAGTTTAGTGTGGTAGTTTAAAGAATCGGTGTGGTTTTAAAAGTATTGAAAACTTCAATGAAAACAATCAAACTATTATAAAAACAAATATGTACATAATTTTGGGAGCGATGATGGTCTTCGAAGGTCCACTGGAAGAACCATCTTTGTACCGTGGCTTCCCCTACAGAACCCAGTTCGCAAATGGCACAAATTTTGTTTTTATTGGACAGCATTCTTGGCATTTTTGAAATAAGAAAAAGGTGCATAATGTGGCGTAAATGTAAGTAATCGATCGACATTTTCAATGTAAATCAACTTGGATAACTGAAGGCAAATCAAAACGAATCTGAATGTAAACATTATAAATACCACATGAATAATATGCAAATATACTAATTCAATACAGTTTTTCTGTTTACAAACATTAAAAGAGAAACGGAAAATCTATACGAACTTTCCGGACGAATATCTGGAACCTACGAATATTTTCCAGCGCTAAATAAATTATATAATTACGTAAATCTCGAAGATCCCCAGTGACATATACAAGAAACGATAGGGCCTATAAATTGATGTCTGTTATTTGTGACGTATCCCGTACCGCACCCCAACGTTCCGCGTAATTTCTCATACCGACCGAGGAATATGCTCGGCCTAATTCGCGGAGCTTGGTGAATTATTGAACACAGTTAGGTGCGCAACAAGAGTTTTCCATATAGCATACATACAAATAGGAGGCATTGTCTCCAAGGAAAGCGAGAGATTTTCCCGGAAAAGGGGGTCTTCCATTCAACGACTTCCCACGGTTGTGAAGCTCTCTCTGTCGCATTTTCTCTGGTCGATGTTATGTTGCGAGGTCGACAAAGGTAAACGCGGAAATTAGCAATGATCTGTTTTGGATGGTGGCAACGTCGCATTGCTAATTCTCCATCGAATCCCATTAAACGATAAGGGTGTGTCGGGATTTCGACTGTCGAATTCGGGCTGATTACGTTGTACCCACCGGTTCCGTATTGTTTATTGTAAATTATGTAAACGTAAATCATAGGGGAGGTTGGTTTACTGAGGTGTCTTTGCTTTTCCTGTTGAATGAAACTATTCCCTTCAAAACATTAATGTATGCTATGATGTAGTACTATGACTAAAAAGTAAGGTGACTTAATTAAAAAATTCGTGTGCTTTGCCAGTCGTTAAGTTGGTATGAATGTCTTTGACATCTGACAGAAGCTTCATATTATATCGTTTGTTATGTTACAAATTGTATAGTCGTTTGTAATTATTTAAAAATGTTGCATGCGATTTTGAAAATTGGTAAATTAATCTAATTCTAAACTAAGAACAGAAAGGTAGAACTCTATCTACCTTCCTGTTCTTTAGTAAACTCAACACGAATCATAAGAAAAATCAGAAACACACATCTACAAGAAGATAAGGTCTTGATGTCCTTTGACGTTTCCGAGTGTACCGATTCCACATACCCTGAAATACCTGAGAGAGTTACTCCAGTTAAACAGTTTCAATAACAAGGTTGTTAAATCTCCTTAACGAAATTATGAACGGTACCAACAACAATAAGAAACGGTAACGGACAGTCTATCATCGTTCTTAGACAACTTATTCATGAGCAAATTTGAAACCGAGGCAAAAGATAAATTTAGTTATTTCCCGAGAGTGTGGCTAAGATATGTGGATGACTTTTTTGCAATGTTTCGATTGACAAAATGAAAACTTAGAATATTTTGTTAAGAATTTAAATGGCAAAAATAATAACTCTACAATTCACGTATGAGTTCGAGAATAATGATAGATTACCATTTTTGAATATTTTTTTTAGTGAGTAGGAACAATACAAATTGGTCAGATTGTGATGGTTTTAGAAAAAAACTACCACTTCGAGATACATTTCTAACGATTCCAATCCTTTAAAATGAAGCGAAGCCCTGTGCAATCCAAAGAATAAAGTAGATCAACATGAAAAATCGTGGATTTATGAAATTAATTATCAAGATGGTGATCGAATGTATATTGGACAAACTAAAAGATGCATATTAACCAAATATAAAGAAAACTTTGCCCACATCCTGCATGACCATAATATAGACATTAGTAACTTAAGACTGGTTAAAAGTGAAAATAATAATAGGGCGTTGAATGCGTATAAAATAAATTAAATAAAATAATATAAGGAAATCATGAACTGGGATAAATTATTATGGGGATGTTACTGTATAGAGACCTTAATTTTGGGTGTTTTTCCAGGCTTCATAAAAAAAAACAAAAAATATTTTTTTTATCCATTTTTTCACAGCATATTTATTGGTTTTTTAGGAATATCAACAAAAATCGATTAAAGAAGGTTAAACATTGAAACAGTTATGGCTGCCAAGGTGGGGGTGATTGTCACCCTTCCGTTCATCTAAAACAAATTATCATTGGTACCAAATAAGAAAAAAAAATTATGGCTGCTTGAAAAAAAAATTATCCATTTATTTTTCGAAGTTTTGAATTTTTAAAAAGAGTAAAACAAATATTTTGATACAAAAATGGAATATATATATATATATATATATATATATATATATATATATATATATATATATATATATATATATATATATGCCCACAAGGTATCGCCGAACTGTCAACCATGCGACGTCACGTGTCTCTCGGGACCGGTTTCTAGCCTTTCAGCCGTCATCAGCCGAGCTCTAGAGGAACGCAAGGAAAGCAGTTCGGAGAGACGATCAAGGCCAGACCAGATTAACTGGCCATTTTATATATGGCCATTATATATACATTCGTTCTTCATATTTTCAAGTGAATCTGGATTCCAACGAATAGCCAAACCATAATATAAAGTTAGTTCGTTCATAACTTTATTTGTTAATTTGCCAATGTCTTTATTATCTCTCTAAGTTTTACGTAACCTCCATCATATGGATCAATATCGATAATACCTACTAAGTATTTAGTTCTATCTCCTAATATTTCGCATATTTAACTCCATGCTTTTCGACTGATCTCGCAACATCTCTCACACATTTCTTTCACAGCGTCAACCGTCATTTTCCCGGCACTTTCCGTATGATGTATGCTGCAAACATCTTTATGTTCTTCATACCAATATTTATACGCGTTGATATCAATTTTTTTTGCTTTTCCAGATATTACAACCTTGGCAGAAGCTTGATTTTACCACTGTACGACAATTTTTTTGCTCTATTTGTCCACGAGCTTTCTGACTCCAAAAAGGGAGCTCAATTCTCTTCTTTTCCAGATACTATCTCCAAAAACCGTCAAATGTATTGAATTATCATCAGGATTAGATGCTAACATTAGTTCTTTTTCTTCTATAACAGCTTTTGAATAATTATCATCGACTGCTGATGCTGCACAACGTAAATTTTCAAGATAATTCTTTACAAATGTCCATCAAACCGTAAATATATTTATGCTTTCTGTTACGACTCCTAAAACTCTCATGTTACAATTGCTCAAGTTACAAAGTTACAAAGTCTCATGTTACAATGCTACAATTGTTACAATTCTCCAATTTATTTTAAAGGCTTTATTTATCAATGAGGATGAATTTATGTATCGTACATCGTCACAACCACATTACAATGCCAATTTGAATCCTAATTCACGAGCAGCTGTTCGCAAAAATTTAATTTATTCCATACATGTAGCACATAAGACTGATGAAGCAAGTGTCGTAAAGAAACATTCTAAAATGCAATAGCAAAAATTATTTTCACTAATTCACGCTAGTGAAACTCGTATTATCTTCAACAGTAAATTGATTGCCTAACTGATTTTTTTTTAGTCGATCTGCACGCAAAGTACTTCCTCTTTTACTTTTTTGATCAATTTTACACACAAAAATTGAAATATGCGCTCAAAATTATTTATTTTACAGCTGTAAGCAACGGACATACGTTTACGTTGCTTGAAGATCGAAACTAAACTGACCTGAACAGAACATTAATCTAAACTAACAAAAGAATATGTAATAACAACCTTTAATTCTCTAATCTTCAAATATTTCAGATATTCTGTGCAATTGTATTCATATATTTATATCTGGGGCAAGTATCAGCATTCAAAGAAGCCAGGCATTGTCCGCCGCCTATTGTCAGACCCGTTCTGGTGCGTTATAGTTGTCACATCACTAAAATAGCTATAACTCCGTAAATACTTTAAATTTTCAAATTTCCTTTGGAGCATAAATCCTCAGAGGTTTAAATTTTAAGAATAGGCAAAAAATCGATTTTTCAAATTTCCAGACTAGAATACCCCTAACGTAACGCTAGTTGACTTATAAATAGAATAGGCATATAAATAATAAGCATATAATATAAATAGAATAGGCATATAAATAGAACGTAGTTTAGTTTAGAATTACATTAAATCAAATCTTGATGCTGCTAACGTGGTTAACGAAACGCTCATCGAGATTAGTGGTAAATCTCTTCGAGTTTAATTTTAGCTCAGCAAAAACTGTGAAAACTCTGTAGCACTGAGAAAAACAAGTTTACCTTACCCCAACGAACTTAATTACCAATCTAGTATATAAAATATTGCTGTAACAGGTGTCCCATTAATGATGGATCGCGGCCATATCTTGAAAACGATTTATCCCACAGCTTTGGGGAAAAAAAATGTACTAAAAATGATCATGAGAAATTCACCAAAAATATTTTTAAGCTTCTAAAACGAACGCAAGAGGGCGTGACCAGCTAAACATTTTTAAAAATCATTTTTTTGTGTATTTTCAAGTGTTAACCGAGTAAGAAAAATCCTCAGTTATAATTACCAAACTGTCTCCTACAACTTTGTTTTATGACATTTTGTCGTAATTTCACGAATAGAGGGGTAGGGGAAGTTTTACCTATTGTGATAAAAAGTCGTCTAATGTCCGTTTGCCTTAACCGATTTTCCTCAATTTGGATTCATTTAAAAGGTAATTGCTGGGACAATCAGATAATCTGGGAGATAAATTATTTAGTTTATAAATGAAACCGGTTACATTCAACAATAGTTTTTTTTAAGTTTTGATCAGTTTTTTCAAACGGAATGGTACAGCTTTTACTACATGGCAAGAAAGGTAATTTAAAGAGGAATCGTCCAGTGAAAACCCGAAATATATATCTCTGACATGTCAAGAGATATTTCGATTTTTCTGAAAAAAATCAGTTAGTTTTAATTTTTACCGTAATATTAAGTTAAAAATTGGTTTTAATATTTAGGTCGCAATCGCAACCGCAACAATTTTATTTAAAAAATAAAATTATCTATTCAGTATCAATCATCATAAATGTTCTAATCCTGACCTTGATAATATTTTCTAATTTAATTACATAAGCGGAAAAAATGCCTTTCCCCAATTGTTGCATTTTCTCTTTTGTGATGCTTAAATACTACTTGACAGAATATTGAAATCAGTCATTAATAAATATACCTATTCTTTCTTTTAAACTAAATGAATGGATGAATGAAATTATGTGCTTTCGGGTTTCCAAATAAACGCATGCAATCCTTAGGTACATTACACAAAGAGTGTAAGAAAGGAACCATGGAACCTAGCATTTCTAAGGATGGAAGGCATTTTGAACATTTAGAAAGGCGTTAAAGTTAAGATTCTGTTAATTATTAGACTGTTGTGCTGTTAATTTTATTTGACTGTTGTTATTATTATCTTTGTTGTTGGCCCGTTGGCCTTTAAACACGCTCCAAATTAATATGGCACGAAGAATTTGGACCAGTCCTAAGCCTGGGTAAAATGTGAAGGAATGCAAAAATTAGGTTAATATTTTTTTTAACTTAATGCAGGTAGTAGTGAAATAATAACTGATTTTTTCAGAAAAATCGAAATATCTCTTGACATGTCAGAGATATCGATTTCGATTTCGATTTTAAATTACCTTTCTTGCCATGTAGTAAAAGCTGTACCATTCTATTTGAAAAAACTGAACAAAACTTCAAAAAATCTATTGTTGAATGTAACGCCACCTCGCGGTTTCATTTATAAACTAAATAATTTATCTCTCAGATTATTTGATTGTCCCAGCAATTGCCTTTTAAATGAATCTAAATTGAGGAAAATCGGATAAGACAAACGGACATTAGACGACTTTTTATCTCAATAGGTAAAACTCTCCCCCCCCCCCCCCCCCCCCACGTGAAATTACGACAAACTGTTATAAAACAAAGTTGTAGGAGACAGTTTGCTAATTATAACTGCGAATTTTTCTTACTTAAAAATGATTTTTAAAAATGTTTAGCTCGTCACGCCCTCTTGCGGTCGTTTTAGAAGCCTAAAAATATTTTTGGTGAATTTCTCATGATCATTTTTAGTACAATTTTTTTGCCCCCAAAGCTGTGGGATAAATAGTTTTCAAGATACGGCCGCGATCCATCCTTAATGGGACACCTGGTACATGCTTGTAAATGCAGCAGTAACTGTCAATATAATTATTTCACGGTTTAAAACAATTTCAGTTACATTTTGAAACATGTATGTCCATCTATCAGCAAAACAGGGCAATTATTCTGAAACCGACCCAATAATTTGCCACTACGCTACAAAATAAATGATCTCGACAGAATAAAATTATTCAAGGCACCGACAATGTTGGAAGAACGACGTTTCGAAAAATAAAATACCAAAACAAGCCCGAAATTAATCTTCACCGTCATTTTTATCGTTCCACACGCACAAACAACACACAATATGACCCTAAATGTGGCAAAAAACGACCTGGAATTACTCACGCTCACCCTTTAATTACAAAATCCATCAACTATATTGAGGTTAGAATAGATAGAGGAGAGCGAGGGTGGAGGCGAAATGACACATTTTCCATGGCAAGCTGTTGCTTGTGTCATGTTTATTTGTTTTTTTTTTGTCCAGGACGAGATTCGGTCTAGTGTTAATAGAGAATTTTAATAAGGATTTTTCAACAAAGAGATAATTTTTTCACATTTAAAGGAAAAACATTAATGATATATTTACTAACGAAATAATTAAAAATGTCTTTGGCGATGATGGCGCGTTTTTGGGTGAAGAAAATCCAAGAAAAACTATTGTCTGTAAACTCGAAGAGATTTATCACTTATTATCAAATCAGTTTTTTTAACCACGCGACACGCGTTTCGCTAACCATATTAGCATCATCAGGAGATGATTCAATTATCAGGAGATGTTTCTTAATTATTCTAACATAATTAGCGAAACGTGCTACAAGATCGAAAATAGAACAATAAAAGTAATTTCGGGTTTAGCGGTATATCTCTTCGAGTTTGGTGTTTCACATCGAAAGTTCCAACGGAAGGATTTATATTGAGTACTGTGTTTGCTTCTGTTTATGGAAGAAGAAAACACTATTATTAAAGTGGTGATGGCTTCTTCTAGCAATTGACTGATAAAAGATAAAGTATAAAATTGGACAACAAAAATACTGTGATTAATAGATTTTAAATCTGTGATTAATAGAATAATTAGATTTTGCGGTAGAAATTCAGCTCTCTGGGAAAAGAGAGAGAAGGTTGTTGTTTCTGAGTGTATCTGAGAAAATTCATGGCCTAGGTTACATCTTGCTCTGATGTAATAGATGGAATGATATTCTATACGGATCATTCGAAAAGCTGTCAATCTGATAAAGAAAACGCAACATTTTTTATATGTTTTCAACAATTTCACTTTGCAATTGAAACCATTTAATTATTACACCTAGTATAATGCAATCTTTGAAGTGACTTTTCGTCCAGAGAGCCGTATATCCAGGTGTGGAAAGGTGAAGTAATCGCTGAGAGAGAAATCTGGTAAATGAGGTGGATCTGAAAGAACTTCGAATGGAGTTACGTAGCGTATTATCATGGTAAAAGTGCATTTTTATGGTTCATGTAGTAAAGTATAATACTCCCTGGTCAGGTTCCTGGCTTTAACCAGGTAGTCTATGAACACTACAAGATGAAAATCCCAGAAAACCTTAGCCATAACTAGCCACTTTTATTCAGATTTAAATATTTTCCATTTTCGCTTTCAACCATGTTCACTTTCACTTGTTTAAATTAGTATGTCATACGTCAGGCCCACGACTTTTCGAACAATCTACATGTTAGAGATAAACCATAAAAGTTACAAAAAAGGGGTTCGACATTTTTAAACACTTATTTATGCATACATGTACAGTGACCAATCGTAAAGCGTTTTCAGATTACTGTGTTGTCAGTTTGTGAAGAAAGTAGTTTTTTAGTAAAAAAAAGTTTTTGGATTCTTGCCAATAATAAATTATCAATTTTGACATCTTAAGTTTGAAATTATGATAGTGTAGTCCGATTGAGGTAACTGTGGCTTTTTTAACAGTTGGGTTTGAAAAGCATTCATATTTATTCCATGGAGCCAGTATGAACTCTGCACCAATTTAATAATTATTAAATAAAATGCATTATTTATTATATTATAGATTATATTTGTTTGGTATTCTCTATTATAAAACAAGAACGTAATTCATTGTAATTCATTCAATTGTAATTCATCAACTACAAAGATAAAATTTTATACATTCAAGTAAATATGTTACCTTTTTCCAGAAGGTAAACTCAAGTAGTCCAAAAATTTTAGGTCGTACCTGAAACAAGAAAGACAAATGTAACTTCATTTTTAAAGCTAATAAAAACTAAGAGGTTATGTAATCACTTATAGAAACATAAATATTAACAAGCAAAATATGTGCTCTATGTGCTCACTGCTTGTACTATACAGCATTGAGTGTAGTAAAGGGTGTTATTTCAATCATATAGGGCAACTTTACTGTATACTACAATGATCTAAAAGTAAGATAACTATTAAATAAAACACAATTGTTTCTCTCATAATAATCCCCTCTCACTGCAATATACTAGGTCTGTAAATATAAAGCCAGAATTTGCCAATAGATGGCCCTAACTGTTAATGTAGCAATGGTCAAACCACATCATGGGCGCTATTTCATTGTTGACATCTTACAAATATTTTCAACTCACAACAATACAAGTTTCACATGTCGAATTTTGTACCTGGAAACTACGATTGGCGGACAGCATTGATTTTCTGTTACAATTTGAAGAAAACTGCTGCAGAATCGCATAGAATGCTTGTCGAAACTTACGGTGAGCACACTCTTGGTAAATTACATTCCTTTTAGTTGTTTAAAAAAATCAAAAGTGGTGATTTTAGCGCAAAAACGAAGAACGTGGAAGACCACCGAAAAAGCTTGAAGGCAGCGAGTTTCAAAGATTGTTGGATAAGAATGACGCTCAAAGTCAACAACAACTTGCGGATTAATTAAATGTGATACGAAAAACCGTCTCTATATGTTTAAAAGCCACGAGAAACACTCAGAGATGGGAAAATGGGTTCCACACGAACTAAATGAAAGACAGCAGGAAAACCGAAAAACCACTTGTGAAATGCTGCTTGCCAGGTACAAAACAAAGTCATTTCTCCATCAAATTGTGACTCGCGATGAAAAGTGGATATATTTTGAGAATCCTAAGCGTAAAAGATCATGGGTAAACCCCAGACGAACCAGGCACATCGACTGCAAGGCTAAATAGCTATGGACGGAAGACAATGCTCTAAGTTGGGTTTGTTTTATTATCAGCTACTAAAACTTAGCGAAACCGTTAATACGGAATGCCACCGGCAACAAATCAAGCTTAGCGTGAAAAATGACCAGAATATCAAAAATGGCAACACAAAGTAATTTTGCTTCATGATAATGCACCTTCAAACACAGCAAAACTGGCCAAGGAAAAGAGTGAGGTGTTTAGTAGGGAAATACTTTAGCATGTGGCTTACTCACGAGACTTGGCTCCGTCCGATTACTACTTATTTCGATGTGACACGCACTTGCTGAGCATCGCTTCACTTCTTACGGAAACGTAAGAAAATGTCTCGGTGACTGGTTCGCCTCTAAAGAGCAACAGTTTTTTTGGCGTAGCATCTACACATTGTCAGACAGGTGGGGAAAATGTGGCCATACCTCGAATAAAATATTTGTTATCATTTACGTACAATAAACGTGTATTTTCTTATAAAAATTCCAGTTTCATATTTACATATCAGGTACATATTTCAATGTTTTCTCCAGTATTCGAAACAGTTATTGAACTCGACGTATCGTAATTCCTTCAAAGCGACTAACAAGCTTTCTTAAATGGCTTCTATTGACTCAAAACGGCATCCCTGAAATGGTGTCTTCGATCAAGGAAACAGGAAAAGTCACCCTGTGTTATATCGGCAGAATATGCTGTTCGCGGAATTGTATTTTTTGATTTTTAGCGAAAAATTAACGAACAATTATGATGTGATGCAAAATATTTTTGCCACAGTACATGTCTCTAATATTTAATCTACGATTACTCAGTACAAGATCGTTAATTTTTGGTGATGTTTTCTACACTGGATGACGCCAAAGGTCTCCCTGAACGAGGTTCACCTTCTAGTGTTTCTCTTCCATCACTAAAGTCCTTGTACCACTTATTAAACAATTTTTATAGCCTCATCATCGTAAGACTTTTTTACGTTTTTAATACATCAGTACAAGAAATTTCGTTTTTATATAAAATTTTATATAAATTATTTACTCGATAAAATTTATCGATTTATAAAAAATTGCCAACCTAAATATCAACAATTATAAAAAACGCTATAATTCTAAGTTAACACTCTCATTGGTTATATCGATATGTAAAGCGCGCGGATTTTCAAAACAAAAGTCAGCTTGCTTTTTGATATTAGCAGTATATTCATTATGTTTTCTTGGCACCGACGCCATTTTAGAGCCGATGAGATTATTTAAACAAATGTAACAAGTTTAGTTTAGCTATAAAGGAGTGCTGCCTTTTGGATCAATGTTTTCTTGTCTACTCCATTTATCTCTCGCTCTTGCGTTTCATTTCGATATTCCGATCTCTTGTAGGCCCTTCTCCACACCGTTCACCCTTCTTTTCCTTGGTCTTCTATTCTATTTGGTCTTCACCCCCTTATAATCTTTCCTAATATTTTGTTTACAAATGTTACGCTGGCCGCATGCTCTCGAGGCGACCCTACCAGTTCAGTCGTTTGCTCCTGATTTTCTTCACGAAATTTCGACTTTCAAAGATTATTGTCAGTTCTTCAAATAAATGGACACAAATGTTTGCCTTAATGCATGAGGATGGCATAGTGTATAGGGAGCGTACATATGTTCGAAGTTATTCGAAAATTTTATTCAATGTTATATGAAAATCACAACCAGTCAAAGGCAGCAATGCCCATGAAAGAGCAAATGCCGGATATCCTGTTGTATGAAGTGATAAATGCCATAGAAGCGATGAAAAATGGAAAGGCTCCAGGAAAGGACAATGTAATGGTTAAAATGGTGGTCGAACTTCACATAAAATATTGGCTAAATTGTACTCAAAATGCCTCAAAGATCAAAAAATACTCAGCCTATGGAAAAATACTGAAGTGATTCTTCTTCATAAGAAAGGAGCATAGGAAGATTTAAAAAAAATACCGTCCAATAAGCCTTTTATCAGTAATGTACAAAGTTTTCACAAAGATAATATCTAAAAGAATATTAAGAACACTGAATGACGCACAACCAAGAGAGCAGGCAGAATTCAGAAGTGGATTCAGTACAATGGATCATATCCAGGTTGTTCCACAGACCATAGAAAGGTACAATGAATATACCATGCCACTGTGCTTGGCGTTTATTGGAGGTAGAAAAACCAACAAACGGACGCCCGACAGCGTTACCGAGCGCCGTAAATAGTCCCGAACTACCCCGATATAATCTGCGCAGTCGCTGACCGGCTATAAAAACGAGCACAACGATCCGTGAACGTCAGTTGGACTCTTCAGTCGAAGCGGACAACACTTGAAAATGCCAAATGAGATTTTGGCGAAACGTCGTGACTCTTCACAGAATCAACGGATCGACACCCAGAATGATTTAGAAACATATATTTATAAAATAATAATATATATATATATATATATATATATATATATATATATATATATATATATATATATATATATATATATATTATAAAAGAACATTGATAATCAAAATTAAATAAAAAAAGGAATAACTATGTAATTAGTAAACAAATTCGAATAAATCGAAATCTAAAACAAAAATGGTGAAAAGGGGTGCGGTATGTGGCAGCAAGAGGGGCGGAGAGGGAGGATTTAGCGCATGATGCCGTCCTATATTGAATTTCGCCATTTTACCGTTCGCTTTATGACTATGAACATTAAAAACGCAAAATTAAATTATATGGAGCGGGGCGACGCTCTTCCATTTATAATATTTTTGTAGGATTGCATTCCGTGAATGAATTTTATTTGGGGAATAATAATAACCGGCGGTATTTATTTGTAGTCGTCGGCGGTTAATTATTCGATAGCCTGATAATAAATTCATTTTAATGGATGGGCATTATTGTTCTGCGGGCGATAAATATATAATGAAAATAGTATTTTTAATGGGGGACTTTGGGATGGCCGGTTAGGTTTATTCTGGGAAAATTTATGTCGTTCTTTTAGAACTTTCTATTACGCTGTTATATTAATGTTATTAATTTGATGACTTAATATAAGGTTCTCAAGCTAATTTTCGACCTTTAGTCACTGGTTTTGACGTTTATTTAAGAAGGGGAGGGGGGTTGGGTTAATAACTGCCACAGAAGCCAGAGAGCTGGTCAAAACAATAAACACTAACAAACATGTATCTATGAAATAAGACAATATATAAGAAGCTATTCCAATCCTACAAGGAATTATGGGAAATGTGTCAAGCGGTGGCGCCATCTCACGTGTACCCAAGGCATCAATTTAACTTTTTATGGCATGCCAACTTAATAGTTTGGAGTTCAAATCCTCACCATTGTTATATTTATATTCTTTGGTTCAAAAATTGTATTAAAATTATTCTGTTATTAATTTCTGATAATTATTAAGTTGTAAGTTGTTATTTCGGCCTCTAGGGTTAAATAATTAGTTAAATAAAAAAATGTGCATCATACCATTTGTTTTTCAATTGAAAAAGCCTGCAATAATTCTAATTATTAAAATTATTAATTTATTCAGAAAATATAAAAAAAGACAGTAATATTAAAGAGTCAATATACTCAGCCTAATACGTCCCCATACACAAAGTTAGGAAATTAGTAAAGTTAGTAAAACGTTTTTATGGCATGAATGCATACCATTATAAAGAGCATAAACCAGAGATTTTTTAAAAAAATTCGAAGAACATGACACCTTTTAGTTATTTTTTTATGCAATTTAAAGTTGAGTTTTAAATTTATTTCTACTTCTTCTAAAAACTTTGCGTCCATTGAGTCCATAAAAAAACTAGATGCCGCATGTAATTTTGATTTTCATAAAACCCTACAACATTACACATTAACATTAAAAAAAAATTATTTGGAGGATATATAATAACTTTTTTTAATTCAAGTTTCAATGCTGACTTTTGGAATTTTTCAAATAAAGAATTAAATAATTACCATAAAAAAATCTGTGGGCCCAATAATGCTTTATGGAGGCTGAGGAGATTTCAAAAGACTCCTCCTATCGGCCATTTTAATTTGGCAAACGATGCACCAAACACCCTGTATAAAAGTACAACCGAGTAATCAAAATATCGTCGTTTACAGCTCTCGAAGTGCATACATGCGAACTTCAACAAAAACCACTCGGAAATGAATATATTCAATTTATTTATTTATTTTTTTTTTGGTCAGTATATTGATTCTTTAATGTTACTGTCTTTTTTATATTTTCTGAATAAATTATAATATTAATTATAATAATTAGAATTATTGCAGGTTTGAAAATTAAAAAACAAATGATATGACGTACATTTTTTATTTGATTAATTATTAATCCTAGAGGCCGAAAAAATAAATTACAACTTAATAATTATCAGAAATTTTATAAAAATTAATAATATAAATTTAATTAAAATAAATAAAATTTTTAATAAATTAATTTTAATACAGTTTTTGAACACAAAAAATATAGCAATGGGGAGGATTTGAACCCCAAACTATTAAGTCGGCACGCCATAAAAAGTTTAAATTGATGCCTTAGATACACGTCAGATGGCGCAACTGCTTGATTTTCACGGATGGTAGATAATATTTTTAAATTATTCCAGGTGTCGATCCGTTGATTCTGTGAAGAGTCACGACGTTTCGCCAAAATCTCATTTGGCGTTTGTTGTTCGCTTCGACTGAAATTGGTCAGTTGGTCAGTTGGACTCTTCAGTCGAAAAACACTTGAAAATGCCAAATGAGATTTTTGCGAAACGTAGTGACTCTTCACAGAATCAACGGATCGACAACTGGAATAATTGAACACCTGGTAGAACCCTTTGCAAAGAACTATTGCTTATGGACATGACTGATTTTTCTGCAAGTTCATGACTTAAACTTGATAGCGTGATGTGCTTTTCTAAAAGAGGAAAAATAATAAATACATAATAATACTAATAATTGAAATAAAAGCTACTTAAAATAGTGTTATCAATTTTGTAAATACTACATTATTATTTTGGAGTAAATCCTTTCGGGTTCTGGTCACAATACTCATGGATATATATATCTAATGCTTGAGCTACAAGCTGCATCAAATAAAAGGAAAACAAATAAAACAGATGCCCTATTATATAATAATAAAATATTTAAACAATAAAAACTGCAAGCTACCAGTAAAAAATTAAAAATGCTATCAGGCCCAATGCACATAACAAAATTACAGGAATTTTTTTGATACATTTTAACCCATATTCCTGGTATAACTTGCAATTTTAACATTTTATTTTAACATTTTATTTTATTTTTTAACATTTTATTTAATTTAACATTTTATTTTTCCATTTCTGCAGTTGTTACTTTATACTTACTTCCTGAATTGCTGACAGCTGTATTAGGGGACCCCCATTAGATATCTCTTTTTCAAAATAGTTCAACAAATTAATCACTAGCTGTTAAGACTGAGAACTGAGTGGTTTGCCCTTCATAGCGATAAAATACAATATATAATAAACTATACAATATATAATAAACTATACAATATATAATAAACTATACAATATATAATAAAAATATCCTTATTTTATCACTTAAACTGTGGTGTAAATGTTGAAAGACATTAATACGATACAACTTTTTTAACTAAACAAACGACAGAAAACGTCAACAATTTTAGGTTATATATCTTATCTATGATATGAGGTGACCAATGGGAACTAGACATAAAATTACACGTTTTGTTGCTCTCTCTTTCTAACTTGTGTTAAATGCATTGATTATGTTCTTCTTCACAGTAATAGTTCTTTGTCCAACACGTTGCTAATTTGAAATAAGGATTTCCTAGCTTTCAGCTTATTGTTCTGACGTAATCGTCAGGTTTCGTGAATCGGACTGTATATTGTCTAACTATGAAACAGACTAAGATAAAGATAAGTTTTGAGTTTAGATAATAGAATAATATTGTTAGTTGGTTATGTTTAATCTAGGCACAACATGTAATGTCTATATGACAGAATTAGAGAATAAAAAAAATCTACCGTCTCCGCAAATATTCGATGTAACATTCGTAGCGTTTTTTCTCACCGAAAAACGGACGACCCAACGAAAAAAAAAACGCAAAAACGAATTATACAAGTACGGATTGCGGATAGAATGGCGCAATATACACTGTAATGTGATACGTTTCCAGTTATTTATTAAAGTTGTAAAGGATACCCACAAAATGAACGCTTATGGATGGCGCTACTGTTGTTTTATATCTCTCTCTGAATTAATCTAAATATACGCCCACTTTACGTTCATGCATAAACAATGTTCAATCTATTTTGCGCTAAAAGTTTGTTTCATTTCGAACTAATTAAAGAGTTCTTGTTAGTGGCCGTGCGACCCATGTGTTATAATATGTTGCTCTAATCAAGTTGTTGAAATATTTATTCCCTGCTATAGAGAATACCAACACTTAAATTTGCAAACATCTAAAAATAAAACGCAAAAATACAAATATATACTGCCCGTCCAAAGTCCCTTCCCGCTCCTTTAAATTTTGAACTAAAAAACATAAAACAACGAAAGTTGGTATACATAAATCAAAGCACAAATTTTTTTTAGTTAATAGGCAGTGATATAATTAAACTTTAAGAGATTTACCACTAAACACCAAATCACTTTTTTTGAACTGCTCGACGCACGTTTCGCTAATCCTGTTAGCAACATCAGGAGATGATTTAATCTAATTCTAAAACAAAAACTATGAACTACTTATATGAAAAACCCTACCTAACGAAGCGTGTAAAAATCATAAACCGTGAAGTCTACTAAGCCTTACATTAATAATTAAAAAAGTTGACTGAACGGGATAGACCCTTTATCTCGGTTCATGATTTTCTTACATTTTTCTATTTGAATGCTTTCATATGCATCCAAAGCCCTATTATTATTAACACTTTTAATTAGTCTTAAATTACTAATATCTATTCTGTACTCGTGTTCGATTGCATGTTGGGCAACCCAAGATTGTTCATTTCTCCCATATCTAATGTGGGCAATATGTTCTTTATATCTTGTCAATATGGATCTTTTCGTTTGCCCATTATACCTTCGATCACAGTCTTGACAAGAAATTTCGTAAATCCCCGACTTTTCATGTTGCTGTACTTTATATTTTGAATTACTCAGAACTTCTTTTAATTTATTATATGGTTTGTACACAACCTTAATGTCCACTTTCTTCAAAATTTTGTCCACCCTCTTGTTAATTGGGCATCAAATGGTATTACCATGAATTTCTTTGTTTTCTGATCCTTTTGAAAAGTCGAAGATTATTTCAATTCTCTGAAAAGCAAACTACATGTTTCTAATCCAAAAAGTGCCAAGATTGTATGCTGTACCAAAAATTCATAAACCAGGAAAATCAATGAGACCAATTGTATAAGCCATTGATTCTCCAACATACAACTTGGCAAAGTGGTTAACAAATTAATTTGAAAATCTACCAAACCAACTATCTCCCTATTCTGTGGTAAACTCAACCAAATTCATAGAAAAAGTCAGAAACATACATATACAGTTGGTTTCTTTTGACGTTTCATCGTTGTTTCCGAGTGTCCCGATTCCACATACGTTGAAATACCTGAGGGAGTTACTCGAGTTAAACGGTTTTAATAACAAGATTGTTTCTAAGTACATCTCCTTAACAAGATTATGTATGAAGCAAAATTGTTTTCAGCTTAATAACAGGTTTTATGAACAACAAAAAAGAACGGCAATGGGTAATCCTCTGTCACCGATCTTAGCCAACTTATTTATGAGCAAATTTGAAACTGAGGCAAAAGATGAATTCAGTTAATTTCCGAAGGTATGGTTAAGATATGTGAATGACGTTTTTGCCATTTTCGATTCGAAAAATGAAAATTTAGATGATTTTAGTAAGAACTTAAACAGTAAATCCCAAAATATAATATTCTCGCATGAACTCGAAAACAACGATAGTTTTCCATTTCTGGATGTTTTAGTCAGTAGGTACAATAAAAATAGGTTAGATTTTGATATTTTCAGAAAAAACACCACCACTTCGAGATACATTCCTAACGATTCAAATCATAGCTTCCAAAATAAGATGGCTAGTTTAAATTTTATGGTAATTAGATTAATTAATTTTCCTTTAAATATAGATAATTATAACAAAGAATTAAAATTAATTAGGGAGGTATCTTAAGTGAATGGTTATAATAAGAACATTGTAGATAAATTAATTAGAAAATATAAGTTCAGAAAATTATTGAAAAAATCTTCGACTTTTCAAAAGGATCAGAACACAAAGAAATTCGTGGTAATACCATTTGATGCCCAATGATGCCCAATGATGATGAGGGCTAGACAAAATTTTGAAAAATGTGGACATTAGGGTTGTGTACAAACCATGTAATAAATTAAGAGAAGTTCTGAGTAATCCAAAGGATAAAGTACAGCAACATGAAAAGTCGGGGATTTACAAAATTAGTTGTCAAGACTGTGATCGGAGGTATATTGGGCAAACCAAAAGATCCATATTGAAGATATAAAGAACATATTGCCAAATGAAAAATCTTGTGTTGCCCAATGTGCAATCGAACACGACTACAGAATAGATATTAGTAATTTATGACTAATTAAAAGTGTTAATAACAATAGGGCTTTGGATGCATATGAAGCATTCAAATAGAAAAAATGTAAGAAAATCATGAACCGAGATAAAGGGCCTATCCCGTTCAGTCAACTTTGTCAATTATTAATGTAAGGCTTAGTAAACTTCACGGTTCATGATTTTCACACACTTCGTTAGGTAGGGTTTTTCATATAAATAGTACATAGTTTAGTTCTAGAATTAGATTAAATCATCTCCTGATGATGCTAACATGGTTAGCGAAACGTGCGTCGAGCAGCTAAAAAAGTTATTTGGTGTTTAGTGGTAAATCTCTTCAAGTTTAGTGTTTCACACCTAAGGTTGGAATAGAAGGATTGAGTGATATAATTGTCAAAGGTGTCGCTGTGGCCCCATTTTGATAATTATTTTTAAATGGCAACGGTTCCCTAATAATATCTCATTTCAAAGCTGCTTCGAATCTATTTATAATGATGTTGAAAAAATCGATTCAATTTAATATTAGTATGTCACCAAACTTTTTAAACTGGGCTTCCCTGTAAAAGAACACAACAAGTCAATCAGTTAAGATGTGTATATTCGAAGACTATATTATTTTGAGCTTACATTTAGATATAAAATACTAATTTAATGGAAAACAACAATTGAAATTTTATTCCAATCTAACAAAATGATGGATGTAAAATGTAGTATTAGATGTATTTCAAGAACGTTCCGGAAATATTAAAATAAATGTTGAAAGTTGGCATCTTCTTGCTGGTAGTTCAATATTCTGTTATAAAACTCTTCTCGTCCCCGTTCAAATGTTTCCGCAGAAATTAACCTACATCGTTCCCTAATTATCTGTTTCAAAACCTCTATGTTATCGGGTTGCGAAACGTATACCTTAGATTTTATGTACCCCATATAGTGGCGACTCGTGAGGGAGGATATTGGGGTGCCGCCCCTTCGGCATTTATCACAGTAAACAATTTTTCAGACCAAAACACCATATTGTATTTTCGTTCAGTTTATTTCCTTTAACTCATTTTCCTGGTCCACCTTGTGTATAGGGTTTCAATTGCACGAAAAGTAAAAAGGAGGAACTCCCACTGCCACTTTAAAAACCCAGGAGCCGCCACTGACCATAACAAGAAATCTATGGGCATGAAATCTGGAAATCGAGCAGGCCACTCTATTGTATGTCGTCCAATATATCTATTGGGATACTGATCATTCAGATAAACTCTTACTGCACCTAACAATGTGGAGGAGCACAATCCTATTGAAAAGTCACTTACAGATCTGAAAATTTGAAGGATTTTTCTCTAGAGCCTCTGAAATTAGCTAGGTTGAATAGCATTCTGCAATAGATCCAAATATACATCCAAATAGGTTCAACTATGCGACTTCCCAAGATCCCTGTCCACAAGTTAACTTATCCCGGAAATTGTGTATAGTTCTCACGAAAAAAAAAAGATTCGAGTCACTCCAGTACCTTACAGTCTGAGTACTCACATGGGATTTATCGCTAAAACAAATTGTTTTTGTATATTCAGGTTCTTGGGCTATTCTTCCAGATATTACTTCACAAAATTCAAGATTGCGATAGGGATCATGTTATGTAAACTGGTTAGTCATTTGTAATTTGTAAGGGTGATTTTTAACCCTGCACAGTTTTTGCATATACTCTACAGACAACTGCAGTTTGTGATGTATATTGTTTGGGATTCACGACTGTTTCAGCAACAATATCTATTTCTTGGTCGACTGAAATTCCTGGGCGACCAGTTGTTTTTGTATCATGAATACTACCCGTTGTCTGAGACTTCTGCATTAGCTGTCGCAAGAGTTGTTCGCTCTAGAGATAGGGCGATTAACATATCTCTCATTGAAGATTCTTGCAGCTGCATGTAGACTTCTTTCAGCCTCTCCAATAATTAGAATCGCATTGAGTTCTAAACTACATGCGGAGCCACGTTAGCCGTGGTGTCTAAGGCGTCAGCCTTATGTTACGGCAGTTAATGTGGACCGGGTTCGAATCCCGTACTAGGCAAAAAAGTTTTTCTAAAATTCTTGTGAATGTTTCTAGGTAAGAGTGTAAAATCTGACAAGGAATCACCCCTCAGTCACGCCAGTTCGAGGCTGGGTAAGGCCGGATGCCCTCTGAGAGGTTTTCTACGTTGGTCACTCGCTAGTCGGTAGGCTTCTCGAGATAATTTCGGTTAAGCACAAAACCAAGGGTTGATAGCCCGAGGGGTGTGCTGACCGGGGTTTTCGATAGCTGATGACCGTGGTTCGGAACCCACGTTAAGCCGTAGGTCCAGTCCCTAAATAGCCTTCTCAGTTGCTGATCGTCTTTAACCCCAAAACTTTACTTTATTTTTAAACTACATGCCATTTTACTCGAACGTGGCAAAACTAAAGCAAATTTTTAAATGTAAATACAAAACAAATTCGAATATACAAAAACTGTGAATTTTTGTTCTCTTCTGTCAGAAAAAAAACGAGTGTTTATTACTTACAGGTAGACCCTGTTCAAAAGTCTGATGACATGCTAAAATTAAATTTAATTGATTTTTTCAAAAATTAAATGACATATCAAAATAAAAACAACGTTTGAATACATATTTAAAACAGCTTTAAAATAAGAAGAAATAATAATAACGTCTTTTCAAAGGTGACCACAACGCCACCTTTGACAAATATATATTACTACCTTTCAACTAAAACATTTTTATATATATATATATATATATATATATATATATATATATATATATATATATATATATATATATATCTACGCAAACTTTCATTGTTTTATGTTTTTCAGTTCAAAAGTTAAGGGGGGGGGGGGGGGGGGGGATTACTTAAGATGGGCCCAGATTTTTAAGTAAAGACACTAGAAACTTCGACCATTCAATTTAGATCGACAATATGGAATTACGCTGCCAAAAAGAGACTAGAGAACTGGGATAAATTCACAAAGATATTCGATAGATTCCATTCGAAGAATTTCTTACAGTAAAATCCGAAAAAGCCTTTAGAGATGTCGCGTATGACAACAATGCCGAATTTCGCGAGATGGTGGACTCCGACCTAAAAGACTTTGTTAAAAGAAGATATAAAATCCTCAGGAGACAGAAAACCCAGCTGAAATAGAATTACTATTCCGCCCATAGAAAATAAGTAAAATTCAAGAAAACAGCAAAACACGCCTACGTTGTCCCTCTGAGGGAACGATGATTGAATAATAAACATGAAGATGCTTTTTGAAAGGACAAAAATAAATATAGACGTATCATGTACCAAATTGAAATAATCAAGAAATACCAGTAAAAAATTATATAAAGGCGTGTCCATTTCTGATAATTAAAAAGTACCAAAAGAATTATCACAACGTTATCGAGGAGAAAAGAAAAAAGTTTTACGATGTCCAGCCTATTGCAAAACCAGTCCTCTCCTGCCGCATCCAATTGGAAAATGTGGAACGCCGACAGACAAAGAGAAGGTTCCACCGATAAATATTTGCAGACATTTCGGTGTCCTGAATTAAAATGTACGTCCTCTTGGACCAGCCCCTCGTTTCAATTTACGTCTTTTGAGAATAAACGCGAAGTTTCTGGGTAGAATTCTACCGAATTTAGAGAGAACAACATAAGAGTTGTGGGGTTAAGGGAATTACATAATGTGGAAGTAGTACATTGTAAAGTATCAAATAAGATGTATCTGTAATGGCTTAATTTGTATAGCTATCTATGACGGGCTCCTAATAAATATTTATTATAATCAAGAAAATAACTAATAATTAACATTTAAGTATCTATATTATACAGTAAGTTCAAAAATTGGTTATTTTTGATATGGAAAGTTTAGTCTAGTGAAATAATCCTTTGTCATAATCTCCTGTGTTTTAACAAAACTCTAAGCGATTTACGGCTAAACACCAAATCACCTTTTTAAAATTTTGTTGCACGTTTCACTGATCATGTTAAATCATCAGGAGATGATTTAATTTCTATATCTCCCTAAGATTAAATTATCTACTGATGATGCTAACATGGTTAGCGAAACGCACATCAAGAAGTTAAAAAAACAGGTGATTTGGTGTTTAGTTGTAAATCTCTTTCGATTTAGTGCTTCATTAAAGTGATCATTTCATTAAAGTGATGCATCATTTAGTGATCATAACTAACAATTTAGTGATCATAAATAACATAAATCTCACACAAATAAAATTTATTCAAAATAAATATATTTTTCAATGAAATTTGACTATTTCTTTAAATCAATTCTTCTATTGGAACCTTCGGTGTGAAACACTAAACTCGGAGAGGTTTACAACCAAACACCAAATCACTTTTTTAAACTTCTCGACGTACGTCTCGCTAACCATGTTAGTATCAAATATTTTAGATAAAATCATCAAACATTTAGATTCAATCACCAAACATTTAGATTAAATAATCTACTGATGATGCTAACATGATTAGCGAAACGTGCGTCGAGAAGTTTAAAAAGTGATTTGGTGTTTTGTGGTAAATCTCTTCGAGTTTAGTATATCTTTAACGCTAAACTTGAAGAGATTGACTACTAAACACCAAATATATTTGTTAACCTCTGCACGCGCGTTTCTCTGACCATGTTAGCATCACCAGGAGATGATTCAATCTTATTCTAAAACTAAACTATGTTATATTTATATGATACCGTGTCTAATACAGCGTGTAACAATTATGAACCGTAAATTTAACTAAGCGTTACATTAATAATTGAAAAAATTAACTGGTCCTTTACCTCGGTTTATGGTTTCCTTATAATTTTTTATTTCAATGCTTTCATACGCATCCACAGTTCTGTTATTATTATTCACACTTTTAACATCTATTAAGGCAATCACTCTGTCACAGTTTTTAGCCAACTTAATTATGAGCAAATTGGAGACTAAGATGGACGATTAATTTAGTTAATTTCCAAGGTTGTGACTAA
This sequence comes from Cosmopolites sordidus, assembly GCA_031761425.1. Classification (NCBI taxonomy): domain Eukaryota; kingdom Metazoa; phylum Arthropoda; class Insecta; order Coleoptera; family Curculionidae; genus Cosmopolites; species Cosmopolites sordidus. The sequence continues at coordinate 327,438 of JARFXV010000516.1, read as the reverse complement.
GATATATGAATTATGTCCATATTTACCAGGTATAAATAACACTTTACTCGCGTTAGATATGAAAGAAATGAAAAAAATTATTGTTTTGCCCAATATCATCGGTCTGACATTTTTTGCCCTCTCCAGTTTCTTATTTCTGAACATATTCTTTTTCTATTCCACTACAGTGGAGTGAATTATTGGAAATAAATCAGTTGGTAACAGTGTTCCGCCTTCTTGAAAAAAAATTAATAATCACAATTTTGAATTATATATAACCTGCCATGCTAAATATCCAAAAGCGTAATATGTAATTTTTGATTAATCATTTAATTGATCAATTAATATCCATATCTAATACGAGAGTTGCGATTTATGTATCCGGAATTACCAACAATGGTATTGCTAGACGCTGTCCGACTTATACATCGTAAAGTTGAAATTATTGACTGTTTATGTACTTAGTATATACGTTATTCAGTGACTTTCATCTCAGTGAAAAAATGGAATTAACTAGTGAAAATTTACATGCTATGATTTATTATGACTTTCGACGTAGATTACTTCAACAACAGTGCATCCATCAACACCCTTCGACTTTTGGCGATGAAGCTCCATCTAAAACCACTGTATATCACTGACGAATTTAAAGAAGGTCGTCCAAAATCGGTTGTTGTGCTAGAAAACATCGAACTGTGCGCGAACTGATCAAGCAAGATCATCATGTGACATACCGTGAGATTGAGCCATTTCTGGGCATTAGTACGACAAGCATGACACGATTTTACATGAACATTTAGCGGTAAAAAAGATTTGTGCGCGTAGGATTCCGCATAATATGACAATCGCTCAAAAAAGGCTAGTGCTAATTGGTGTAAAGAAATGCTCAAAAAAAAACAATCGTGGTGCGTCAAAAGCCGTGTATAACTTCTACATAGGTTGAAACCACGGATCTATGCGTATGATCTCAGAAGTAAACAGTAGTCGACTGAATGAATCTTTCAAAATGAGCCAAACCCAACAAACGTTGTTCGCGCAAAAAGCACTTCAAAGCAAATGGTCGACTGTTTTTTAAGATAAATGGGCATGTGGCTACAATGCCACTAGAGAATAATCTTCTAAACGGTACACGGCCATTTATTTGCCAGAAGAATTTGAAGAGTTAAAAAAACAGCCAGTGACGCAGGATCATTTTTCACCATGACAACACGAGTTCTTACCCATCGTACCGAACAACTTAATATTTGACTGGTCAAAACAGGAATTGATGGGTCATCTGCCGTACATTCCTGATTTGTCACCCAATGATTTCTTTTTTGTTTTTGTCCGTGAAGAATAAACTACGTGATCAACGATTTTCCACATCACAAGAATCGGTTGATGCGTTCAAAATTCATGTTTGAAAATTGGTTCAAACGTATGCAAAAGTATATCGATCATCGTGGAGAATATTTTGAAAAACAGTAAAACAATTTTCAATTATAAATATTTGGTTTTATTTATTATTCCGGATATATATATATATATATATATATATATATATATATATATATATATATATATATATATATATATATATATATATATACATATATATATATATATATATATATATATATATATATATATATATATATATATATATATATATATATATATATATATATATATAACCTAACCCTGGTAGCACTGAGTGTCAGACCGCTGTCCAACATGCGGTCGAGCATGACCATAATGTCGATATAAGTAATTTAAAACTTCTTAAAAGTATAAATAATAATAGAAAGCAAATAGAAAAATTTAAGAAAACCACGAACCCGGATAAAGGACCTATTCCATTCAGTCAACTTTCTCAAATATTAATGTAACTTTTAGTTAACTTCACTCTTCATTGGGCAGGGTTATGATATAAATTTAACACAGTTTAATTTTAGAATTAGAATGAGTGATGTCCTGATGATGCTAACATAGGTAGCGAAACACGCGTCGAGAAGTTTAAATAAAGTGTTGATTGATTTGTCCGTTACTTTGTGATAGTTCATTTTTTAAAAAGGAATAAAACAATTTTTTACTTTTTTATCTATCACTTTTATTTTTAAACAAAATCTGCTGATCAATTAAATAGTAATCGAATAAAACAATTTTTTTACTTTGCTATCTGTTACTTTTATTTTTAAATTTGTGTGACTATAGTTTTGTAAAACGACTTTACATTCTCAAACACTACTTTAAAACTAACTAACTATAACTAACTAACTAACTAACTAACTATAACTAACTAACTATAACTAACTAACTATAACTAACTAACTATAACTAACTAAATATAACTAACTAAATATAACTAACTAAATATAACTAACTAACTATAACTAACTAACTATAACTAACTAACTATAACTAACTAACTATAACTAACTAACTATAACTAACTAACTATAACTAACTAACTATAACTAACTAACTATAACTAACTAACTATAACTAACTAACTATAACTAACTAACTATAACTAACTAACTATAACTAACTAACTATAACTAACTAACTATAACTAACTAACTATAACTAACTAACTATAACTAACTAACTATAACTAACTAACTATAACTAACTAACTATAACTAACTAACTATAACTAACTAACTATAACTAACTAACTATAATTAACTAACTATAACTAACTAACTATAACTAACTAACTATAACTAACTAACTATAACTAACTAACTATAACTAACTAACTATAACTAACTAACTATAACTAACTAACTATAACTAACTAACTATAACTAACTATAACTAACTAACTATAACTAACTAACTATAACTAACTAACTATAACTAACTAACTATAACTAACTAACTATAACTAACTAACTATAACTAACTAACTATAACTAACTAACTAGTTACTTTTAAAGTAGTGTTTCAGAATGTAAAGTCGTTTGACGAAACTATAGTGACACAAATTTTGTTTAAAAATAAAAGTGATAGATAACAAAGTAAAAAATTGTTTTATTCCTTTTTAAATAAAGTGATTTGGTGTTTCGTGTTTTGCACTGAAGGCTTCAATGAAAGAACTGATTTATTTCTTTAATGTTTTAGATTTCCCCTACACAGTTTTGCGCTTTTGTGTCTATAGATACATACGTTTATTTTCCCATCGAGGTCCAGCAATTTAATTAGCTAAATTATTATAATTATTACTAAACAATAATACGCAAACCGATGTCCATTAAAATTAATTAATCTATTCGTTTTTGGTTTGCTTGCAAAATTGGATAGTCGCTATTTGTGAAATTCGGCCTGTACGTTATTTTTGCGATCGATTATCGGTCGGCTATTTATTTCTATTAATCTAACATCGTTTTAAAATAAATGATAAATTACAAATTGAAATTGTTTATTACCACTAAATGGAAGATGATTAAATGCACAATTGGAAGAATTCTTTACCAAAAATATCACGAAATACAACACTCCAATAAAACGTTCTAGTGTTTTAGTGAATCATCTAGTATATGGTCCGGACCTTGCACTTCCAGACTTTCATCGTTCTATTTTTAAAGTACTAGAAAATTCACTTAATAATGTTCGTTTATCAGTAACTACTAACATGCATTTCTGGACAGTGTAAAAAGCTGAAAATAACATGAATATGCTAGAAGAAAATGCAGAACATTGAAAATATTAAGAAGAATTTGTTTGTCGCGGGGGCCGTCTAAAAATACTAACTCAAATAAACTCAAGACAATTTCAAGAAATTCTCACATACTCTTAAATTCGAAAAGAAAAGTGTTCAGTAGTTGTATATTGCCAGTTATGATATAGAGTATGGAAACAGTGACACTTACTGTACATCTGCAAATAGGTTGAGGCCAACTGAGGGTTATGTTGAGTTTTTCTTTGAGGGATCACATTCAAAATGATAAGTTACGGAGAAGGACAAAGATAGAAGATGTGGTAGGTAGTATCACAGGGTCAAAATGGAGTTGGATGGGACATGTGGTCAGACAAGACAGCGAAAGGAGGATGAAATTTATTTTATATAGACCGCCATGTTACTATCATTTCCGTTGAAGCGGTAGTAAGACCACGTGATACGTGAAGGTCCAATTGGATCTGCTGGTGCTGGAAATGCTAGCGATTGGATGCAAGAAGCAGAGTTTTTACTATTTTTGAAACACTTCAAAAACCAAACCAAGCCCACTATTGATCCAAAATGCCTGCTATTGCCCGACAATCATATATCACATGTATATTCATGGTCTTGATTTGAAATGGAATCGTGTTGCTTCTCTTCCCACTGCACACGCAAATTTCAACCCTTGGATAGAGCGGTTTTTAGACCATTCAAGAAAATGATAAACTCTTCCATAGGTAACTGGATGCGAAATCATTCCGGTCAAACAATGACTATACATTACATTCCTGGGATTGTCAGAGAAGCATTTTGTCTTGACGCCACGGATAGAAATGCTATTGCTGGTTTTACGGGCACTGGTATAAGTCTTCGGGGTTGACTTCGAACGGATCGTCCCTTGCAAGATAATAACGAAATACAAGCATCGGCCTTCGAAGTTGATCGCATGATTAAAACGAATGATTTTCCAGAATCAAAACGAAGTAACCAACTCTCCGGGCTGTATCAAACATACAAATCGATGATATTTAATCAGCTATTAAACGCTGCTATTTCTGATCCATCATCAAGCTCGCCACAACCAGGAAACTCCGGAAAAAACTGCTATTGAAGAAGAATATAACCAAAGAAACAGAGTTAAGAAACCAATATTCCAACCTGATTCAGGAAACCATCTATAAAACGGAATAACAGGAAAGAGAAAACGAGCAACCGTCCTGGAAGCAAAGGAAAGGAGAATCAGTCAACAACAAACAACAGTAGTTCTAGTGAAGAGGATTGCATTTGCCTCGTTTGTTTGTTTGTTTAGAGTTAGTCAGTAATAGCTTAACAAACGAGTGGGTGCAATGTGTTTATTGTAAAAAATGGTCTCATGCTTCGTACACCAAAGATGATTTATACTAAGTGTGCCATAATTGCGAGTCGGAATAGAAACATTAATATCATTAGTAAAGTTGATCTCATTATTTTAATGAAACAATTATTTCATATACGAAGTTATTATATTTTTTTGTTATTCGTAAGAAAGAATATATCATGTTTCATTGTTTTTTGTTCCTTAATTTAATCTTGTGTTTTTTTTAATGTATACATAATATTCCGCAAGACCTTAACAGTGTTATTGTGGACCCACACCGTGGTACTTTCCAGACCATGAAGACGAAACTAACGATCTATATTTTTTTGCAGCTTTGGAAATATTAGAAACAAAGATATATTAAAAAAAATTGTAAAGTACATTTGTAGAGTATACACGAAAGTTTCATAAGGCTAATTTAACTTCATCGAAAAGATAATAAATAGCCAAAAATCAAAGTTAAAGTACAAAGTGTTACTTTTGTACCTGGTCTCCTCTATTGAAACATTCAAGACAGTATTTGAACGTTATTTGGGAGAAAGAAAATAAAAAAGCGACTTTTAAAGACAACTATTAACTTTAACAAGACAAAATAGTATCGGTTATTGTATCCGAGATATTCTATATAGTGTGAATATTGTCAACTTGATTCAATATGTTTACCAGATCTTGCACTATATTTGTTCCCCAGTGTATATGTTACAATCCTCCATATTACTATTTTCCCCATCTTTTCTGCTTCATTATAATTCACTCTTTAGTAATTAAGTAAGATTTAAGCCTTTGATAAACATTAACCCTCCTCATTTTCCTTTCGGAAAAGTTACAACCTTTAAAATTTATCCGTACATCCAGAGACACAATAACGCCTGAAATATTATGCATTCGGTTCAGTTCCGAGAAACTATAAATAAATTTTCGAAGAAGCTATTAAGCGAATTCTCTAGATTTATATCTTAATTAAAGTCACTAATTCCAGACCATTCACCGAGGCGGACGTTCTTTCTTAGCCATATTCATTATTGTCAATTGAAGGCGAAGTAGGACTTCCAAAAAGGGAAAAAAATTCGACGGGGAAAACAGATCCGGATTAAATAAACTGGAAGAAGTTGGCGGAAATTGTTTATTAAAAAGAATACTTTCTCGTATTAATAAAGACGAAGTTCATATTTTTTCTATCAACTTATATTTTTTTTATTTTATACAGAAATTAATGCAAAGAAGTTCAGTAGAAATGCAAAAATTTGATGACCGCTCGATATTCGATTTTTTCCATTTTTTTTAATGTTATCTTTCAACACGTGAAATTATATCAACAGAATATTTTTGACGAGTAACGCCATCTTCATGTTACGAAACTTTTCAGACTACCCTCATACTTGTTTAGAACTATTTCTAAAGCTTATCTCGTGGAGAATAGAGGGTTCGTGTGCGTGCTGTGCGGCGAGAATATTTGTGTGTCAGAGCATCTACATTGCCGCGCAGGCACACCCCATACAGCACATACAGTCTGCACAACGCTAATTTGTATTGATGTGGACTCAGCTAAATTTGTGATACAATGCCATACAATTAAAATTTAAAATTGAGAAAAATAGTTTAATTTTCTATTACTTTTCTTTCTCACTGGTATAATACAAGACCCTAAAGTTTATAGATATTTTGTTTATTTATGATACAATTTATTTAAACCAGTTGTTCTTTTTTGTGAGTTTGTTCTAAAATTATTGTAATAATATGGTTAATAAAGTGATGGAAAGTTTAGGGAATACACACGCGTGCCTCGATACGTGTATGGAGCGCACGCCTGAGCAACGAATGGACGAGAGAATTTGTTGTTGGGTATCTGTTTTGTTAGAAAACCTAAACAAATAAACCGTGTTTGGTTGGTGTATTTACTTTGGACGTTGCTAACGGCGCTAGATCATCTTTCGTAATTGAGTTACGCCTTCGTTACGGACGCGTCTAATAATAATCTAAAGCAAACGGAATTATTGTCGCTTACGTTCACCGTTTTAATTGCAGATTCTTCTCGACTATTTTCATCTAATTATAATTTATTAATTTTATTTTATATCAAATCACAATAATTAATGTTCCAGGAAAATGATATTATTAATATTGTGTTAACTGTTATACTGAAAAAAAAAAATAGATAGCCATGCGTAATAACATTTCAAATATAATTCATATTAGGAATACGTGAAAAATTGTACAGTGGGTTCGTGGAGAATATTAAAAATGTTTCCCCTGCTTTACGGATTGGGCAATTTTTACCCAATCCTTCAGTCGCAATAAAAAGTCAACAAGAGTCTTTCTAGACTGGTTTCTGGTCTTAAGCCGTCATCAGATCAGAACCAATCAAAGACAACAATGCCAACAAAAGAACAAATGAAACAAAATGAACAAATATCTCAGTGGAGGAAGTGACAAATGTTATATAATCGATGAAAAACGGCAAGACTCTAGAAAAGGAAGTGTAACTGTTGAAATGTTAAAAGTTAGTGGACTTTAAATAAAACACGCATATGCAGAAGAAGGCAGAAAGCCATGCATATGGATTAGTAAAGAAACGAAAGTGTATGACCTCATTGCAAGAGTAAGGCAATTGAAATAGAGATGGGCAGGCCATATAGTGAGGCGATAGGACAACAGATGGACCAAGGCAATCCAGGAGTGGATACCGCTTGATTGCAAACGTTCGCGAAGAAGACGTAAAGCACAATGGACTGATTGCATCGTTAAGTGGCCGAGGAAAGCCCAGGACTATGAAAGTCAGAAGCATGCTGAAGAAGCCTTCATCCTGCAGTGGATCGACATGGGTTGATGGGTGTCCACGGCCGTAGCCAAGGGGGGGTTTTGGGGGTTCAACCCCCCCCCCGAAATAAGCCAAATATTACCTAATCGAACCACGGGCGTAGCCAAGGGGGGGTTCTGGGGGTTCAACCCCCCCCCTCCGAAATAAGCCAAATATTACCAAATATTATACCGAAAAAATACGAGGAGTGAAGAGAGTGAAATTATTACATTTGAATTGAATTTATATCCGAACTAGTGGACGTAACGCACAGTAACGCCATCTCTTGCCGAGTAGTCGAACTAGTTTGTATCGTATGGAAACTTTGCATTGTTTCTCGATTATTCGCCAGGCCCCTTGGTCGGAATGAGCGGAGCTTTGTGGAAGTTTGTGGTATTATCTTGGCTACCAATCCTGTATCCACTGCTACCCCAGAAAGGTCTTTCTCGAGCCTAAGGAGACTGAAAAACTATTTACGAAACACTACAAGTGAAAACAGACTTAATGGTTTGGCTCTCATGAACATTCACGATGGAACAGAAATTCATGCAGATGAAGTAGTGGATATATTTAAAAGAAAAAGCCGAAGATTTCTTCTTTAATGGTTTTAGATTTAGCGCAGAGGAACGAAATTAATTTAACCATTTCATTTAAAGTTAAGAACTTTATAAATATGTCGTAATTTTTCCGATGAATATATAGATATTAAATTTCATGTAAGTAACCCCCCCAAAACTAAATCCTGGCTACGCCCGTGTTGGTGTCTGTCGGTTTTGTCATTTAATATTTTATTCTAATTTATATCCTCTTTTGTTGTTTTTTAATTCTTTTATATTAAATATAAAATATTCAGACGATAAAATAAATGTGGAAATTCGTGAGTGCAAAAGATAAAATCAAATTAAAAATTCGAAATAAATGTCATTTTTAATTTTTCAAATGTTATTTTTAAGCATATTTATTAAAATACCGAAAAGTTTTGGTTATTATTCTCAAACGTCCTAATGGAAATATTTAAAAATGAAAATATTCATTTCTATTATTTAAATATTATATAATTTATTATAAAAAGAATATATTTTTTATAAAATCTCTATACGTCAAATATTTTTTAAATCACTTGTTTTTTATTATTTTATAAATACTGTGCACATACTTCAGGGTTATTAGCACCATCCTATCTAGCTCCTATCTTCTGAAATAATCCTATTTCGTTTAGAAACGCTAATATTTTACAGATCTGGTGCGGTAGTGTAACCGGTAGATTAACCAAAACTTCTTTCATAACCCCCGATTGTACTATGAAGGGTGTATGACTGGTTTGATATGTGTATGAGTTGTGTGACCTATTCTTAATATTTGCGTATTTATAGTTTCTGCATTTGTAATTGACTATGGCGATATCTGAATAAGTTTGTTTTATTTCAATATCTTTATATAATAAACTAGTGTTTTCCCTCCATTTTCTCGACTGTTGTTGTTAAGGTTGGTTACCTTAACGATTTTACTATGTTTATTTTTATTTTACTATGTTACTTGGTCGATTTTAATAAGTTTACACAGCGATTTAATGATCTGGATTTAGGGATTGCAATCCCGCAAAACGGGATCACGCATTCCCGCGCGATCCCGATGTTTTTATTCATCTGCTGGATCCCGCACCTTCAAAGCGCGGATCCGCGGATCCCGCAAATTAAAAACTTGGCGCCAAAACTTTCGCGGCGTAAATCGCGAGTAGCACGAGCGCGACGTTGCCGTTCCGCACAGCGCGCACGCCGGCGACTAGCGGACGGTTAGCTGGCTGTCCTGTCAGTTGTTCATAAAAGGTATTGTGCTGCGCAGCCTGCGTACGCCTTTCTGTATAGGTGACGAGTGTTTTCGTATTCACCGTCTGGCGTTTAACGTAAGTACCTAAAGTTTAATGTTTTTGATTTAGATTTCTTCTGTGCTATTTTAAAATCAGATTGTGTGTGTCGTAAATAACAATATAATGTCGTAATGTTGCGTGAAACATTATGATTTAAAGTAACTTGTTTTTGTTAATAATGTTTTTTGGATGTGGTTATCGATGATAGTGAAGCGGATTACACGTGTGGGGTGTGAGAATGTAGCAGATCACTGTGTAAAAATTAAATAAATTAATCTAAATCTATACTTACATTAAACTTTATTTATTATTTGCAGGTAACGAGTAAATGAATTATGTCTAAGTCCATTGAAACTAAGAATCCCGAGAAAGAGAATAAAGGCGACGGCGATGGCGATATCAGTCAACTTGGAAAAGGTCTGTGGCGTTATTTCAAGAAAAATGACAAATATGGCAAATGTCTTCTGTGAAGAATCATCTATACTTAAATATCAACGTCCACAGGAAAGAAAACCATTTTAATCTAGGTTTAGGCCGTATACATGGCTCGGCTACCGCAGGACATTGCATTAGTTTGGTGAAAGAACGCCTCACGAGTTTTGGTCTAGACTTAGACACAGATATTATCACAATTACAACGGACGGCGCTAGTGTGATGGTGAAGGTTGGCAGACTTTTGCGTTGTTCCCAGCAGCTTTGGTTTACACAAGGCTTACAACTAGTGGTGGTTGATGCACTGTATAAGAAAAGCAATTCTTCAATATCAGAATGACCAGCAGCAGCATTTACGGTGGAATTTGATAATGATGATAACGATGATATGGACTCCAATGAACAGGGTGTGACTGTAAATATAAATTCACTACCACTTGAAATGATTTCTACAACATATGATGATCTATTGAAGAAAGTACGGAAAGTGGTCAAGATTTTTAAGCGGTCACCAACTAAAAATGACGTCTTACAAAAATATGTGAAGGAACAACAAGGCCCTAAAAAAATTTGGCATTGATATTAGACTGCCGTACTCGCTGGAATAGCCTTTTGAATATGTTAGAACGATTCTACAATTTGAAGAATTGTATTGATAAAGCATTAATCGATATTGAAATTGAATCTGAGATTAAATTTAGCGATAATGAGTGGTTCATAATTAAAGATCTCATTGCTAACTTGCAGATTTAACAGGAGTTTTGATTTATTTGCAAATTCCGAAAAAGTACGACGAAGAAGCCAAAAATACAGATCGTACTTATACATTCTTCATGCCAAGAAAAGTTGCAATACGCCAAGAAATAAAGAAAATAATAGAAAGAGTCGTAGTTCAAGACGATGAAACATATGCAGATGACGTCTTGGAAAATACACCTATAGCTGGAACATCTGCTACTGATACAGATCCTACTCTAACGCTAAAAGAAGAATTAGAAAAACAGCTTCAACAAGAAAAAGAACTATTTAAGAAAAAGCCAGACAACAAGCAAAATGACTTTGAGAAAATTTTGAAGAAAGAAATGACGTTCTTTAAGTCCGGTGGTATCAGAGGAGAGTACCTGACGTTCGTCTATGAATATATCCTGACGGTTCAGCCTACTAGCGTAGAAGCCGAGAGAGCGTTTTCAGCATCAGGACATATTTGCAGTTCACTCAAAAGCAGGCTAGGAGATGATACAATAAATGCCATTTGCTTCTTAAGAGCGTATTTTCAAAAGTTATCACCATAGGTCGATATCAAAGTAATTAATAGCATCTAAGAGAAAGTTGTAATTTGATTATTAGCCATTATATGAATAAGACTAAATTAAAAATATAAAACCGTTGTTAGGAGTAAGGGTAAAATTAAACAAAACTATTAAACTATGCCAAACATTTAAAGATGAATCTAAAAAAATAGATTACTAATTACTTATACTTAATTAATAGAAAAGAAATAATTTCTGTTGCTTAATGTAAGAAATGTTTAATAAAAGTTGATTTTTACACAAAAATCTGTAGTTTCAATTTGATTTTATAACATAACTTCAAAGATACGCGATCCCGCGTGGGATTGAGTAATCCCGCATATCAATCCCGCGGGATTGAATGAGCTGCGGGATTGCAATCCCTATCTGGGATGCAATAATAATAGTTCTAAGTACATATGAAGTACAGAAATAACAAAATATAAGGAACTCATTAACCAGAATTTGGGATCTGTTAATATTTCATATAGTCAACTTTTACTTAAGTATATAACAAGTTGTTAACTTATTTCACTTTATTCTTACACATTCTACTATGTAAAGTTTAGGCAAAAACAAAGTACATTGTAGTTAGAGCAACATTCTGAAGAAGAAAATATACATTATGCAAAGTGTAATTCATTGAATTAATTTTGTAATTTTTGTGTACACGACATTTAGCCAGGCTGGACAATCATCGTCTATAATAGTTCTTAATTTTCCGCCAAATGCACAAATGGTCTCTCTGACCGCTTTCACGGTGTGTAATGGGCCGTTGTCAACTTGCAAAATCATCTTTTCGGGTTTTGTAGCCTGTTCTGGCCACTTTTCGATCAATGGATGGTTTAAATTGATCATTTATTAGCGGTAGCGAACGATATTAATTATTTCTCCTGCTTTCAGAAGCTCATAATACACGACACCCTTCTGATTCCACCAAATGCTCAGCATTGTCTTTGTTTCGAAACAGATTCGATCCTGCGGTCGATGTTGATGGTTGTCCTGAGTCAACCCATGATATTCTGCATTTTGGATTCTCAAAATATATCCATTATTTCTTTCGTGCCGAGAAAATAAAACGTAGCATACCGTTTTTTGCTTTTCCATCTGTCTGTCGTTATGGTATCCAGTTTCTTGCCTTCCGGATGTTTCCCATAACCATTTTGTGGCCGTAAGTTTCTACAAATATAGGGCAGCTTTCACTCGCGATTTTCTTTTTATTGAATAAGAAAAACAGTACGTGCGGTAAGTGCTCTTGGTTTGGCCCGAATCTCAATAAGTTTATCACATGAAAAAAAATTTGACGGTAACTCGTACTTAGGTACTTATACCTTCAAAGGTACCAAGGTACCTTCCAAGGTCTTAGTAACAAAATAGCATAAAAGTTTAGACTGTGGATTGACTTTTATTTCCAGCACAATGTTTTAAAAAAAATTTGCAACAAAAGCAAATTTAGATTTTTACTTGAAATTCTTGAAATTCTTGAACAAATTAAATATTAATAATAAAGAAACAGAGCTCCAAAGAATTACTTACTGAGATGGCAAAATATATATCTATCCAGGTTATTTTTTTCAAATCATTTGTTTTCAATATTAAATTTTATTTAAATAATAGGATGGACGCAATGGAAAATTAAATTGCACAACATTTTAAAAATAGATTCTATCGATAAAAATTTATGAGCAGACTTCGTAAATGTCCGGCGTGTTGCCAAGTGAAATAAATTTTATGGAATATATAAAATAAATTATAAACAATTATACAGTCTGAGTCCAGGAGGGGACGCGCTGTCGATTGGTATTTTGAGATTGATTCTCAGAATGCATGACTTCACGAAAACAACTCACATGTTCGGTGTAAAATAATTTTTGGAAAATAATGATTCATAGGTTACTTTTCGAAGTCTTTTGTGTCTAGAGGACACATTGCAGAACATCAATCTAATTGTAAGGTACATTTAATCAAGACAGAACTAAGAAACTTCGCGGAAACAAGTTCTACTTTAAATAAGAAAGCAGTAGGATGACCGTGAAGCTTCTGGCAACACCGTAATGAGATTACGACAATTTTTTAAGCTCAACCTGAAACTGCACCCATACAGGATCCAACTTGTGCAAGATTTAAACATCAATTAGTTGGTTTTGCGTAAAACATTCAGGAGTACAGTATTGACAGTCTTTATCAACAGGTCATCATGTTATAAGACAAAATTGTTGGTAATGGAGAAGAAAAAACCTTCCAGTGAATCATTAATGATCAATTAATCCACTAAATGTGACTGTTTGGACTGCTAGATTAGCGATATATGTTTAAATGTTAAGAGTACATTTTAATTAGAGAAATAATGTAGAAAACCACCTGCGACGATGGCACCTCTACCAATGGCTGAGCTGCATTCATAATTTCTGATCCTAGAAGAGTTTGACATAAACATTGATCCAGGTTTGATAAAGAGATTTAATATGATAAGGAGATTGTATATGTAATATGAGAGAAGCAAAATACATTTAGAAAATGAACTCATTTTAATGACATAATTTGTTATTGTCATTTATGAGAAAGGAAAGGAAAGGATTTACGGTTAGAGACGCATCAGCATCTAAGGCTATTTAGCGACTGGACCTACAGCTTAACGTGGGTTCCGAACCACGATCATCATCTACCGACAAACCCAGGCCAGCACCCCCTTCAGGGTAAGAACCCTTGGTTATGTGCCTACCCATAAGTCTATCAGGAAACGTACCGACTGGCGAGTGACCAACGCAGAACACTTCTCAGAAGGCATCCGGCCTTATCAGCCTTTAACTGGCGTGACTTAGGGGTAATTTTCGTTGTCGGATTTTACACTCTTGCCTAGAAACAATCACAGACATTTATGTGTGGATATGTGTGGGCGTGTGTGTGCATGTGAGTGTATATAATTGTGTGTGTAGGGTAGGAAGTAAGACGGACAGAAGAATAAAAAAATTGGATTGCCAGGCAGGCGACTAACCTACCAGACCACCCCGGCCGGCGTCATTATGAGATCCCGCTCGAATTGGTTAGAGATTTTATCAGAGATTACGGAATAATAATCTCTGAGAGAAGGCGGAGGATATGGTATCTATTGCCAGATGGTCCGTACTTTTATTTCCCTTAATATCAAGAAGTCATGGGCAGCGGTGGTTCGTGGGGGAAAAAACAAGTGGGGCACGTATAACCTAATTTTGGAATAGAGACACTTTGCTGTGTAGAAATATGAGTGTAACTATCAGACATCAAATTTTTATTTCCTTTTTTTAATTTTTTTTGTTGGGGCACGTGTTCACGAGCCCTTATGGACCAACCGCCACTGGTCATTGGTGAAATTTCGAGTATAGAGTGAAGAAAAGTTTCCAAAATCTGAAGATTAAGGGATGAGTCAAATTGGGATTATTGATTAATTTTAGAGCATTGATAGAATCAGGGCAAATCAGCCAGGAGAAATCTTGTTCGGAGGGGATGCTTTTCAGAGTTTCATGTATCGCAAAAAGCTCTGCTGAGACTATAGAGGTTATAGGGGGAAGACTGTATTTATAAGAAAAATAAAGGGAATGAGTGGCAGCATTAACACCTGAGAAGGCATTACACCTATTAGTAAAGAGTGAATTAAAGAATTGGAATTCTGTTATAATGTTACAAAATACAGCCTTGAAGAAGACTGGGAGACAGGAAGCTCTATCAAATTTGGATAAAGAGAAGATTTTATTAGGGGATGGCATGAGCTATGGGGAGAGTGGAAGGAAAAGGGACACAAAAGGAAAAGGAAAGGAATCTTGATAATTCGGCTAGTGTCCATGAGGACTCATAAACTTGAAGTCCTAGAGCAAATATATCGCTCTCTAGTACGGTCGTTGCTCCGTGTTAGCCGAAATTTTTCTATCTGCTATATTCAACTAAACTAAATCATACAAAATTATTTTCAACTTCCCTGAAAACACCGTATATAAAATATTTTTATTTTTTTTTCTGTTGTGTTTATTCTAAACGAATAAAACATCAAAATCTTACGACATTTTTTCTTCCTGTATATGGGTTGCATCAAACAGATTTACATAAACTCTCAGATGATGTTATTCCAAGTAGAATCAAATCTAAACTGTCAAGCAACTATACACTAAAGTTCTAATATGCATGCATAACGAGATGGAATCTTATTATTTAGGATTCTAATTTCATTACAATTATGGATATTAATTTAAATATCATTTTAGTTAGTTTCCTGATTAAAGCACAGAAAATATATCGTTTTCCTGAATATTTTACTTTGGTTTCAGAATTAATTGAATGTTAAATTATAATAGAAAATATCTGTTTCAAGATTTTCAAATAAATATATTAACAGTTACAAAATTGGAAAACAGACTTGACTTTTTGATATTCTAGACCACTGTGATGTAGAATTCGCAAAGAGAAGTCAATTTAGTAAAAATAATTTATATAAAAGTTGCAGAATAACAAAAACAAAAATGCATGTTAAAAAATTGTTCAAAATTTTCACCATTTGTTCGGTTAGTACAAGATCTTGCTCGGCGTATCCATTGTTAATACACGCATCAAAAAATGTTCGAAAAATAGTGAAGTGGGCTTTCGTAGAGAAAAGTAATAAAAAACAAAGAAAGTTCATCCGTGATCCACGTTGCTTTGGAATTCCTTCACCTGGTACTTACCCGAGGTTAGACGAACAGTCTTGCATAGTCTGAGTGGTGCGGCTGTTTACCGCGGGATGGCATAGCTGCATACACTTTCCATGTTCTCGGGCCACACGGGTGCAGTGGTGATGATGTCCTTGGTTTCCTATTATTGTCGAAAAATTTTCAAACGGTTCGAGCTGTTCAAAGCAATACAGGCTCTAAAAAAGTATATGTTGATACCCAAAGTTTCATGTGATTGCAGCCACCATTCGATATGGCCGATTTATATGGCCATGGCTTTAGTCGTTCCTTTATCCGCTCTCTAGGCGTTCAGCATGAGCTCAACTGATGACGGCTTAAGGCCAGAACCCGGTTTTGGGAGACACTTGCTGACGCTCTGGATGACGGATGAAGGAATGACAAAGCACCAATGTGGATCACGAGTGAACTTTCTTTTTTTTTATTGTTTTAAAATTTACAATGTTTTCCGGTGTTGCCAGATTTCTTCAGTGGGTATTATAACTATATGTTTTTAATGGCAACACCGTATTTTATAACATAATCTGACAAATCTTAAAATTCGAAATAAAAAATATTGTCACATTTCTTTATTGGAATAGCCATATTAGAATAATTAACAAAAACAACTAAAATAATCGGCAGTCGGCAGGGACTAAAAAAAGCTAACATAGCAGTAGCAGGCTTTGGAAATTAAACAAATATTATGTTGTTTGAAAGGAGACATCATTATTATGCTGTCATTGTGTTATTTGAAAGCTGGTGTATTTGATTGCGTATAAAAACAAGCCGCTTACTGGTTCCATTTGTAGTCGTTTAGTAAAACCGATGTATTAAAAAAAATACAAGCACACGATATATCGTTCTATTTTCTCGTGATTACTTTGGAATCTACATGATACATACTAAACCTTATCCTAGAGCGGATCGATAAACCACGGGCGTAGCCAGGGGGGGGGGGGGTTTGAGGGTTCAAACCCCCCCAAAATAAGCCAAATATTACCTAATATTATACCGAAAAAATACGAGTAGTGAAGAGAGTTAAATTATTACATTTGAATTGAATACATATCCGAACTAGTGGACGTTGCGCACGTATATTTGCGTAAGTATATTTTTGTTGTTTTATTTACTTCAAACTAACCCAGAATTTCAAAGTGTAGAGTTCTAGTTTTATGCCTTTTGGAAATTTCAATATTTTCTCTCGTTTAAAATTGTTGGAAAAATTTATCTATCAAATATATGATATATTATAGTATAAAAATAACTATTAATATAATTTAGTACTTGACAACTTAACTATGGTGTGCTTCGTCATTTTTCGTTGAAAACACGCCCAACCTTACTGAAACACATCAATATTAGAGTTGTCATCTTTATTTTACTGTCGCACATGCAACTATATTAAAGTAACCGTAATGGATAACAAAGAGAAATATGAGGAGTTAAATTTTAAACGCTCACGATAGCGTGTCGTAGTTAAAGCGAATTCTTTCTATTATTAGGTGGTTTGCGGGAAAATTGTCCCTCCGTTCAATTGGAAGAAGAAATGATATATGATATATGAACAGATATATTCACTTCAATTATTCGAAACATTGCTGAAAGTCTTCTTCTGTCAGCTCCTTCAGAACGCATGCCGCTTTTTCTTTCACAGCTTCAACGGACTCAAATCTTGTTCCTTTTAAAGCAGATTTAGGAAACAGATAGAAGTTACACGTTGTAAGATCGGGCGAATAAGTCTAACACTGGGTACTTGGTTAGAAACCTCTTGACAGGCAATACGGAATGAGCCAGCGTGTTGTCTTGGTGGAGAACCCATGACTTGTCCTGCCACAATTCGTGTCATTTTTTCCTATTCTTTCACGGTAAAGAAAGTTCCTTACCACAATGGTCAAAAATCAAGGGGTTTCAGAGAAAAAATATTGCAAAGTTACTAAATCACTAATCAAAAAACACTAAGCCAAAAACTACAACCACTATCGATAACATTAAAAAAGTTTACCAAATGGTGTTAGACGAGGCTGTGAGCCTCTCGAAAGAACGTGTTTGTCATATATTAACTGAAGATTTCGGCATGAAAAAATAACTGCGCGTTGGGTGCCGTGATTGCTCACTTACGACCAAAAATGCATTCGAAAAATTCCCGAATTGGGATTCGAATTTTACTGACCACGCACCGTCTTCACCACATCTGGTCCTAGCAACTTTTATCTCTTTCCTAGGCTCAAAGCATCGCTCGGAGCAAAAGACACTTTCATCACATTCGTAAACGACTACTTTGCAAAACGAAATGCCAATTACCATTTTGATGGGTTGAAAAGATGGAACCAACTCTGGGAAAACAAAAAATACTTTTTTTCTGTGTTTTAGTGCAACTTTTCAGACTACCCATGTAAAAACCTTAACTGAAGTTTCGCAACTCTAGATTCGCTGATGATCTGTTATTCAGTACAGACCCATTTATCAAAAATCTATAGAACAACACAACTCAGCTGGTGCGCTTTCAGGCAGTTACGCTATATCTCAAAATAAAGTATTCACAATTCATTGAAAGCTACGAACTGTAACCAGTGTGCTTTACTCGTAATAATTTACACCGCACAGAATTGCGTCAAACAACTAAGAAGAACACACAGAGAATCGAATAAAGAGAATTAAAGGGATTAAATTGAGATCAGAAATGCCTCAAACAAATATCTTACAAAGAACTTTTTAACTCAAGTGGCAAATGGTTGGTCATATAGCATGTCTACAGGACGGAAGGTGGACCAGATACGTTCATTAGAGTGGAGACCACAGGATACACATACTGAAGGATAATCAAACGCTTGTTGTCCAGACGTGAAGAAAACGCGTAGGGTAAATTGGAAGTCGGAACCACTGGTAGAATTAAATGGTTCTGCATAGGAAAGGTTTACATCTTACAATGGATGAATGCAGTCTTATTGTGTTCGTGAGTTTTATTATCTATGCAAAAAAATTAATTTATTTTAGATTTTTTACATATTTCTACTGTTCTGTTAATCAATTCTTCTATTGGAATTGGATGATTTAATTAGATTAAATCATCTCCTGATGATGCTAACATGGTTAGCGAAACGTGCGTCGAGCAGTCCAAAAAAGTGTTTTGGTGTTTAGTGGTAAATCTCTTCAAGTCTAGTTTCAAGTTTATGTTTCACAATATATAATATTATAAAACATTCAAAACAAGCCATAAAATAACAATGAAAGTTTGTGTTTATATTTCAAATGGTTCACCTATATATTGTAAATCTAGAAGTACATATTTCTCTGTGAAAAACAAACATATTTTGTTACTGAAGTTAAGTTATTATTCATTTATTATAATAATGAAAGATTCAGAACCTATTTGTAGTGTTTAACTTAGAATATTTTTTATAATACAATACAATATAATATACAATACAAGAATTTTCAATCTAATACCATACAGCCTATATATCTAGATGATACGCTAAAATAATAAGTATACTAACCTACAAGCCACAAAGCACTGCTTGTGTTCGGGTCAAACCGAAGAAACAAAATTAGAAATTTTAGAAAAAGAAAAAAGTTACAATAAAACAACAACCATTCAACAAGAACAAAATGATGAAAAAAGATACAACCCCACCCCATATATTAAGGCTCATGAACAATATAAAAACTCAGGAAGGGAAACCAGTCAGCCATGCTGACAACCATCGACCTGAATGATGCGTCCACAATTTCTTTATGTTTTGCTGAAATGCCAGATAACTGATGTTCTTCTTAAGTATATATATATATATATATATATATATATATATATATATATATATATATATATATATATACCTGTATACATGGGTAAATCCCCTCTAACCATGTAAAAATCCTATTGGGTGATTTCAACGTCCAACTAGGGAAAGAAAAAAAGTACAGGAAAACAGTCGGCAGTTTTCCCGCTCATAAATGGACTAACCATAATGGTAGAAGATTGGTTGAACTATGTTCGCAGTTTAATCTAAAAATAATGTCAACCCATTTTAAGAAGAAAATAACAAAACTAAAGACCTGGAGGTGCCCAAACACGTACATGGGTTTATTTCAAATTGACCATGTTGCCATTTCGTACCCCACTTACAAAGAGATATTGAATGTTCAACTCAGGAAAGGAGCTAACATAGAGACGGATCACTAGTTGACTAGAATCAAACTTAGCTTAAAACCTCGAAAACTTATTCAAAAGAGACTGCTAAGAGCAAAATTCGACTCTACGAAAATAAAACCAACCCTAACAGAAGAGCTTTATAAACAACCAGCATAGAACTGGTAAGAATTAAAATAAAAACTATTAAAACAGCCTTAAAGTTGGTCCCATTACAAAAACGTAGAAAACATCCGTGATAGGATGAAGTTTGCGAGAATGCAGTATTAAGCCGAAGAAAAGCATTTAAAGAGTGGAAAAGTCAAAAAACAGCAACAAACTATAACATATTTTTGGAAGTAAGAAAAGAAACATCGAAGCTAATTATACAAATTAAAAGAAGATACGAAAAAAAATAACACCCGTAATTTTTACAAAACATTTAAAACTAAATTAACAGGCTATCAACCCCAATTCCGGAAGATTGGAAAGTAATCCATCCACTACACAAAAAAAGAGATAAAACGTATGTAAACAACTACAGAGGGACATCTCTTCTTCCAGTTTGTTACAAGATGCTATCTCAATGTCTACTAGACAGAGCACAGGGACAGTTAGAATCTAAAATTGGTGAATATCAAGCAGGTTTTCGACCGGGCAGATCCTGCCCTAAACAGATCCCGAATCTAAAGTTGATCCCAAGACATCAAAAACTGTACAATAAAAATCTCGTCTGTACATTTGTGGATTTCAAAAAAGCATATGATTCTATTGACAACGAATCTTTATTCCAAATCTTGAAAGAACAAGGACTAGATCTAAAAAGGCTGACAATTATTAAAGTCACACAAACTAACACAAAGTCAAAAGTTAAATTCATGGATGGCATCTCAGAGCCCTTCGAAATTATAACTGGAGTGACACAAGGCGATGGACTCTCGCCACTCTTATTTAACTGCGTTCTAGAAAAAATAATACAGGAGTGGCGTGAAAAAAAGTCGGCCCGGAATATTGACCAGCCCATTAAACTAGGGAGAACTAACATCCAACTTGATTGTCTGGCGTTTGCTGATGATCTAGCAATTTTGGCTCAAGATATATTAACGGTATAAAAACAGATTGAAATCCTAAAAGAAACAACAGAAAAGGTAGGCTCCAAATTTCCTTTGAAAAGACACAATACATGACCTGCAGCAGACTAAGAACACCATTTTTAAGAACAAAATATGGTAACATCCGACAGTCTCTCAATTCAAATATTTGGGTGAAATAATTATGGAAAACGGGTTGAAAAAAGCGGCCAATAAGGGTAGATGTCAAAAAATGGAATCTGTATTGAGACTTACACAAAAGATTTACAACAAAAAATGCATATCTAGAAACACAAAACTGAGACATTACAACACAATTATTAAGCCAGAATGTCTATATGGGGCAGAAACGCTCAATTTGAAAAGAAAGAGAGACATCGAGGAGAGAAGGAAAGAAAAATCATTAAAAAAATCTTAGGCCCCAAACAAATAAATAGCACAACATACCGACTTCGAGAAAACAAAGAAATCAAACAATACACAGATATACATAGCGATATGAGAAAAAGAAGATTTTAGTTTTACGGGCACATACAACAGATGAATCCGAGTAAGCTAACTAGACAAATAGTCGAATTTTATGAAAATAAGAGTATAGCTAAAGTAGAAATAATTAAAAGGGATTGCTGCAATTAAAGAGGACCTAAGATCAGCAAATATTACACAAAGTGAAATTCAGGATAAAGGCAGTTTCAGACACAAGGTTAACGTTTGGGAGGTAGGCCAGAGATAAAATGTAGGAAGACTGGAATAACGTGTCCGGCGAAAGAAAAATAAGCTCATAGCGAAAGAATGAAATCAGTATGGGCGCAAGGGAAGGCTAACACAACAAATGCCTCTAACTGTACTTCGCGTGGCCCACCATGGCCCATACGTGAATATTAATAATATATATACCCCAAAAGAGCTAAGATATTTATATCGGAGAACCATATAATATAGAGAACAGATAATACTGGTATTTCAAAGGAAGAATTACCGTCATATTAAAAAGTTCCCTACTCGGGTTATCCCTCAGTTTTCTGCACATTATCCTTAGAAATATTTTTGGCATTATCTCGACTCAAGATGGCTGTTGTATGTGCCATCCCAGGCAACAATTCCATATGTTATAATAGAATTAGTAAGGGCGTACTCTATACGTCTTAATATATCAAATGACATAAACTCTGACTCTTTCCTAAATTAAATTCCTGAAATAAAATTGATCTTCTTTGGAGATAAACTAAACCTAAGTATATTGTGAGATACAGCCAGTTGCTATTTATTGATCATACCAACGAATATGATTGCGATGGTGGCTGGAATGACGATGAGCATTGATTACAAACCTTGATTTTTATCTTTGCGATTATGTTAAGCAAGGACAGTCATTCAGTAGTAGGGGCTAGTAACAAAAGAGTGACAACTTGTAAACAGCAAGAGGTAGACATTTAAACAATATTATTTTCTAAACATTAAGAAATATTATTCAAATTTCGAATTTAAATTTTTATAAACTAAACATTTTGTTTAAAATCTAAAAAAAAACGAAAACATGCCAAGAAATGAAACGATGAAGAGAAGAATAACAAGAGCCCCCACTTACATCTTAATTTAACGAAGTAAAACACAATTATCAGGCCCTTTTAACGTTAATGTAACCGAATTAGGTCCGATATTCAAATTAACTCGAGTGTATTTACATTTCGCTAGACCGTCACCATCCACCACCCACGACTATTTGACAATATTAACAGCAAATATAAATGCGAAATGGAAAGCCAGCCTATTTTGTTACCCTCTTCCAAATACTTGAAAAGGTTAATTGCTACAGAGAGACTGGTTCTATATCCAGGACAGGGCCTCGCTATAATTAACGATATTACAGATGTCATTTTAACGATTATGGTAAATGAGCAGAAAAAAAAAACGTAGAAATTAGTTTAAAATAATTTTATTTCTATATTTTTTTTCTCTAATTCAAAGAGTTTTTTTAGATATTTTATTACAGGCTTTACGAATTACATCAAAATCATCAGGAATTAGTCAGATGTGAATTCAGATGTGTCACTTTTTAAGCTCCTTTTGCAGCCTAAATCTTGAAAAGAAACAAGCATTCTATCCACCATTTGTTTGTGGTCTGAACGCTGTTTGTATTACCAAGGAAGTTTTTGAACACATCGCGGAATGTTTTCCATGCCGATCGTTCTGCAGCGCACCTAACAAGACTGCTTACTAAATAAGGAGATCTAGTATTGCGTTGCAGGCAAAGAGAAGCCTAGCGCAGTCCCTTCCTGTTACCAAAGCCCTATGAATTATATCACAAACCGGCGTAGCTTCATTCCTGATGGTGTAAATGTCCTTTATCCTGATTTTAGTGGAAGCACACTTTCTTCTATACTGTCTAAAGCTGAACCTAATATCAATGACTTTATCAAGTTAGTCTCCGAATTGTACAGTACGATTCAGCAACAGATTAACACAATCCACACCCTACTGAGAGAGTTAACTGATCTAATAAATAAAATAACTCTAACAGAATTAATGTCCAAGAGGATCAAATCGAACTGTTAAATATTAATTTGCTTATCTTAAAGTCTAACAATGATTCCTGCTTTTTCTGCTAAAGCTCTGCCGTGGCTTAATTGATTGTGATCAACTCCTCACTGAAATCCGGTTTTATGTCTCACGAATTAACAGCCGAGTTCGACATACTTTCTCCTTACCTACTTCTAGCACCAACTTGGCCTCTAATGCACCGCTCGTTTGCGCATGCCGAAACCATAACAGATAATTCATTAGTGGACACGCTTCTGTGTCCTTGATATATATTTTTCAGGCCCCGCTTATTCAGTATAAATCAGCTTTTGAGAAGGTGCTGAAGAATCGCGCGGTTGATCTTCGTAATGATCTGAGAATAAATTTTTAATTTTTACATAAATATTTATTTACCATTGTTAGATTAAGTTTAAATTATTTTTGTTATATTCATTTATTTGTTTTTAAATCGTTTTTTAATTGGGCAGTGGCATGTTGGACAATAAAGAATAATTTATTATTATTATAACAATCTTCAAAATTAGCATCAGAAAAAAGTTTTCTGATACCTGGACTTGCGAAAATACCCTGTTTAATTTTAGCGTTACCGATGCCTGGGAATCGTTGACAAAAGTATTGAAAGCATTCCCTTTCATTGATTAGAGCCTTAACGAATTGTTTCATAAGCCCTAGTTTGATATGCAGCGGAGGTAACAGTATGTCGGACTTGTCAACAAGAGTTTTTTGTTTGCCTTACGCGACTGTCCCAGTCACACAGAAAGCAGGGGTGCTTTGTGTAACCTGTTTGTCAATCTAACAGAATACCTATCACTTTAAAATCGCCACACACTTACCACTTGTTTTCCTGGTACTTCATTTTGCACACCATCTCAAGATTTCCGTATGTTTCGCGCATAATAACTAAATTAGCACGGATGCAAGTTTGTTTTCATTGTGAAGAAGGACGCACTTCAAACGCAATAAACCAAAGTTCCCTTACAGAAAAGGTCTGTACCAATAGTACATCGACCCTGGTGCCAACATATTCGTTTCACGAATATCTCGATAGATTCCTTTGTAAGGCCAAGATCTCGAACAAAGTCATTTAATACACTTTGCTTGCAAAGTTTCGGTTCTTTTTCAACACCTTCAGGCGAGAAATCATAGTCTAATCAGTTTAAATCACCGGCTATTTCTGAGCCAGACTCAGGAGAGGGATAATCCTGTAATTGTTCCGGATGTTGTGATACTGGTATATCAGGGCCATGAGAAACGAGCAAAATTGCGGAGAGAATATTGCTTGGTTACAATATGTTACTATTGTTCCTGCTCTTAAATTCCTTTATATTCACAGAACAGAAGTAGCAGTGAGTACTGTGGTCTCTAGGTTGTCACCACACCGTTGGAATTCCGAATGGCAACGCTGTTCGCTTAACGTTTACCCATCGCCGTAACTGCTCTATACCGGTTCTACAAGCCGTATGTGGTGCCCACGGCTTGTCTTGTTCTCCCAGTTTGATGCCGTAGTAGGCATAGTAGGCCTTTCTCACGAACTCAATAAAGAGATAACACAGTTTCTCACTTATGTATAGAATACTTATGAAGACAAAAATCTCTTTTCATTAGCAAGCCGAGCACTCAGACTGTAGCGGACATAGAACAATAACA
The DNA here is from genome assembly GCA_031761425.1 of Cosmopolites sordidus. NCBI lineage: Eukaryota > Metazoa > Arthropoda > Insecta > Coleoptera > Curculionidae > Cosmopolites > Cosmopolites sordidus. The sequence continues at coordinate 301,987 of JARFXV010000516.1, read as the reverse complement.
AAATGTCGTCACTTAGCAAAACCTGCTGTGTTATGTAGTGTTGCCGACTCTAAATTGTGAGCGTGTTTATACAGGGTTGCCGGATGGCTTCAGGACATCGAATTAATAAACGAATCTAGAAATCTTAATTAAAGCAACAGTCCCCCTAACAAAGTAAGAATTGAATTAGTATATGTGATGAAAAGAATGTAATATAATATTTGTTGTGGGAAATTCAACATTGGATCCTGATTCAGGATGTAAAAGCCATCCTAAAAAGTATTTTAGAATGACTAAATGGACAATACTAACACTGCGAATAATAAAGAATGTCTGTGTATCTAAACAATTGTTATACATTACAATTTTAAATATAGTGGACATTTTTAGATATTAATCTTTGCTTATTTATTTAAACTGAACATAGTTTAGCTTTAAAATTAGATTGAATCATCTCCTGATGATGCTCACGTCGTTAGCGATACGCGCGTCAACAAGTAATTTGGTGTTTAGTGTTTTTCACGGAGGTTCCAATAAAGGAATTGATATATTTGTTTGGGGTCGTGTATTAAAAGGAAAAATATAAAGTAAGTAATCCCTTTAATTTTATCTTATTATATTTTTAATGCTGTATAATTGTTGCATTAACTCTACAATTAGGAGACAAAAGAATCAAATTCAAACATTCCGGTCGAGAGATTAGTATCGTTAGGGAATTCGTAAATCAAAACAAGCCTTCGAATCGGTCCTCATTAGTGGCACCTTCCTTTTAACACTCCCCGCCCCCTCCCACCAAACAACTTCAAATTGTTCCAATTACTTTTATCTCTCACTTGATAATTCGCGTTTCAACAGATATTTTACATTCTCGTAGCGAGTAATTATTTTCCGCATTTCTTAATTGCTACGTCGTTGGTCTGCGGCGGCGGTAATCCCGCGAGGGAGCGGTGGGTGAGAAAGGTGGTGGTTGTTTGGTGGCGAGCCGCCCCTCATAACGATTCCAATTTAGGCTGGCCAGCACTAACGAGCCCGGATCGCGAGTTGCGGCGAAAATCTTTCATGATAAGCGAAAGTATATCAGACGGTAGTTTTACTGTTAGCAATGGTGAACTTGATTTCAGTCAAGTTTGTGGAAAAACTATTAGCTTCAGTGGTGTTATATATAGTTATCTGGACTAAAGTACAAAAAGCGAATTCAATTATAGTACGAGGGTTGCTATTTATGTATCTGGAATTGGCAATAATAGTGTTGCTAATCTAACATATACATCGTAAAATTTGACATTATTGATTGTATATGGACGCTATTTGTGTTGTTTAGTGATTTGAAAATTTCATCTCAGTCAAAAAATTGAATTAACTCGTGAGAATTTTCGTGCGATGATTTACTATGACTTGCGACGTTGGTTATCTCAGCAACAGTGCACCGATCAACCCACTTCGACTTTTGGTGAGGAAACACTATTTGAAACTACCATATATCACTAGTTTGGTGAATTCAATCGTGGCCGTCGTTCGCTCACGGGCAAATTTAAAGAAGGTCATTCAAAATCGGTTGTTTTGCCAGAATACTTCGATAGTGTGCGCAAACTGATAAAACAAGATCGTTATGTGATATACCGTGAGATTGAGATAAGCATACACAAGATTATACATGAACATCTAGCGGTGAAAAAAAATTGTGAGCGTTGGATTCCGTATAATTTGACAATCGCTCAAAAAAAGGCTCGTGTCGATTGGTGCAAAGAAATGCTCTCGTGGCATACAATCGTGGTGCGTCAAAAGCCGTGTATAATATCTACGCAGGTGACGAATCTTGGATCTATGCGTACGAGCCCAAAAATAAATAGCAGTTGAGTGTATGGGTCTTTCAAAATGAGCCAAATCCAACAATAATTGTTCGCTCAAGAAGTAATTCGAAGCAAATTCTTCCCCTGTTTTTTTTTTAGGATAAATGGGCATGTGGCTACAGTGCCGCTAGAGAATCGTAGAACGGTCAATTGTGAATGGTACACAAGCATTTGTTTTCCAGAAGTCTTTGAAGAAATAAGAACAAACAACCAGCGACACAGGCTTATTCTTGAGAGGATCATGACCACGCGAGCTCTCACATATCGGACCGAACAACTCAATATTTGACCGGTTAAAACATCGAATTGACCATCCGCCGTACAGTCCTGATTTGACACTCAATGATTTCTTTTTGTTACTGCCCGTGAAAAATAAACTACGTGGTCGTGGTTCAAAATGCGTATTTAGGAGATACCCCAATCGGAATGGAAAACGTGCTATAAAAAACATATGCAAAAGTATATTGATAATATACACACTATACACAGTATAAATATTAGTAATTTAAGACTAATTAAAAGTGTCAATAATAATAGGGCTTTGGATGCATATGAAAGCATTCAAATAGAAAAATGTAAGAAAATCATGAACCGAGATAAAAGACCGATTCCTTTCAGTCAACTTTTTCAATTATTAATGTAAGGCTTAACACTTCACGGTTCATGATTTTTACACGCTTCGTTAGATATGGTTTTCATATAAATAGAACATAGTCTAGTTTTAGAATTAGATTAAATCATCTCCTGATGATGCTAACATGGTTAGCGAAACGTGCGTCGAGCAGTTCAAAAAAGTGTTCTGGTGTTTAGTGGTAAATCTCTTCAAGTTTAGTATTTTGTGCTTTATTTAAAACATCACATTATTTTTTTATGGTAATAATATAATGCTGTTTACAGTTCACATACTTTCAATTATATTGTTTTATGGAATTCTTCGCAGTTAAGATATTTAGTAAATATGAATAATTCATACGTAATTTGTTTATGAAAATTGTCCCTCGAAATATTAATTCATTTAAACAACACTTTGTTAATTAAGTACGAATAAGTCAAATATAAAATAGACAATTATGTAAAATAGTCATAAAATAAGAAATGCACCGCAATTAGCATTAATACATTCAGGGTCACTGTCATTTCAGGTGTGGCTACAACGGCCATCCCATGGGCTTTTAAATGGAGTAAGGGATCATAAAAAACCCAGTGTTACTTACATAAATGAAAGCACTTAATCTTTTTTTTTCACCTACCTGAAACAAAAAGAAAATAACCGTTAGAAAATACAGGATGTTTGAAAAATATTTCTTTTTTTATGGCTGGTTTATAAAATGGCTGGTTGTTATATAAAAAATAAAAAATCTATTACGTTACAGAAGAATAAAAGAATTTTATTGTTTCAAATATAAGTGAAAGTATCTTCGTGAACACTCTTCTAGTCTCAATGGTACATTTTTCATTATATGACGCAATATTTTTACTGAATTTCTGGTTATTTCTTCTTCAATTTTGAGTTTTAGCTCAGCAATATTTTGTGGGGATCGTAGACACGGATTTTGCCTATCAAATAACTCACACACAAAAATCGCATGACGATAAATATGAAGATTTTGCTGGCCAAGGAATGACCTCTTAAGTCGAGATGTTATAGACCTGAGAGAGACCTCCTCTGCTCTGGTAGAGACCTCCGAGCAACGTGTTGTAATGTTTCGGTTACATAACGGGTTATATTTAAACTTCCTGGTGGTGGTTACTAGGAGTAACATACTCCCCAAACATATATGCGCCTTACTATAATTCCCATAGTATCTGATCTCGTGATGATCTCCTCCTCCTAGGTCAAATCATATCCTGATGATGCTAATATGATTAGTGAAATGCGCGTCGAGAAAATGAAATAAGTAATTTGCTATTTAGTGGTAAATCTTTTTGAGTTTAGTGTATCTCACTAAAGTTTCCAACAGATTAATTGATAGATAGGCAACGGGTCTTTCAAATTGAATGTTTTTTTTTTCATTCTTGGCTGTTCAAGATCATAGTACTGATTGTTATCAAAAATCGATCTGTAGAAAATTAACTCTGATCTTATCCAATGCATAACCGGTGATGCTAGACCACATACAGCTGGCCAAACAGTGCAGAAATAAGGACAATCTGCGAGAGCGACACTCGCCTAGCACAATCGCCAACAAAATGGCTAGATGTATCCCCAGAAAAACACGTTTAGGTCAGTGCAATTTCTTTATTTTCAATGTACGATGTGTGAAAATAAAGTTGTGAAACTGGTGACGTAGCGTCAGCTGATTCATCTTCAGTATGAATTTGAATTCCCTAGAGTAACTTAGTGAGCCAGATTTTCCTAGTGCGTTCTGAAAATGAGTGAGAACACTTCCAGCAACGGTGCGATACCACTTTCAATGCACTCCAAAAAGTGAAAATATGATTCCCATCTGTTGTGTTTTAGATCCTGTCAAATTTTCCAGAAGATTTTCTTCATTCCTAATTCGTTAGTGAAAATCTGATGACTACCATTCATTTAGTGAGTTAAATTGAACTCTTCTCCGATCATTCCGACTGTCAACTGACGATTCATCAAGATTCTGGATTCCGTGGATACTTGCGTCAATTTTATTCACGCTTTTCGGGTCCGAACTGTGAATTCAAATAAAACAACAACCAAATTAGATGGCCTAAAACTATTTATTTTATATGAAATAACATTCAATGGCATTAATGTTTTGAAAACAATTTCGGACAAATGTTCGCTGCGGCTACTTCTAACAAAACCCATTCTGTCAATCCAGTTTCTTCTACTTCTTCTCCCTAGTTGTAATTAGGCATATAGCCTGTTTTTTCCTTTTTTTGATTTTTAAATCGTCGCTTCTTATTTTCCTTGGGCCTATTGGTCTTATTCCGTTCAGCGACTTGTCCCTTGCGTCTCTTGCAATACGCACTATCCTGTTGTTTGCCATCCTTCCAATGTCGATCTTTCGTTCCCTTGCCCACTGGTTGATATTTTATACATTACCCGTGAGCCTTATGTCATCACTTCCTTTCTCCGTCTCAGTGTCCTATTTGGTGCTCTCCTTAAAACTCTTATTTCTCATGATTCCATCATTCTCTGTGTTACGCTGGTATCAGGACTTGTGTAAGTCATTACTCGTCGTACTACGCTTTTATATGTTCTGGTTTTGGTCTAGACTAAGAGGTATCTATTTCTTAATATGGTATCATTGAGACATCCCGCTATCTTGTTCGCCTTACTAACCTGATATTTTTCCTTTTCTTAGATTTTTCCGACGCTAGTTATTTTGATGCTCATGTACTCGACTTCCATCACTTGTTCTATTGATTTATCTTTAACCACCAACTTACACTTAATGGACTCCTACTGGAATTACTACGGTTTTGATTTTTTTCGGTCAAGATTGAAATATATTATTTTTATTTTAACTTTATGGTCTGCATAGGACCACTCTAGTCAAGTTATGGTTCAGGTCCTTTTTTCTCTTCTCAGCCCAATACCTCTTCATCCACTCCGATCGTAATTTCCTTTCCTCCTCCGGAATCACTCTTCCTGTCCTCTGTCTGTTGATCCTTGCCTGTAGTGCTGTGTGTTTGTCCTGCAATATCTTAAGTGCATCTGACTTGCACTTTAAATCTTCCATTGTGATGTGCAACTCTCTCATGTCTTCCTTAAGTTCTGTGATCCATCTAATATTGCTCTTACTATTCCAAAATTTCTCTATTATTCTCCTACTGATTCTACTTTCCGGTGTCCTTACTAGATGCCCCAAGAAAGATATTCGCTTCTTTCTCATAGTGCTCGTCACTGGTTCTATTTCCTTATAGACGGTTTCATTGGAAGCCAGTCTCCAGACTCCATTTACTTGATAATTTTTATTCAAACAAGTTCTCACTATTCTCCTCTCTGTCTTTAGTATTCCATCTATTGCAACGGTGTTTGTTGTTTTGAATATTGTTTCACATGCATATGTAATTTGAGGTTGAGTGACCGTTTTGTAGTGTTTTAATTTGGTTGCTATTGAGAGACATCTTTTGTTGTATGTGTTCTTGGTCACATGCTGTGCTCTAACCAGTCTATCTATTCTACTTTGCCATGCTGGTTTTTCATTCAAATTGTATGTGATTATTTCACCTAAATATTTAAATCTTTCCACAATTTTTATCTCTTGGCTACCCAGTTCAATTTTGTTTACTAATGGAAGTTGAGTTGACATGATTTCTGTTTTTTCAAATGAAATTTTCAAACCAATATTCTGAGCTATTTCCTGTAAAGATTTTATTTGTTGTTTTGTTTCCTGAATGTTATTGGCCAGAAGAGCTAGGTCATCAGCAAACCCTAGACAATTCAAATGTATGTTGTCCTTTTTGGTTCCAATTTTTATATTTTTTGGGTTGTTCTTGTACCATTCTCTCATTATATACTCCAGTGCACAGTTAAAAAGAAGAGGTGATAATCCGTCACCCTGTCTCAAACCAGTTTTTACCAAGAATGGTTCAGAAAGTTCTCCCCTGAACTTAATTTTAGAAATTGTATTAGTTAGAGTAAGTTCTATCAATTTGATCAGTTTTGGGTGAAGTCCAAAATGTCTTAAAATTTTTAATAATGATGGTCTGTGGATGGAGTCGTATGCTTTCCTGAAATCTATAAACGTTATCCAAAGGGGGTTGTTTCGTTTTCTATAATATGCCATGACTAGCTTCAAAGTAATTATTTGTTCTGTGCAGCTTCTCCAGGGTCTGAAGCCTCCTTGGTATTCACCTAGCTCTTGATCTAGTTGTTGTTTAATCCGATTATATAGTATCTTCTTTTGCTGTAGGTGGGTTTATATTTTCCGGTTTAGTTTTTATAGGGGTCTGTGTATCAATAGATAAAAGTTCCTCAGGTTTATCACAGTTCAAGAGCTTGTTAAATGCTTCTGCCATGATCTCTGCATTTTCCTTATTATTATGTGCTGTTTTTCCATCCATATTTTTCAACAATAATGTAGGGGGGTTGTATTTTTGCAATTGTTTATCAAAGGCCTTGTAATAATCTCTCGAATTTGTTTTATAATAATTTTCCTCTATTGAGTTTATTAAATCTTTTTGATACTGTCGCTTAATTTTTTTAATGATTTTGGTGAATTCTTTTCTGACATTCTTGAGGTTAGTGGCGTTTTCTTCTGTTTTGTGAGTTTGAAATTTCAACCAAGCTTGATGTCTCTCCTCATGCATTTTGTCACAATCAGAGTTCCACCAGGCATGTCTCTTCCGCGGATTTAATGGGGCTAGATCTTTTGCATTCTGTTTAAGAATTGGTATTAGTTCTTCTAAATTGTCTGTTAGTCTTGTGGCTCCTGTTCTTTTCTGGTATTGGTCATTCTGGATTAACTGATGAGGGTCGTATGTCCTTTTCTCTCCCTCTGTGTTTTGTCTCTTCCTTCTTAAAGGGGTAAATTTAATCTTGATTTTTATTAAGTAATGATCTGAGCCGGTGTCCGTTCCTCTTAGAACTTTGACATTGTGGATTTCCTTGTGAAAGAACTTGTCCATGCATACGTGGTCCAGCTGCCATTCCCCTTTTGTCCAGTCAGGATGTTTCCAAGTTTTGAGTTTATTTGGTTTTCTTTTAAAATATGTAGACTTGGAGATGAGTCCATGCGTTCTACAAATTTCGATGATTCTTTGGCCATTTCTATTAGTATATCTATGAGGAGCCCACTTTCCAACTACATCTCGATACTTCCTTTCTTTTCCCAATTGAGCGTTAAAGTCCCCTATAAGGATCTTGACATGATTCATATTTACTTTATTCATTGTCTGATCAAGGAGATCCCAGAAATTATCTACTTCGTGCATAGTTTTTGTTAGGAAGTTTTTTTCATTAGTGGGGGCATGGGCATTTATGATGGTGTAAAATTTGTTTGTGGTTTGTAAAGTTATAGTTGCAATTCTCGGTGAAATGGCTTTAAATTCAATTATGGAATCTATGATTTTCAAATTTACTATAAATCCTGTACCAAATTGGGGGCATTGCTTCATGACTCTTTGTCCTGGCCTCCCATTGTAAATTCTATATCCTTGTGATTCAAACGGATCTTCTGTTGAATTTCTCATTTCTTGGAGCCCTGCTAGTAAAATGTTTTGCCTGTCTAATTCATCTGTGAAGTTCTTGAGTTTTCCGGTTTTCAGTAGAGAATTTATGTTATGTGTTGCGATGTAGTTAATATGTTTATGTTTGATTCTGAATACATGTGACTTCGAATGCTCCGATTCATTCTTGCCTTCTAGGTGACTACCCACCGAATCCGATGTAGTCTTCTCCTTCCTCGAGGGGTTGGACGGTGGAAATTTTTTCCTAAAAGACCTTTCCATATCTGACTGTCGAAGGTTATCAACCTTAAGTGGAGCAGATTGAAATATATTATTTAAATATTAGATAAAATTCGTATAGCAGTTTAATGCAATTTGCGATCACTTTTTCCAGCAATTGGGGTCTTATATCCGCAAATGTCCGAGTTATGTTGGCTTCCAAGATGTCGATAGTTGCTGGTTTATCGGCACAAACCAAAGATTTAACTTAACCGAAAAGAATCCAATCTAAAAGCATTAATTAAGCGAAATAATTCTCTCACCGAATTGTTCCCTCGATAAATCGATTGTTGCGTTGGTTGTATTTGCTGCAACTCCTCCAGATCAAAACCATTCAACTTCGGAATTAAATAACTATTGATAATCTCTCTGTAACGATCCCCATTAACGAATTAATAAATTTGGATATTCATCAACACTGCCAAGCAGAGTTTTTTGCCTGGTTTTTGTTCTAATGGTAAATGCGTTCGGAAAGGGTCGATAATTCGGCGAATACATGGCTCGGTTAGACCATTATGTGCACCATAAAAGACTCTTTAAGTTTGGCGCACAGAACAATGATTTTGCTAATAAATTTCGACAATTTGAAAGCGTTACTCTGATGTTAAATATTTCAAGATGATTTGCCGGAAATCTGATGTGCCATGATGTTGGCATGATGATATTTGTCATGATAATATTTCCCATGACGATTAGGCATAAAAAACAGTAAAAAAATCACTCTCCAATTGTTGAAAGCCTTGCGCATCTTCAACCAAGTCTCGGCCTTCTGCGAATGCCTTACGTCACCTGAAAACCTGGACCCTTGATAAAATTCTCTTCCATAAGCTTGTTGAAGTTTTGCAAAAAAAATTGTCCAAGTCGTGATCTAGAAATGTTTGTCCTTTATAATCATAAAGCACTAACAAAATTCGGTTCAGGCAAATAATTACTACAGACCACAAAGTGACTCTAAGGAGTTCAAACTCGTGCTGAAGACGCGTGAACGTGCTCCCATTACTTATGGAAAAAGCAGCATTACTTATGGAAAAAGCAGCATTACTTATGGAAAAGCTGCGAGGTCTCCCGATATTACACCCCTTGATTTTTATTTTTGGAAAATGGCCAAAAATAAAGTTCATAAAATAAGGCCCAGAAATCGAGATGAACTTTGTGCCAGTATAAGGCAAGCCTGTCAAGAAATCAATCAACATCCCGGAAGTTACATTGATGCATTTGATAGTTAATTATTTGTACTGTGAAAATTAATGTTGTATACTATTTCCTAAATTTAATCAAACATTTACCAAAAATTGTTTTCCCATAAGAATTAAATAATTATTGATTTAAAAGTGCTATTTATTTTACTAAAATATTTGAATATATGACACTATTAAATTTCGACAAGGAGTCAAGTTTTTACTTTCCATGGCGCACTAATTAACGGATTATAAGATAAACTTAATTAATTAATATATGTAATAATTTTGTGTATAGACCAAAATAATGAAAAAATGTAATCGAAAATTGACACTGTTTGTGAATTCGAAGTAAGCTGAGTTTAAAGTTCAGATTTCGTTTGAGTATCTTAAAAAATGTGACCCATCAATCTATGACTGTATAGTCATACTTCAATGTATGACTGTGTAAAAATTCAAACCTGTATTCCTTCAAATAGCGAAAATAAGGGGCTGAACATCTTAATTGCGACATACTGTACATTAAAAAAAAAAGCGTTGCATTTATTTGTTGACGAGAATCAGTGTATAGTGTGACTATTATTATACTTAATGGTATGTCTAATCTCTTTTAGACGTTTTGCATATTAGATAAAAGAGACGGAACCATTCGTTCTAATCGTCTTTTTCTCTAAACCAAATTTGAAAAATATTCCTTCACAAAGGCCACCGTCACCGGTTTGACCCTCTTCAATTTATCAGATTGCAAAATTCAATTGAAATTAACCGAGGCTTTTTGCTGAAAATTAATGGAACGCCGAAAAACTTTCGCGAATAATTTGTAATGCGGATTCCGAAATGGGGGGACGAGAAACTTAAAAAATACACCGGCATCCGCCTTCAACTTTATCCATTTTACGTTTAATTATTTTTCCTTTTTTTTCGGGAAAAAGATGGATGGTTAGTCTGATAAGGCAATTTCAATTACAAACGCCAAATCTTCCAATTACAACAACTTTCCGTCTCTGTCTCTGTCTCTTATCTGGTTCTCCTTTTTTATTTCATTAGTAGATACGCGAGCATGTTAAGTAATATTCTTGAAAATACACCGATTGAAAGTTAAAACCCACATCGATATTTGATTCGGTTTCGTACGACTTAATGTGTCTTCAGCAAGATGCTTTTGTTTTATGAAAGCTTGCATAGTGAGGCGTATGGAGAATATTAAAAATATTCAAAAATAAGGAAAATTCATCCATGCCTCACATAATAATTCGTCATTCCTTCAACCGCCCCCAAACATCAGCAAGTGTCTTCCGAGATCGGTTTCTGGCTTTAAGCCGTCATCAGTCGGGCTCAAGCTGAACGTTCGGACAGCAACTGAAGAAATGACCAAGAGTATCATCATATCTAGTCCGTTCCGGACCGTTTCGTGTAGTCTGACTGTTGCGGACGTTCACCGCAGGATGGCGTGAGCAGCATCATATTGCAGCAAGAATTCAACAAGACCAATATATAGACAGACGTTTTGGCATTGGCAGACGTTTGCGGACAGCTGCAGAAATAAGCAATTATTACGTTGAAAATGACTGAATGTTCCCTTTTTTGAATGTTTGTGTGCTTGCTAATTTTTTTCATATTTTGACATATAAAACAGTCGCTGTATCTATGCAAGAGCATGGACAATTCACTCAACTTTATGATGATATGGTCTGTAAAAATAGTTTCCTAATATTAGATGATGTATGTGATCGATATAATAGCCCTAGTGAAGTGGAAATAAGAAAGATAAATCAAATATTAGAAGCTAATGTATATATTAAAGAAAACTTAAATATGATAATTGCTTGATGCTCATAACAACAGGGTATAACTAAGACCACCGTTAGCTAAAAAAATTTCAGCTCATTCAACGTAAAATTATAGAAAATATTGTATTTTGTTTGAGTCGGAAAAAAGTTTCTATCATATCTGGGTACAGTCTCGATCTTGTCTCTCTCAGTACTATAGTACAATGTGATTGCGTAAAAGAAATGCCGAATTTTTCATAACCTCTAGCGCCGTTTTTCAATGACTCAGCAAGACTAGAGAAGACAATTAAAAAAAATAAAAAGGTATGGTTGCACATGGAACGGCATCAAAGCAATCACATAATAAAATAAGGAGAGAAGAAAGGTAATAGCGCTGTTAAATACTGTTCTGTGAGGTCAGCAAATACCTAAAAGTAATAATGATAGAATATATAACATCATCGTGAAAAATATAATTACTTACCGTCCGATAACAAAAATTATACATCAAAAATAAAGTAAAAGAAGGAAAGAATTCTGAGATAAATGAAAGAAAGGGAACTGGAGGAAGGCCTTTAGAGAGACTGGAAATGGAAACATTTTTTAATCGTGATATTTCTCAAGGATGTTGCCAATATTTATATTGACATATATATCAACCTGAGTCAGTACATATATTACTATGATTGCCAGAATAGATCTCATGGAAACTTTGGAAATCTGTTGTGGATATATTTGTCAATGTTTTAGGGGTCGTATCACAAGATCTGTGGATAAACTAATAAGACTGTAGCGTAACGTTAGATCTGGTAATACTATTGACCTCCCCATTGGAGGCTATCATTTGATCCGTCTTAAATGTGAGTCTAAACTCCTTAGAATTCCTTGGTGGTCCAACAATTTCAAGCAATGGTACGTTATTAAGATTTGTTTCAGGCTTAGGTATAGTGCAACAAAAACTTTGGCAAAACTTCATCAGATTTCGATCGTTGAATTGGGGATAAAGAAAATATGCGCGAAAATGGTTCCGAAAAACCTTTCACAGGATCAAAAGGACACTAGGAAGCAAATATGTCTTTATTTTTAGGGGTGCATTGAAAATCCTTCTCATTTTATTGATCATGTTATTACGTGAAGAGTCTTGGACTTTTGAATAGGACTCAAAAACAAAGCATTTCATCATGACCAAAAAACAGCAAGAATGGGCAAATGAAAGATCAAAAGAATGATGATTTGCTGCAGAACGCATTAGAATTGCTAGAGATCTCCAAGTAACTCACTGAAGATGCAAAAGATGTTGCCCTGTAATCCATCCAAGGGAGAAGCCAACAGTATGAATAGTAGACAACAAATCTGCGCAATTCATATCCGTCAGTTCGTTTTGCAACACTATTTATAAAACAAAGTATAAATAACCTAAACGACATTATATATACACAAAATTGATGTAGGATTTTTTTTTCAAGATTCGAAACAGAATACATTTGTTTCGGATTTTTTTTTTCACTTCATTAAATATAGTATCGGATAAAAAAAGAGTATTGTTTTTTCGTCCCAGAAAGATAATACAGCACCGCGGGTGGTTATAAATTACTGCAGCATAAAGCCTCGATTACTGCGAGTGTATCAGGAATGCCAGGTAAATCAAAACCATTAGTGTGATTAACGATAGAGAAGCATCGGTAGTTCCCTATAGGGATTGAAGGAACATAAAGCTTTTTTACAAGAAAAATGACAGGAAAATGTCATGGAATATTGTAACTTAACGAGAAAATGGATCAAATATTACAGGATGATTCAAAGAGTTGTTAATTTTGGTAGAAAATTTGGTAGGGGTAGAAAGGTGGGGTCGGTCTTAAACGATAGTTCGGTTCAGGAAAATTTAGCCACCGTGCAGCGAAATACGGGAGAGGAGCGCTCGTTTTGTGTGTGCGAGTATTACCGCAACAACTTCGCCACTATTGGACGCCGTAGATTTCGACAACATTTAAATTTGTACGATGTTCAGCAATGTCTAAGCCTCCAGTTGATTAAGTAATGGGTTTGTAAATTTGTGGAATTTGGTTCAACGTTGAACGAGAAACATTGAGGGAGTGAGAGAGTCCTTGCTTCAATAACCAAATTTATCAACTCGAAAGCGCGAAACAGCTTTAAATGTGACGAGATCGTCGGTGCTTTTCATCCTTCAAAAATATTTACGTATGGATCCATACAAGATTCAGTTAGTGCAAGTGCAGGAACTGAAGCCGGCAGAAAAAAAAATTGCAATTAATGCAAAGATAATGGTTTATTATAGTAGTAAACTATGTCCGGCTAGGGTAACATTACGTTTAAAGAAATATTATGAAAATGTATGCATTTTGCATTATTAGTTTTGATAATTCATTATTAATGTATTTAAGTAAGTAATTGTCTCACTAAAGAATGGAAGGAATTAACCATTCGAATGCAGTGATTATTAATTTATTTATTTTATGCAGACAGTGTGACAAAATTATCGATTGCAACTGGCGACAGTTTAACGCAATGTATCCTAATTTAGCACGAATGGATAAAAGAAAATTTAGACGGAGTCAAACAAATTTTATAAATTTTGGATTTTCGAAGGCACCCCGGAATTTGACCAAGCCAGTAACATCTGATGAGGATAATGAGATTAACATTCTGTCTTATATCCATGCATATCCACAATCTACAATTAAGAACTGTAGACGAAATGCATATAACATTCTCCTCAATACAAAGAATACTGAAAAAACACGGCATGCGCCCTTAAAAATTTGTTAAAGCTCAGTTTCTTAAGCCGACTGCCCTCAAAGAGCGGAATTTTGTGAACATTTATTAGTTCATGCCCAGGAAGATCCACATCTTTTACAAAAAATAATCTGGACTGATGAGTCCAAATTTTCGACAGAAACAGTTTTTAGCAGACGAAATTGTCACTTCTGGGCTAATAAAAATTCTCATTTTTCCGCATACCAAGAGAAATTTAGTTTTAATGTTTTTTGTTTAATCATGGATAAACAAATTCGATACTTTATTTACGATGAACTGTTATCTTCACGAAAGTAACAACAGTAGTAGAGGATTCGACAGAAAACCTTCCAGTAACAGTGTATCGAAGCAGCTGGTACCAGCTTTGGTTGGCGGTTTAGGCGTTTGGGTCCTTGGAATTGGTCGCCTTGATCACCCGATTTAACTCCACTTGATTTATATATTTGAAGTACTGTAAGAGATATTATCTACAAAACGCCAGTAAACACTAGGGATGAATTAGAAGATGGGGGTGATCAATAATGAATCGGTGAATGCTTGAGTATTCGCAACCTTAGTTCTTATTGAGATAAGAAAAGCGGTCACAGAAGGGGTCCATATTAGAATCTTGAAGTGTTTGGAGGTAAATGGTCAGCGTTTTCGTCAGCATAATATTATGTTTCTAATTTCAATTTTGTTTTATTGTTTACTAAAATAAAATAAACTTAATAAAATAACTAAAATAAAATTTAAAAAACTTGCTTTAAATGCATTATTTTGGTTTTTTGTTTATAAGTCAAAACCGTTAAAAATAGGTATATTATCATTTAATAGGTTTAGATACAGAATTTACTGCTCTTTTGTCCTTCACTATAAAATACAGGGTGTTCCATTAAAATTTCCTACATAATATGAATTTTTAAGTTCTATCAAAATGGCACTATTTTGTAATTGTTAAAAATTCAAAAATTCAGATATCTAACTATGCTGCTTGTAAAAAAAATATAATCTTTTATTCAGTGATGTTTGTTGACATAAGAAAGCCCAAGTTTTTGAGAACAACGTGTAATTGATTGTTCTGGATTTTCATTGACACTTTGGTTCACAGCATAGTACCAGTTTGCAGTAGCGGCTCGTGAGAGAGGGCGTTGGAGCGCCTCCCTTCCAGCATTTATTACAGTAAACAATCTTTCAGAGCAAAACACCATATTTTACCTGCTATATAGGGTTTCAATAGCACGAAAAGTAAAAAGGAGGAAGGGAAAAGCCAAACAAATCTTCAGCAGCACTATTTTCTGCTATGCTCTCCCACTTTAAAAACTCACGACCCACCACTGCTAGTTTGATTGCCTTTTACATCACTAGTCACGTATGTTGCAGTATCAAATGAAGGCTCTGTATTAATAAACAACCCCACATTTTTTGTTTATTGGTCGGACAAAGGCTATTATGTGAAGGACTATAATTCGTAAACCACTCCAGTATTTGCATTAAAATATAAAATTGTTATTTTCCACTCTTTAACACAATATTTACAAATAATTTTCAAAATAAATTCAACAAATGCAGCTTTACAGTAATAACGTCATAAAATTCGTTCCGACTGAGAGAATAACAAACGTATATTTGTCCCGAAATGCTTTGTACGTTTCGGTCCTTTGCCTATCTCGCTGGCAGTTGACCCAGTTTCAACCGACGTGCAGACAAAATTAGTTTAAAATATACAGAAATATATACCGCCTGTACATAAGTTTAATTAGACCCTTGTTGAGACCTGTCATAACTTTACACTGACCGACCTTCAGCCGAAATTTAATATTAATTAAGAGGGCGGACCACGAAAAATAATAATTATTCTAAACACATACATTTATTACAAAATGTTAACTTTATCGTATAAAGCTTCCAAGCCTTGTTCTGAGCTTTTTCCGTGGTTTCTTTGTTCACTCTCGTGAAAGATAATTTTTTTTTCTGGTGAACCAAGTAATATGAAAAACTGAAAAATATACTTTATTTCTGTATATAAAAATGCATGTTGGTATATATGAGATCGATAAACTTTGACACCGTTTGACCGATCACCATGAAAGTTGGTACATTTAGGTATTTTTTCACAGAGAAGGTATTTATGCGATCTAATTTGTTGTAACCCGCCACTAGATGGTGCTGCAGGACATCAATTTCTACACCGTATAAGCGATCTCTATGAAAATTGGTATACAGAACTATTTCAACATGGTGAATATTTTCGCGCTATCCGCTTTCTTGTACCTCGCCGTTATTGGGGCTCTAGCGCACCAATTTCTACACCTTAACTACATCTTTCCCTCTTTACAGTATTAAAATTTAAAAATGCTACCGTACGATAAATAATGTAGCTCAATGGATAAGATAAAACTGAAAGGAAATTTGTATAGGGTGGGTAGCTTAACTGGACAGAGCCCTTGACATGTAACCAAACGATCTGGATTCGAGTCCCATTCCAAACTATTCGATTTTTTCCTCAATTTATCTATAAACACCCATCAATAAGGTTCTTTCCTTTTCGCTCTCTCATATATATATATATATATATATATATATATATATATATATATATATATATATATATATATATATATATATATATATATATATATATATATGAACATTTTTGTTGGTTGTTTGACCGGGAAGGAGCCCCACCTATCTTTTCAACTGGATGAGTATGTTTCGTCTCTCGAGGTTCAGACTCATCAGGGCGCCGACAAATAACATACCATCAAGAATAGGGAGACCCTATCCACAGCCAACAACCCGCCGCCGTTTTCCGTTTTCGCCGACTCAACCCAACGGTTGGGTGTGTGATGACACTCAGCTATTGCTGTTTCATTGGTCGCAGTCCAAGAAAATCTAACACTACACTTGTAATTTTGACACAAACGTTGCATTTCAATACATGCTGGTTTTATTAGTTATTAGTTGTTATTACTTAAAATGAAACTTGTCAAATGCAGGGCGCCCGCCCAGCGTAATTTCGACGTATCCCATGCGCTTTCATAAGCGGAAGAGCCATTCTAGCGGCTAAAAATGTCGACGTACACCATTTGAACATCATTCTAAACATAGTCGCAGGTGAAACAGTGACATACAAATCCATTGAATCCGTGATGAACCAAAGTGAGGTAGTGACTTTTCCAACGGAATTTCTTAATTCACTCGATGTTCTCGGATTATCGGCACACATTCTGAATTTGAAAATTTTGAAATGAAAATGAGTGCCAATTATATTACTCCAAAATATCAATCAGCCAAAGTTATGCAATGGTACACGATTAATAGTTAAAAAATTGATGAACAATCTAATTGAAGCAACAATTCTGATTAGACCTCATAAAGGTGAAGACGTACTACTTCCACGAATACCATTCATTCCGACCGACATGGCGTTCGAATTCAAACGATTTCAATTTCCAATACGCTTTGCGTTCGCTATGACTATCAATAAAGTGCAAGAGCAATCTTTGCAAGTGTGCGGTTTGAATTTAAAAAACGAAATCTTCTCTCATGGGCTATTATACGTCGCATGCTCCAAAGCCGGTAAAAGTTCTGATCGTTATGTTTATGCAGAAAACGGACGAACAAATAAAGTAGTCCATCCACTAGCTTACTACAAAAAACGATTTTCTGTGAAAAATATTTTTTATCTTCGTTACCTTTCATTCCACAGAATAGACACAGCAACGCAAAGCAGGATACTAAATTGAATTATATGTTTCCTCGGTGAATCTATGTTCGCTAAAATACTTTCATTTACTTCCCTATTCATTTCATATCAGAGTGAGGATGTCAAAACTAATAATGAGGATGTCAACACGTCTGTTATAAAACTGCAAATAAGTGAGGCTTGGACTAAATAAGATAACTTTCTTGTTGCAACATGTCGCAAGCTTAACACATATACTTGAAATTACTCTCCATTAAATAATCCCATAAAGTAGGATGAAATAGCAACAACCACTGTAGCACTAAGAAACAATAAAGCCGCGGTTATGGACGGAAATGCCTTAGAAAAATTATGTAAAAAATTTACTTTATTTTTCAACGTAGTCACCTTTCAGTTCGATACACTTAATACACTTAGACACACATGTGTGTCAACATCATTCATCATCACTAAAAAATAACAATGTCCTTTTCAAAATACAATTTTCATGCATTGCAACTTTTCATGCATTGCATGAAACTTTTCGTGCAATAAATATATAGATTATAATCTTTTATTGCAATAATAACTTTCAAAATATTGCCTTGTGAACGTGCGCTGATTGAAATTTCGAACGCCAAATACAATCTGTGCAAATTCAGCCTGACCCTAAATGTTTCCTTTTTAAATAAAAAACCAAGATTAATATCTAAATTTCCACTATATTTAAAACTTGTACGGATGACAAAGTAAAATACCCCAATTTTTTCTTTTATTAATTTCTAGGTTCTCTAAAAGATTTACTTTTATAGATTTATTTTCGTTATGCAACATTTTGAAATTATCGTTGAAACATTAAGTGATTGGCATAATGAGAATTATTCTGTTCTTTAATATAACTTTTTTTATGTTCATTAAGTCTAGTGGAAAAGGATCGTCTTTGTCCAACATATACTTTTGGACAAGAACCGCACTCAATTAAATAAACTCCTGATTTATGAAGTTTATTTGTTCAACTTTTATTATTTTTTATTAAGCGTCCAAGACTATGGTTTCTTCTGAATGCAATATTTATATCGCTTGTTTTTGACAAATGTTTAGAAATTAATTTGGTGACTTTTCCTGTATATGTAATTGTTTTGTATGCGGTGTTCTTGACTTTATTGACAGGATATATTCAATTAATGGTATTATTATAACATTTTTTATTAATTATTTTATTTATAATGTTTGAGTCATAACCATTATTCACTGCGATCTGTTTGATGACATTCAATTCTTTGTTATAGTTATCTATTGACATTGGGGTATTTATTAATCTGTGTATGAATGAATTAAATGCTGCCATTTTTTGAGAATAAGGATGACAAGACTTATTATGTATAACTAAATCTGTGTGAGATGGCTTATGATAAATTGCAAAATCATGTTTATTTTCTTTTCTTGTAACTGTTAAATCTAAAAAGTTAATACTGTTGTTTTGTTCTTCTTCAACTGTAAAATGAATGTTCTTATGTAAAGAGTTTATATAAGTTAGGAATTCATTTAATTGTCTGTCAGTACCCGTAAAACAAATTATAATGTCATCAACATATCTATACCAGTAAAGTGATGATTTGAATAGCTGATGTTGACATATCTTATCTTCTAAATTATCCATAAAAATTTCCACCAGTAAAGGACTTAAAGGGTCCCCCATTATCAAACCTTCTTTCGAAAAATAAAATCTGTTATCAAACTCAAAATAATTCTGATCCAAAGTAATTGATAGTAGGTCTAAAGTTTCTTGTTTTATGATTGAATTAAAGTTATTTTTAATTAGTAATTTGTCCACTAATCTCATTACTTCGTATGGTGGAATATATTAATCTTGGTTTTTTAATTAAAATGAATTTCTATCAAGTATCGGCTAGCTCAGTTAAATATGTTTCCTTTTTGGTACAAACCTTATATAAATGAGAGTACCGAATGGAAAAATAACCGACTCCATCGGAAATTTCGACCAGTTTCTGCGGCCGAAACCAACATTTTTTATCAAAACTGACCGAAATCGAAAATTCGGTCGGACACTAATTCAATGGAATATTCTTCTGCTTCTTATCGCGATTCTATCGTGTCTTCAAACGAATGTTAGCGACTGTCATGACTACCTTCGCTTTGTTCATAGCTCCTGTAAATAACTGATTCGATTCTCGCAAATTTTGCAGCTATGATAGATATTCTTGGTCTTCTCACTCTTCTTCTCTTATTTATCTTTCCCTGTACAATAAATCTCAACAGTTCGTAACGTTGTCCTCTCATTACATGCCCGAAGTATTCCAATTTGCGTGTATTTATGGTTATTAGACCTCTTTCAGATGATATTCTATGTAAGACTACTTTATTTCTGACTTTCTCTACCTAAGATATTTGTAAAATTCTTCTGAACAGCCACATTTCAAAAGCTTCAAGTCTTGATAACATATCTATGAAGGAAATATTCTAGTACATTTTTTTTTGTTTAATAACTCTAGCTATGTGTCACGCCAGAAACTTTTGATCAGCTTACGTATTGTCCCTTGAAAACTTTCAGCAAGTTGGCGAACACAACCTCACAACGAATATTCCAAATCGAAAAACAATTCTAAATATTAAAATCAGAATTCACCCTGCGACCACGACTGGCGGAACTTTTGATTTCAAATGGAAATTTTTGCGACGGGAAAAAACGCGGGACGAAATATCCTAGAACGTCGACGATTTGCATTTATAATAAATGGTCTCAAAGAGTTATGGTCTAGATTTCTGAGAGTACTTTCCGTTTAGGCCGAATTCCGACGTTATTAAAAGAGATATTCCGAGGCCACGAATAAATAAAAGATAGAATAAATCTGCGAGATTGGTAGCCGCGGGGTACATTTGTATAAATATAAATTTTGTCTGAATGGACGTAGATTAATATAAACAACCGCTATTTATTTTAGGAAAGAAATTATGAGAAATATTAAGGGAAGCTTTTTCTCTTTCAGTTCGTAACATTTTATATTCCATACGTATAGTAAATAAAACATATTTATTTAGGGGTTTTTGTTGTTGTGCGAAATAAGTTTGATGTTAACAAATGACATGAAATATATTAAATTGTCTGGAAATTCGTGAGTAGTCGTTTATATTCCACCTTTTTAAACTGAGGTGGAAATAATCGTGGGTTCTAAATAATAACAAATATTCTTTTGCACTTCATTCCTTCAACGTCGATCACAGGCTCCTCTCAAATCCTTCCACCTATCTCTGCTCTATTCCACAATTTCTAGTGTAATTGCCGATTCGTTTCAAGTGATCATCACATCTCATCTCTATTTTTATATTAGGTCATTCCATCTGATGCATCTCAGTCTTGCATTGTGGCCAACTCCACCTAAGTTTTCCCACTTACTCGCGGTTGTCCATAACATTCATTTTACATACGATCTAGTTATTTAGTTTTCTGTCGAACGATTTTAGTCCTAACTTGGCATTCTCCAGTGGGGTTTAAAAAAAAAATTAAAGACATGTGATTTATTAGTGGCCGTACTTTCTTGCATTTATTATCTGGATCAGTGATGTTGATATCACTAAAATGAAGATATTTAAAAATTTGTATAAATGTATCTCGAGACGTGGCATTATAAACAGTATTATTGTATCCGATGATTTTTTTTCTATTTGGCAGTTTTGCATATCCAGACAAAAGCAAGATGGCCAAAAACTTATAAAAATCTTCTGGTGATACCTTATACGATTTATTTCCATCTTTATACTTCGGGAATTTTATTGACTCATTGCACATCTCCTCTACAAATTCTAATGGCCTAAACAACTTGAAAAAGTGAATATGATGTGCTCCTAATTCCACTATTTCTTCTATGACGCGTGGCCAGTCCCCAAGTTTATTTTTAGTTTTTAAATCAAAATGCTCTCCTTGCTCTATTTCAAATTGAATAAGTTCTCAAAGACTTTTTCTCAATCCGTGCCATTTTATGTTTTGATTCAAGTTGGTCTTCTGAAAAAGACTTCTTTGGCTTGTTATTGGATTTCGGAAATAAAACTCTTTTCTTTCATTATTCAACATGCAAACACACAGCTACGAAGCCAGGGCCCAACAAATTCACACTGTCAACATTTACTATATTTTCATCTTGGGCGAAACCGTCGATGTCTGTATCTGCACCTCCTGTAGGTGGAAATAAGGTGATATCGATAGATTCTGTATCAGCGACTTCCTCTTCCATACCAGATTCTTCCAAACAAGCTAACAATTTTTTTGTTGTAAGAGGTCTCCTAAATATAATAATAAATAATATTTTTCAAGCAATATTTTAAGTACCCGCTACACCTATATTTTTATTTTCATATAAGTCTAACGTATGAATTTTTAGCCAGTCGACTTTGCTACCCTATAAAACATAATTCTAAAATTATTTAAATATTTTACTTCTCAAATGTTACCAATCAAATTAATTACAATATATTTAAATATAAAACTAAATAAAATAATAATATTTAATATATATGTTGGTATAAAAACTTACGTCATGTTCCATTTTAAAAGAGTTTTTTTGCTTCGCTTATATAATAAAACACGATCAGCTTTTGACAGCATAAAGAAAATATCTTTGTTATCGATAGTTTAACCAGAACAATATATACTAACGCCACCTTTTATTCGTCCACCTAATTAAATTAAGTTGAAAATTCGCGTATGAATATTTAGACCGTAGGTTAAGATCATTACCAACCTATCGTGTTGGCTCTCCCTATTTATAGGTTATGTGTGTTTCGGGATTAAACGAAGGCTCTGTAATAAAATATTAGAAAATACTTTCGATTTACGTTAAAGAAATATCTCCAGATCATCCTTTCATAATAAAATACTAAAGGATTAGTTAGTAATTGTTCAGACCGGAAAATAAAAACACAAAAACATCTCGGAAATAGGCCATCAAAGTCAATGTTTTATTTATTGGCACATATCCTAAATTATGTCGTTAACAAGTCAGAACTTATCACCGTCCTTTTGACGCCTATCCGGCGCCACCTAAAACCTACTATTATACGCGACATTTTACCCAAACTCATATATATGGCACTCAGTCAAGTATTAGATTCCGTTTCGGAAAATTTGGAAGAACGTTTGTGCTGGCAACAATGCGTAAAACACGACCCCGTGCGGCGGCGGCAGCAAAGATAAACGATCGGCCATTTTTCGTCAGTTTTTCCGCGTCCCTAATCGTTTGTAGTGTCGTTTTCGGGCGGCATTTTAGGGGGATATAAAATATAACAGTCGCGTTTTTCTCTCTCTTGGCGAAAATAAGAAATGGAGAATGATGTTTCGAGCAGAGGGAAAAGGTTATGCGGTCTAAAACCGCGAATGTTTTTGGAAATTATTATTACGAGGATGGTGGAGGAGAGTAGATGGTTACAGTGCAATGTATTAGGAGTGGGAGAAACGCTCGGTGAGCTGTTTCACTCAGTTCTTTTATCAGTACAGTCATGAGTAAGCAACAGGTTCCACCGTCCCTTGCGCGATGAATTATAATAAAGTTTTTAGCCAAGGAAGGAGTTAACCCATCCGAACTATCAACTCGGTTCAAGGTTTAGTACGGGAACGATACCCTGTCTAAGACCCAAGTGTTTTGTTGGGCCAAGCAGTTTAAGAGTGGACGAGAAAGTGTGATAAATACAAGTCAGAATCAACGTCACAGGTCAAGTGTCGCTGATGACAATATTGGTGCAGTTTGCGACCTTATCGAAAATGACCGGCGGTTCAACATTCATAAAATCGCTTGAAAGGTGGGTATTAGATTTGGAAGTTCTCAAACAATCATCGGAAATCATCTGGGCTTTAATAAAATCTGTGGCCGATGGGTTCTCCCATCCTTGAACACCCTGCATACAGCCTACATTTGTAACCCTATGATTATTCTTTGTTTGCGCCCTTGAAAGATGGCACTTGGAGGGGTACGATTCGACAACAATCAAGATGTTCAGGACTTCGTGTGCAAATGGCTGATGACCCAAACTCAAAGTTTCTACGATCAAGGAATTCACAAGCGTTCACAAATATGTAGAGGAGACTATGTTGAAAAATTATCAATAGATTTTGTGTATATATATATATATATATATATATATATATATATATATATATATATATGTGTGTATGATGACATAGCCCTTAGTTCAGCATTTATTTTAATATAAATATTTAAAAATTGTAGAAAATATTTAATCTATTTTTTTAAGTCGCGTCAACGCTCAAAGGGGTTACAAATACGCAGACAAACATCCATACCCGCACCAGGATTCGAACCCGGGACCATATTGAGGGCCATATTGTAGGTCTGAGAGAGGCCGTATTATCTTCGGAAAATTGGAAGAAGAATGAATAGGACTATTCACACAAAACTTGGCGAGCATGAACAGAAGAAGGTCGACAAACAACGCGCTAAAGGCACAGGACGCCGTCCAGACCCCGATAGAACACTAGAAGCGCCGCCGTCTTCAGTTGTACGAAGACCATGGAAGATTAATTGGAATGCGAGCAAACTACCGCTGAATCAGATCTTTTGGGCTCGTTTCGTATAGACCATATCTGACTTTAATTTTAACTTCCGGCAGTGGCGCAGAGAAAGACATGGGGACAGTCGGATGCAGAATAGAATCGTGTTGTTTTTAGTGATGAGTCCCGCTTCTGTAAGAAGATATCGCGGAGAACGACGAAATCCGGAGTTCTTCATGGACAGGCATGTAGATCGCACAGTGAGTATTATGGTTTGGGGTGCCATCGCACACGTAGTAGGTCACCTCTAGTTTTTGTTTCGATATAGTGTAACGGCTCAGCGATATGTCGAAGAAATTGTAAACCCCCATTTGTTGCCCTACATTCGAACACGTCCAAATCCAGTTTTCCAGCAGGATAATGCACGCTCACACGTTGCATGTGCTACTTAACGTCATTTTGAAGGAGCCCAAATCAATTTACTGCCTTGGCTAGCGAGGATGCCGGACCTTTCCGCAATATAGCATGTGTGGAACCTCATATGTCGAAGATTGTTCATATTGCCACACCATCCTCAGATGTTGGAGGCACTATGGGTTAATTCAAGTAGCATGGCACAATATATCTCAAGAGGAAATCGACCACCTAATTAAGCGCTTCCATGAATGTATACAAATTGGAGGTCGATTCACCCATTACTGATTCTACCTCCCTAACTCAAAGTAATTAGATCTTCAAATTTTAGTCTGTTGTACTGTTTAACAATAGCAATAAATCTATAAAATAATTTTTAAAATATAAGCGTTATTTCTCGGGCTTCCTATATATAAATATATATATATATATATATATATATATATATATATATATATATATATATATATATATATATATATATATATATATACATGATTTGGTTGAAAACCTACCCTAACAGAAGAGTTTGATAACCAACCAGCACAGAACTGGCAAGTATTGAAACAAAAAATTATTAAAATAGCCTTAAAGTTGGACCCTTCAGCATTCAAAGAGTGAAAGAGTCAAAAAACAGAAATAAATTATAACATATTTTTGGAAGTATGAAAAAAAATATGGAAGCTAATTAGATAAACTAAAAAAAAAATGAAAACAATCAACTTAATGAAATCGAAAAAGATTTCCAAAAAAATAAAACCCGAAATTTGTACAAAACATTTAAAACTAAATTAATAGGCTATCAACCCCAAAGTCTTTTCTTCCAAAAGAAAAACGAACGATTAGCTAAATAACCAAGACAATTGCAAAGAACTTGCGAAATATTTTGAACAACTACTAAACTGTCCTGAGCCCTTAAACAGATTACCAACGCTAAACCCTGGACAAACAAACCCAGATTCATTACCACCGAATGAAGATGAAATAATTAGGCAAATCAAGCGACTTAAAAATAACAAATCTTCTAGTGAAGATGGAATCACTGCTGAACTTTTGAAATCGGTCGGTCCAGGTACAATCAAGGAAATAACTAAAACCGAACGGATTCCGGAAGATTGAAAAGATACTCTAATCAATCTACTACATAAGAAATGGTGAATATCATAATATCTAAAATTGGTGAATATCAAGCAGGTTTTCAACGGGGCAGATTCTGTCCGGAACAGATGCTGAATCTAAAGTTGATCCCAAGACATCAAAAACTCCATAATAAAAGTCTTGTCTGTACATTTGTTGATTTCAAAAAAGCATATGATTCTATAAACCGCGAATCTTTATTCCGAATCTTGAAAGAACAAGGACTAGATCTGAAAACGTTGGCAATTATTAAAGCAACACTAACTAACACAAGGTCGATAGTTAAATTCACGAGCGAACCCACTTAATTATTTTTTCAACGGACCTGGTACTTACCCGATGTTAGACGGGCCACGAACGGTCTCGCACAGTTTATCTGTCGCGACCGTTTACCGTAGGATGGCAGTGCTGTATGTGATTGCAGCTACCATTCGACATGGCCGATTTATATAGTCATGGCTTTAGTCGTTCGGTTTATCTGCTCTCCAGGCCTTCAGTCTGAGCCCACTTGATAACGGCTTAAGGCCAGAAACCCGTCCTGGGAGACGCTGGCTGGCGCTTGGGATGGCGGATGGGGGAACGACAAAGCACCAACGTGGAGCGCGGGTGTATATATATATATATATATATATATATATATATATATATATATATATATATATATATATATATATATATATATATATAATTGAACTATATTTTCGAATATAACTATAATATCTAAGAAAAAGTAAAAAAGAAAAATATTTTGCTTTACGGAAATAAAGCGAGAAGGGTTTTGCTTATCATAGAGAATAACACAATATTTTTTGTGAATAACAATGCAGATATTCAAGATGTCCTATATATTATTTCAAAATCAAAATCGATCACACCATAAAATTTTATTGCCCCCTCGTTTGACACTACTGGCTCACCCTCCCTCAACAATCCGGCTGGGAATGCGGCTGAAATGCGGCCCTAATGGCCGTAATAAAGAAAACGAATAAGGAGACAAAAAGTGCTAAAACTTTTAATTGAATACTTTAAAAAGCTTTCCTCGGTCCTTCGGCTTATCTCCGGCCAGATGCTCCGAATCGTCTCCGTTTTCTCACTTGACGTTTTTGACTTTCCGACATCCCAAACAGAACTTTGTTAAAACGATCTGTTCATCTCGAAATTGTAATCTTTATATTATCAGTAGATTATTTAAAATAAGCTTAGAATTTTCGTAATGAATTTAAAGAAAAAGGACTAAATATTTTTTTCAGGCGCGGATGAAATAATGGACCTACAGCTTAACATGAGCTCTGTAGCTCTTAGCATAATCATCAACTATCGATTTATCCCTAGGTTTGTACTTAACCATTTATACAGGGTCTTCCATTTTCAGGCTTCGGAAAGTAAAATTAAAAAAGCATAAAAATAATAGAGATTTTTAGGATTTTTTATTAATTTTACTGCTTGAACTTTGCCATTGCGTGTAGAATGCAACTTCATTTAAATATCCACATGACCGTTTGCACGACTCTATCCTTTCCGCACATTTCGGCTGGTATCTCGGCCATGACTTGACGAATATTGGTTTGCGATTGCTCAAGACTTTGAGAATTGTCTACGTAAAGTCTCACAAAAAAACGTCCAATGGCGTCAGATTGCATGATCTCGGCGGCCAATTGACCTCACCAACACCCGAAACGGGTACGGGAAACGGGTACATTTTTTCTTGGGGATTCTCGGTATCCCTGGAATTCCACAATCACTTGTGGATTTTCACAGCCTATTATACGGCAATTTTGCTTGTTAACGCTGAAGTAGATTTTATTCGAAAAATCAGGTGAATGTTCAAGCATTCAATCGGCGTATGCTCGGCGAGCTTCAATCCTTGCGTGAGTTGAAGTTTGTTACGATGAAGATGCAAGTCCAAATGCAAAATACGCCATAATGTGCCGTAAGACAAGCCCACAGACTGTAAACGCCGAGGAATCGATAAACTTGGGTCTTCAGCCATACTTTCACCAACAGCAGCAATATTCCCATCGAACGAGCGTTATGATGATGCACATGTCTTACCACATTCGTAACAGATCCAGAATTTTCAAATTTCTTGACTGTGTTATCTATTTGATTCTGAATCTATTTGATTCAATACATGTTTTAGTTGTGTTTCTAACTAAAATCTGTTTCCAAAAGACGATTAAAGGTAGCACACTTCTCTTCATCTGTGACCAAAATGAGTAATTGCTTTAGATTGCATACAATTTTTCCAGTGGTTTTCCATAATCCTGGGTTTTATGATTCAAGTTCTTGAATTGTTCAGTTATTCTGTGATTATTTACTCTGATTCAATGCAATGAGTTGTTTACAAGATTTCTGCTTTTAGCCATTCACGCCAAGACCTAAACTTTTGCTCAATTGCCTGGGTGGTGTAGTAAGGATGTGAGAAAAAATTCCGTCATTTCACAGGGATAGTTGAAACTCGTAAGATCTATTTAGTATAAAGGGTTATCAAATAAGAGCTATATATTTTTAATTTGGGAATAAAAACAAAACGGTATACAATATCGACATGATTCTTTTTAATTTTAAATATTGATTCTTAGTATTTTCACTTAAAAATAATTTCAGTAAATTACCCTCTTGACGAACAAAAACTTGGCTGTCAAATATAAAGGAGAAATAACTAAATACATCCGATATAATCAGGAGTTCCTTAAGGTGTCTTGGTCCCATACTTTTCCATATCTTCACTGCTAATCTACCAACTACACCAAATACGTCTACAGCCACATTTGCAGATGATATCACTGTTATGGCAATAAGCAGGGTACCAAGAATGGGTAAAAAATGACGAGGAAAAATCTCAGCAACTTTCACCTTAAGGAAGGAATCATGCCCGAATGTAACATTTAATGGACATCAACTCCCCCAGGCAGACTGTGCAAAATATCTTGGAGTGAGACTTGACCGAAGACTAAACTGGAAACAACACATTTTTACGAAGAGGAAGCAACTTGACTTAAAATTTTCCAAATTCTACTGGTTAATAGGTATAAAATCCAAACTATCGTTGGTTGACAAGTCAACCATCTACAAAGTGGTCCTCAAACCCATATTGAGTTACGACATACAATTGTAGGGTACTGTAATTGTATCCAATATAGAAAGTCTTCAAAGATTCCAGTACAAAATCCTGAGAATAATTACTGATACTCCTTGGTTCATGACACATCAACCTTTACACTGCGATCTAAAAATTAAGTCTGTACAAGAAGCAAAAGGCGCGAGTGCGAAGTATCTATTGCGACTTGAAGTGCACCCCAACTTCCTTGCTGTCACCCGCCTAGATAATATCCAAAAGATGTATAGACTGAAACGCTGTGATCCCTTAGAGATAAGCTATAGAATTTAAGATATAATTAAGATTATTCCACTGTTCTAGTCGTAAAGAACCTAATTTCCTGTACATTTTAGACCCTTAATGTAAGCGCCCTAACCCTTGATGCTAGGCAACTCGCTGCCTTCTCCTAAGAGTGGAAAGAGTTGCTTATTACCTTTGGATAGATTGTAAATATATGGAGAATTTAAAAAAAAGTAAATAATCGCCTCTGGACTAAAAAAAATATATTTTGGAATAACAATTTTTGATCACTGTCACATAAATTTATATTTATATAGTTTGTGGTTTATTGGTGAAAACCAATGAATTCGTTATTGCCTATGGAAACTGGGAATTCCAAGATGGTGGATTTTCTTAATGAAATATGATTTCCCGGATTGGAAAATTATTTCTTCAGATTTTAGCTCTCGATTGAAACTTTTAATTGAACTGTTTCCATAACAAGACATTCATACCAATTTGCCGGTATACCGTACATTGAAAAAATCTCAAGAATAATTTTTATGTTGAAGACCTTGTTAGTTGTCAAGTGTTCATCTCGAGAAACTTCTCAAGTTTAATTCGAATCGATCCCTGTTTAGTGCGGTTTGTCTTTAACAAGGCCCCCGAACTCGTTAGTTATAAATTTCCGGCTGGTTAACTTATAAAATGGTTTCGTTTGAAGTACAATGGCTCCCTCCTTCTGTCCTCCTTTGTCTGATATCCAACGAAACTGATCCAAACAAGTTTTATTATTTCGTTCTAACGGCATTTTTAAAAGTATCTCACGTAGTCGGCAGGAGACGGGCTGTAATCGAATCTTAATCTGACACATTCGGGATTTCGGGGAAAGGTTATTCTTTGTCGGGCAAAGATAGCGGAGTGTTCTTATCCGGTAGGGTCTTAGGCACGAGCCCCAGGTCGATCGTAAATATCTCGAGAATATCTCTAATCGGTTCCAATAAAATGACAACGTTTGTGGTTTGAATAGAAGTTGAAAATTTGGAAAGTTTTAGATGTTATTGTGACAAATGGAAGGTAGCCTAGTAAAATTGCTTTTATTATTTCTGATCAGAAATTATTTATACTGGATGTATGGGAAAGTATTTTTTACATTTTTTGAACAAAAAATTTCCTTAAAACATCTACCCAAATTGCAACCATTTCCACTGAAAATAGGTTTAATTTTGTTAACAATGGCTACGTCTTTTCAATCCATCTTTATTTGAATCCATCGGAGTTTAGTTTCTGTTGCATTATCCTATTAAGATAATATTTAGCAACAAAATGTAATAATCTTATACCCATTTATTCTAAACATGTCTCAGTATATATTTGGTTTGTTTTGTTACAAATAGAAAACATAAAATTACCCTTTATTGTCGTTTAACACATTTTATCCCAGTGGGGTTTTAGCGCACCAAATATTTTATGCTATTTTTAAACAATTTGGTTGGAGATATATATATATATATATATATATATATATATATATATATATATATATATATATATATATATATATATATTTATGTAATGATGGTTTCCCGGGTATCCCGTGTTAGCTGAAAGTCCACTGGTGGACGGTTTCGCTGACATTTCGATAGAATCTCATCCATCATTTTCAAATCGTTTACTCGACGATGTTTCGATGACAAATGCTGCTGGTCGGTCTGTCACGTTGGGTTTTGTGTGCTGACGGCGCGACGTCATTGGTCGGTTGATTCCGGCCAATGAGAGCCCGTGTTTGGGGCGTTATATATATATATATATATATATATATATATATATATATATATATATATATATATATATGTATATATTGTTTAACTTTTAATTAAGTTTGTTAATTGTTTTATTAAAATAAACTGTTCATGTCCACCATCCCATTTTTGGTGACAGAAGCTTCGTCGGTTGAAAAAATATTGAACAAAACATTTGAGTTCTTTTAGTTTTGGTCAATAAACCATTCACAATATTTTTCCGGTTTTATTTCTGTAAATCAGATATTTAACATAACCTCATAACAAATAATTCAAGGGCGTGATATTCAATAATCTTTTATATTACTCTTTGTACTGTTGTTCGATTGTTCGGCGAGATATATAAGAAGTTGCAGCGTGTTGTTTATTGCGCGCAGGTTTACGCACGCTTTGTTCCACACAAGTTGACTGACGACCAAAAATTGCTCCGAATTCAACATTGTAAGGACTTGATTAAATAGTCCAAAAAGGACGAAAACTTCAAGTGCAGCATTGCTACTGGTCATGAGGTAATTTTAATACAACCCACAAACCAAGCGTCGGTGCATTATGCACTTTAATGCACCCGAGCGAGCCAAATCCGAAGAAAAGCCATCTTGAGAAGACAAAAATCAAAACAATGTTGATTTGTTTCTACGATTCGGAGGGAATTGTACAGGAGGTTCGGATTTGGGTTCCATCGACTTCTGCCTCTTCGATAAATTTCATTTGCCGATAAAAGGTTAACGTTATACTGACATTAAAGCCATCAAAAGGTCAACCGCCATTCTGAAAAACATATTTTTGGCTGAGCTCATAAATTCATTCGTCAATCTAATTGACCGTGCAAAACGCTATATTCACGCGCAAGGAGACTTTTTTGAATAAAAATAATGATTTTTATCAAAAAAATTAATATTTGTGTTTTTCTTGAAAAAGTCGTTTTCCGTGAGGCGCACCTTGTACAAATAAATTTATCATGGATTTAAATCATAAACATAAATGTCCATCTTTAGAGACACCAACCATTCATTATGAAAATGAGCACTAATTTAACTAATAGTTTTTGATTAGATTCATATAAATAAAATTGATGACACACGCCTAATCTTTCAGCAGTTCAACTGCACCATAAACCTGCCTCTTTCATATCAATAGCTCGTTCTTTTTCAAATTCAGATATTTGCCTGAAACGACGTGATGCACTTAATTTTTTTCATATTTTCAAAAGAAAACTTTTAAGAACAATACCTCCATACACTAAATAGTAAGTAAGAATTAACAAAATGTAGGCCCTTTTCAGGCGTCGGCCGTTAGTATCTCGATCCCGAAGCCGTAAACACAACTTTAGCTATAACAAGAACTTAACTACGAAACTTTTGACGGTTTTATAACTCTTTTTCGCCTTTCTATTATACCTATTATGCAGCGTTTCTGCCGGCAAAAACTTCCCTAAACGGATTAAAATCCGAAATTATATTTTGCTAACGACTAAATCGTGTATCGTCGTTCGTCGCTCTTAAAACACACCGCTAACACGTTCCTTTTCGGTTCATTTTTAATTCTTGCTTAGTCTTCGCTATCAAAATAAGACAATGTTCGATAACTTTGTGGGGGCGAAACGGGCCAAAGTGTTTGAATTGATTAAACATTCTTTTTTTGTTTGAACTAGTTTGGCGTTGTTTCTTCCATCTTTTGGTTACGAAATGGCTTAGACATTCCGTCATCGCGATATTCAATCCATTTGATCAAGCATTTTATTTGTTTCATTTCTTTTGTTTCTGGAGAAGAGTGAAATTGTCTATTCAAAGAACAGGCACACTTTTTTCTCACTGGAGCCTGTTTTGTTTGTTATGTCATCAGATAAATCGTAAATATATTCAAAAAACGGAAAATTCATCCGTGCTGCACGCAAAAATTGCCAATTCCTTTAGCCGCCCCAAAACGTTATTAAGCACTTCCTGAGAGAGTAGATGATACATGAAAATACATAACTGGATACATAATACATCGGGCCAAAAAGAAGTGTTCTTTCGCCACGACAACGAGCCTGCTCATACATTTTGTGTGGTTGCTGCAAAATTCTACGACCTATGCTTCCAAGTTCTTCCACGCGGGCCATCTTCGACAGATTTGAATCCTAGTGAGTCATTATAAACCTGAAGAAGTGTCTAGTTAGACGGATGTTCGCAAATAATGAGGTTAAAACTGGGACAGCCGCTTATTTTGTTCGAAAAGTCACATGATACTGAGTATATTAAAAAGTTAAACAATATTGGTCTAAATATATTGAACTGAAAGGAATCTTTGTCGAAAAATGTAAAAAATCTCAAAAATCTTATGTTCAGTTGAACTGACCGAGAACTTTTCAAACAATCTCCATTTACATAGAGTGTCGCTATTATACACGGAAACAGTCTAATATCTCGAGAATGCTTTGAGATTTCTTGAAAAAATTTTGAATCTAACATGAAGAAATGTCGTCAATTTTTGGGTATATTTTCATTTTGTTCTCTTGTCACATATTGCAAATCCAAGGCTAACTTATTTTTTTTAATGACAATAGTACTTAAATTTGGCATCAACGGTGTAAATATTAATGGTTTATAATTGTGAATTAATGTTTTATATTTAATTGATATAAATATTGTACGGTTTTTTGTTCAAAATATATTTAAAAAAATGGCTAAAAGGTGTTTCGGGGTTTGTTTTAAAGTAAATATATTTTTCATTTTGTAGGCTATGGAACTATGGATAAGAGATGGAGTATTTGATTACATTTGACAACTGTTAACATCAATTTGTGAATCAATTTCAAATTTCTTTTAGTTCTTACATGGAATTAATATGGATTTAACTGAAAGACAAAGAATTGAAATACTAACAATTGTTGGATACGGTGACAGAAAACATATTTATGCGGAAGTTTCTTAAGTATTTTATGAAGTACATCCGAATAAAAACATCACTAACTCAACAGCTTCACAAACGGTGAAAAGACTCAATCATATGGGCAACATTAAAACTCGTCCAAAATTAGGAAGACAAAAAACAAAAACTAATGACAAAAATTCGTTGAATCTTTTAATTGATGTAGTAGACAATGGTAAGGTTTCCTGGCAACAATTAGCTTTAAATCATAACATGTGTAGACGTTCGGTCCAAAAACAATAAAGGAAAAGAAGGAAATTATATATATTATGAAGGAAAATATAAATACCAAAAGATTTAGACATTGCGTCATCGCGGTATTTGATCCATTTGATCAAGCAATTTATTTGTTTCCTTTCTTTTGTTTCTGGAGAAGGGTGAAATTGCCCATTCAAAGAACAGGCACACTTTTGACTCACTGGAGTCTGTTTCTGTTTTATTTTTAAGAATCAACATTATGCAGACTAGAATGGTTGTGTAATCAGATGTATTATTTGCTTTATTGGACAATTAAATATTAAATATATACAAAAAACGGAAAATTGATGCGGGCTCCAATTGCCAGTTCCTTCAGTCACCCCACAATCTTAGCAAGTGTTTCCAGAGAGAGTAGATAATACATAGAAATGGGGCCTGCACATACATTTTGTGTGGATTCTGCAAAACTCCTTGACCCACGCTCTTCGTAGTTTAAGTTCGTCGATCTGACTTCTTTCGCATGGGCCATATTCGCCAGATTTGAATCCTAGTAAGTCATTACCATCTGAAGAACTGACAAGTTGCACGGATATTTATTTCAAATAATGAGGTGAAAACTGGGATAACCGGTTATTTTGCAGAGCTGGAAAAATCACATTATACTGAGGATATTAAAAAGTTGGAACAATGTTGGTCTAAATATATTGAATTGAAAGGCAACTTAATAGAAAAATAACAAAAAATCTCAACAACCTTATGTTCGCTTGGACTTTTCAATCATGTGTTTATACACAGGGTCGCTATTAAGTATGGAAACGAGAACGCTGTGAGATTCGTTGATGAAATTTTGTACACAAACATCAAGAATTGTTTGCAATTTTTGGTATATTTTCTTTTTTTTTTGTATGAATTAAGTTTAACTTATTTTTTTTTTAAGTAACAACAGTACTTGCACATCTTTGGAATCTTGACATCTCTAGACATCTTTGGAAAAAGCATTTTTTCTAAATTCACCGATGTAAATATTGTATGGTTTTTTTAAATAGATTTTAAAAAATGGCTATAAAGTGTTTCGGTCTGTTTTACGTTAAATATATTTTTCATTTAGTAGGCTATGAAACTAGGATGATGAAGAAGATTACGTACTTGATTACACTTAACCACTGTTAACGTCAATTTGTAACTTTCAAATTTCTTTCAATTTTTTTTATGGAATTAAGATGAATGTAACTGAAAGAGAAATAGCTTTAGCAAAATTTAGCTTTAAATCGTAATATGTGTAGACGCCCAGTCCAAAAAATATTTAAAAACATTTTTATCCTTACAAAATACGAAGAGCCCACGTTTGTAAAGTTGTGATGGAAAAAGTAATTACCAATCCATATTTTGTTTTAAATATTATTTTTACGGATGAAGCAACATTCTGTTTAAATAATCATGTTAACAGACACAACTGTAGATACTGTCCAGTAAAAAAATCAACCAAAACCAGGAAATGTGGTTACAGCAAGATGGTACAGAAAACAATGGTATTAACGTTAGAAATTTTCTTACCATTGCTTTCCCAAACCGATGGATTGGTCGACGAGGAGCTAACGAATGACCGGCAAGGTCACGAAACTTGGCACCACCCGATTTTTTTTGTGGGGCTACTTAAAATGTTAGGTTTACTTTAATAGGCCAGAAAATCTCAAAGATCTCAAATTACGAATTCCACAAGAAATTAACGATATACCTCTTATCTGGTGGGAAATCGCAGTTCAAGGCTTCGTCCGACGTTTTCTATTACTGCCAAAATTATTGAAAATATTGACAAAAGAGACCGAAACACCTTTAAGCCATTTTTGAAAATCTATTTTGAAAAAAAAACATACAATATTTACATCATTGAATTCAGAAAAAATGCTCTTTCTAACGATGCCAATATTCAAGTACTGTTGTCATTTAAAAAAAAAATCAAGTTAGCTTTGGATTTCAAATATGGGAGAAAAAAAAATTAAAATATATCCAAAAAGTGGCAAACATTTCCTAATATTTGTGTACAAAATGTCCTTAAGAAATCTCAAAGCGTTCTCGAGATATTTTATCGTTTCCATACATAATAGCGACCCTGTATATTCAACCTTTTAACAGGCTACGGGCGTAGCCAAGGGGGGGTTTTGGGGGTTCAAATCCCCCCGAAATAAGCCAAATATAACCTAATATTATACCGAAAAAATACGAGGAGTGAAGAGAGTTAAATTATTACATTTGAATTGAATATATATCCGAACTAGTGGACGTTGCGTACAGTAACGCCATCTCTTGTCCAGTAGTCGAACTATTTTGTATCGTATGGAAACTTTGGGTTGTTTCTCGATTATTCGCCACGCCCCTCGGTCGGAATGAGCAAAGCTTTGTGGAAGTTTGTGGAAGTTTCTGGACGGCTACTACTGAGCTGCTATATAAGCGGCGCGTGACCGCGCTTACGGCAGTATTGTTCCATGCGAACTCGAGCGAATATAAGTGAAAAGTGGTGCACGAATAGTGAAGAGTATTAAGTGTACCGTGTAAGTGAGTAATTTTAGTGCAGTGTTATTCGGTAACCTTGTTAAGGATAGATACGTGAATCATTATTAGTGTCGAAAAATGGAGGGGAAAAAAAGGAAGGGTGATAAACTTAAAGGTATGGACTACTGGAAAAAGTGGTGTAATCAAGAGGTTTCTAATAAAGAAACAAATTTGGATTTAGCTATCAAAGCTTCAGCTACCTTGCATGCTGATAAGAAGAATGTGATGACAAGCGGGCCCTCGACCTCGACCTCGACCTCAATCACAATACCGAATGTCGAAATCGATGCCACGTCGCTGGTGCCCTGTTCGATACCTTCAACTGCCGAATCTGCATCTTTTACAACCGTAGCTATGTTGGATGTTGGTTTTTACGCGAATCAAGAAAAAATCTTGATGAATATTTTAAAGTCCAAATTTTAAAAACGCCATGGAACCCACCCAGAGATTATAAGTTTCCTATTTCCACAAAACGAAACTTGCGCTTTCAATTGAAATGGTTGGAGAGATTCCCCTGGTTGTCATATTCGGAATATAAAAGTGGAGCATATTGCAGAGTTTGCGTGGTAATGGGACGTTCGCTTGATGAAGGTAAAGGCAGTCATCAAAGGATCGGCTAGTTGGTAACCGAACCTTTTTGTAAGTGGAAAAATTCCCTAGAAATATTTGAAGCTCATGCGAAATCGGGATACCACAAGCGAAATTCAGAACTGGCAGATAACTTTCTAAAAGTAATGTCTTCGCAGGCTTTTTCGGTCACTGAACAGCTGTCTTCTAAAAAAAGAGACAACGAGAGGATCGATAGGGATTCGAAAGAAACTAATCCCTATCGTAAAAGCAATATTTTTTGCGGCAAACAAGGCATCTCCTTGAGAGGTAAAATCGATTCGGGGCGCATACAAATTACACCAGAATCACCAGAACCTGAACAACCACTACAGAATGATGGTAATTTTAGAGCCCTGTTGCGGTTTGCGGCTGAGTCTGGAGATAAAGATCTGGCTGAGCATTTGAATACTTCACAGAAGAATGCCCTGTACACAAGCCCTCAGATCCAAAACGAAATAATTGACATTTGTGGTGAATTAATTCAACATAAAATAATTGAAGAAGTAAAGAAAGCCGAACTATGTGCGATTCTGGCTGACGAAACCACCGACATCGAACGTGTAGAACAAGTCTCGTTATGTCTTCGATATGTTGATTTTACAGATAATAAACACCATATACTTAAAGAGATGTTCCTTGAGCATATTCCAACGGTCGATGTTTCAGGATCCGGTCTCGCAAATCTTATTATTACAGCTCTGAAAAAGCACGGACTTGAATGTTCTCATGTGGTTGGTCAGGGTTACGATGGGGCTGCAGCTATGAGTGGGTATTTGCACGGTGCCCAAGTTTATGTTCGCCAAGAATGTCCTCTTGCTCTTTATGTACACTGTAGTGCACACTCTCTCAACCTTGCTATTGCTGATTCATGTTCATTAGCAAATGTCCGAAATTGCATTGGCATTGTGCAGTCTGTTGGTTCCTACTTTCGACATTCTGCTCAACGCACTGCTTTGTTGAAAGAAAAAATTCAAGAGCTACTACCCGTCGGTAACCAAAAAAGCTTGCTCTCAATGTGTGAAATACGGGTCCACAAACATGAAGCTATTATAAGATTCAGGGAAATTTATTCAGCGATTGTGAATGCTCTCGAAGAACTCCAATTTAATCACAATAAGGAAACATCGCAACAAGCCGTCCAATTGCTAAGTACGGTTCAATCTTCGGATTTTGTGATGTGTTTAATGATTCTTCAAAAAGTTATGAGCTATACATTGTCGCTATCAAAACAATTACAGACAATTGACATCGATCTAATCACGACATTCAAACATGTAGATGATGTTATTAATGTCTTACAACTCCTGAGAACCAACACTGACGTCGAATATCTTCATCTCTATGAAGACGCAAAGGTTTTACTGGAAGAAAATGGCGGTATACTGCGAATGCCACGCGTCGTCGGAAGACAATTAAATAGCCTAAATGTATGCACGTATTACAAAATTAATTTGTTCATTCCATTTCTTGATCATACAATTCAACAATTGGTTGAAAGGTTTACCAAACATCGTAAAGTAGTATCAGCATTATCTGGTGTGCTACCTTCAAATTTTACTGCCAGTTCTGAAATTGAAGAAGCAATTTCCATGTACTCGTCACTGCTTCCCGAAAGCAACATATCAGTGGTTAAAGCAGAACTTGAAGTATGGAAAACAGTGATGACAAGTACCTCGCCTACCCCGAAATAGATAGATATGTGCGATAAAAACCTTTATCCCAATATTTACACATTACTACAAATCTTGGCTACCATTCCTGTATCCACTGCTACCCCAGAAAGGTCTTTCTCGAGCCTAAGGAGACTGAAAAACTATTTACGAAACACTACAAGTAAAAACAGACTTAATGGTTTGGCTCTCATGAACATTCACTATGGAACAGAAATTCATGCAGATGAAGTAGTGGATATATTTAAAAGAAAAAGCCGAAGATTTCGTCTTTAATGGTTTTAGATTTAACGCAGAGGAACGAAATTAATTTACTCATTTCATTTAAAATTAAGAACTTTATAAATATGTCGTAATTTTTCCGATGAGTATATAGATATTAAATTTCATGTAAGTATATTTTTGTTGTTTTATTTACTTCAAACTACCCCCCCCCCCCCCCCCCCCAAACTAAATCCTGGCTACGCCCATGCAACAGGCACTATTGATACGATCAAACTATACAGTTTTGTATGCAAATGGAGATAATATTGATAATACTAAGATTAATAAGGCTAAGATTAGTCGTAATATTTTTTCTGGGTTGAACTTTACTTAGACTTTCGAATCCTCTAAATGAATTGCAATCCGACAATAATATTTCGGTACAGACCAAACTGTGTATCGGTCCTTGCAATTAAAAAACACCCTTGCACGCTGTTTTCTTTTCGTTCAACATTCGGTGTCGAAACAAGAAAATGTTCGATGAGTCGGCAAAGGACGAACGCGCTTAAATTGATTAGGCGACTTTTTATTTGAACTAGTTTGTCGTTGTTTCTTTCGCTCTTAGCGATAAAGGGGTTTTGAACATTCCGTCATCGGGAATTTCGATCTATTTGATCAAGCGATTTATCTGTTTCGTTCCTTTTGCTTCACAAGACGGGTGGGGATGCCCTCAGGGTTTGTAAACTTTCAGGAAATAAACGAAATTTGTTCTCACTAGGTCTTGTTCTTTCTGTTATTAAAAATTAACCTTTCCTAAACTATAATGGTTAATATATGGTACTTAACTGTAACTACCAGAACCGTTACCGTATAACGTTCACCTATATTGTCCGATTTCGGAATTAAAGACGACTGAATCTGGTTCGATTACTTCGAGAAAAGGGCATCCGAGCTTAACTGATGAGTTCTTAAAGGACGAAACCGGTCTTGGGATGTGGATGAATTTTTCCTTCTGGTAATCGAACGAGACACAGTTCTTCTAGTCGTAATATCTGTATTTAAAAATACAGTTCATTATTACATATTGATAATTAGTACGATCAAGTAGATCTCTTTTATAATATTTTTTTCTTTATTTGGATTTATCGCCACGACCTAAAACTCAAAAAATATAAAAAATATCTGTTCTTATGTAAATAAAGAATCACTGGATAAAAACAAAAAACCAAACGGAGACAAATTTCTCAGTGATTCTTTTTTGTAATAAATTTGTCTAACGAACAAAATTTTAAAAATATAAAAATGTTCTAAAAATATATACAAATTTTTAATGTTAACGTTTCGGGAGGTATTCTCCTCCCGTTTTCAAAACGAATCTAAAAATAAAGTATATTAATTTCTATAAATTATGAAAAGATAGAAAGTAAATATAATTTTTGTGTATGTTAATGATACTTACATTGACAATTAGTTTTTAATGACAGTGACACTACCAAAAAAAAAAAAATATATATATATATATATATATATATATATATATATATATATATATATATATATATATATATATATATATATATATATATATATATATATATGTGAGGTTTACCGTGTGATTGTGATTGTTTATTGGAATTCTTAAATGTTTTTAATTGTATTCTTTAGAATCGGGATCCATACTGAATTTAAATCTACCGAAGGCATAACAATATAGTTATTTTTATTTAAATTAATTATAGCGGTTTCTTTTAATCTTCTGTATTTTGTTACCGATCTTTTAATACCGTTTTGGAATTATTCCAACTGATTTTATGATCCGGTTCCCATGCGTGTTGACAAATTCTAGATGTATTAAAATCGCCCTTTCTAAGAAGGTTTTTATGCTCTTTTATTCTAACATCTAACGGTCTAGATGTCTCACCTATATAAAATTTACCACATTCGCACGGAATTTTATAAACTTCATTTTTGGTATTTTATTGTATGTTGTTTGGTTTAGTTTCTGTTATAGAGATCTAAGAGTATTTTTTTGATTTAAATGTCGTTCTTATGTTGTATTAATAACGTCGTTCTTAAGTAATTATTAATAACTTGTCTGTTTGTCTGGTATCAAAAGTTTTAAACGATTTATCTATAAATATTTATCTATATATATTTATCTATATAGATTTATCTATATATATTTTTTGGGTAATTTTTTTTTATTAAAATGTATTTTACGTGATTTGTTTCTTTTTGTAGTGTATCACTGTCGGTACAAACAAGTTTTGCTCTATCATATAAACTTTTAATTACTCCTATTTTGACCGATTTTCAGTGATGGGAAAAGAAATTGAGGTACCTATCTGCGTTTGTCGGTTTTCTGTAAACTGTAGTTTGTAATGTGTTGTTTTGTTTTAATATTAAAGTGTCGAGGAATGGCAATTTATTCTCCTTCTCCATCGCTAAAATAAACTTAGTTGTAGGCTCTCCAGAATTTATATCTTTTAAAAAATATTTAGATCGTCAATGCTATGTTGCCATATAGCAAAAATATCATCAACATACCTAAGCCATATTAATGGCTTTTTAAGAGATTTATTTAATGTCATTCTCGAGTTCCTCCATAAAGATATTACTCATCAAAGGAGAAAGAGAAGTACCCATTGCTATTCCGAAATTTTGTTGATAATAATTATTTTCTAATTGAAAATATGTGGTTTTTAAGCACAGAGTTAATAATTCCAAAATTGTATTTATGTTTAGTTTAGTGCGGTCTTTTAATGTTGCGTCATGTTCTAATCTTTTTCTAACTATGAAAAGTGATTTATCAACTGGTACGTTAGTAAATAAACTCACCACGTCGAAATTAACCATTAAATTTTGGTTTGTAATGTTCGAAATTTTATCTAAAAAAATCTGAAGTAATTTTAATATATGAATTTGTTCTACCCGAAAGTGGATTTAAAATATTTAATAAAAATTTTGCTAGTTTAAATTGATATTTTTTGAGTTTTAGATCGTGGCGAAAAAGCCAAATAAAGAAAAAATATATAAACACGCCACAATCATTCAGACATTACTCTTTTATAATGGTTAACCTAACTACTATAGTTTTAACTATAATAAAACAAGTTTGAATCCGTTACAAATTTGATTTTTAAACCGAATAGCAACAAACCCTAAGCAAAAACTTCCCTTTGTTTATTAAATATTTTAAAGCCTGTTCGTTTCCTTCTCGAATGGGCAATAAAAGAAAACAGAAGAATTAATTGATCAAATGGATCGAAATTCACGATGATGGAATACCTAAACCATTTTTCGCCAAAAGCGGAAGAAGCAACGTCAAACTAGTTCAAATAATAAAGGCCTGTTAATCAATTTAAGCGCGTTCGGTCTTTGTCGACTCATCGGATATTTTCTTCTTGTTTCGACGTCTTGCTCGAACGCCGAACAGAAAGAAAAAAAGAGACGGAAAGGGTCGTGTTGAGAGTGTGTTTCGAAGGCGACGAACAACGAAACAGGATTTTGTCGTTAGGAAAATATAATTTTCGGATTTTAATTAAATTAAAGATGTTTTACCGGCGGAAATGCAGCTAAATAGGTGTAGCTGGAGAAGAAAAACAGAATTTTAGAAGTCTAAAGTTTATTATTTAGATAAAAAAGCAGTGAGTGTCTCGCAATTGTGAAGTATCTACTTTATGTTAAAAACATTGAACAACTGTAGAATATGAATTTAATTGATTTAATAGAGTCATCTATGTGGTGACTCGTGAAACCTTACCTTTTTGTTCAACTTCTCCCTCGAATGCCAAACCAAAAGAAGGAAAAGGCAACAACAAGAGCACTGTTAAGAGCATGCTTGGATGATGACAAATAATAATAAAAATAATAATTAATATAAAATAATAATTAATAATAAAAAACAGACTTTGTTTTGGATTTTGGATTTTAATTTATTTACGGTTGAAAGGAGAAAACAAGAATGTCATAAAAGAGTATGAAGTGAAGTATTAATCAATAATGTTAAAAAAAATGAACAACTATAGAATATAATGCCAATCGATTTCATCGTATACAGTCTTTGTTTTTTTGTCATGTCGCTTTCTGATTGAAGGAGGCCCTCCACCGAACTGTGACTCAAACGAGAATGCAGCGTTTGTTGCCCATTTCTCATTCTAATTTACTGCCCAGTGTTTACCCAAATCCAAACCAATTTTGGAATTGGTAAGGATATGTCTGAAATCCTTCAGCCTCTAACATTCCTCAAGTATTCGACTTTTTCAGGAAAGCCAACTTACTATCTAAGGTCTCATTTTAAACTTTTAGTCAAGTCAAGTCAATGGTTCACATGGGAGTTTAAATTCCCTTTCTCTTACTCCCTATATACAAGATGTCCCAATAGTGCGATATCGGTTGATATCTTAATAATGACTGAAGATAGAGAAAAATTTAAGTCTAAAAGTTGTACCCCTAAATAGTCTGCATAATTTAAAATTAATTTTATTTATACAGGGTGTCTCACAAAACCGTGGCAGGGTATAGTTTAGGTTGATCTCATCGAACATCCTGTATATTCGTCCACTTTTGCATTCTGCTATTGATTCTACACATACATATTTTGTGAAACAAGTCTTATACCTAAACCCAATGGTTTTACAAATATCTGCCATTTTGTAAAAAATATCATTTATTTTTTGACGTAGGATTATTATTTTTGGTGAGACCATTAGTGAAATTATGGCTTAACTTTTTATGCAAATAAAATTTGTCTATTTTATACAGGGTGTCCAGAATAACGGAGATAAATTTAAAAAAATCAAAACATCATATCTCAGTTTTTTAAATGGAATGTCTAATATTTTTTCATTCTACAATATACCTAAAATAAAATACTTTTAAAAATTTCTTACTAAAAACTAAAAATTTTTACTAAAAAAAAAG
Organism: Cosmopolites sordidus; assembly: GCA_031761425.1. NCBI lineage: Eukaryota > Metazoa > Arthropoda > Insecta > Coleoptera > Curculionidae > Cosmopolites > Cosmopolites sordidus. The sequence goes on along the minus strand of JARFXV010000516.1, from coordinate 258,141 downwards.
CAAAAATTTTCGAGATTTTACATTTTTGTTTTTAATGGAATTCACTACAATACACTAAAACAAACTGAAGTCAATACAATCATTTCAAAAGATACAGAAAGGATATAGAACATTTCATAGTAGCAAAAAATTACTGAAAGATAAGAGATTGAGCATAAGAAATAAATTATGAATATACAAGACAATAATAAGGCCAATATTAACATGCCGCAGATACTATAAAACTCACAGCAAAAGACGAAGACAAACTAAATATTTTTGAAAGCAAAATATTGAGAACAATAAAGGGAGCAAAAAAAGTGGGAAATAACGAATTCAGAACCGTGATTAACTTTGAGATCGACAATATTATTATACATAAGGCCGGCCATTAAACGCTAGGCCGGCCATACACGTTCAGTTTCAACTGACAATTTAAATTATATTATGTTATTTGCGCATGACAGAAACAGTGTACTAAAAGTTGTTTTCTTGCTGGTTTCTTAGATTAAAATAAAAGATACAGTAATGAGAACAACAATATCTCCACACGAAAGATTAACTGCTACCTTGAGATTTTTGGCAACAGGATGGCCGTATGAGTGTCTCAAATTAGAATATCACCTCAATCTCTTGGAAAAATTATCCCAGAAACATGTAACGCTTTGTACAAAGTATTGTAGAAGTATATGCAGGCAGGTACTTATTTTTTTTATTTAGAATAAGAGAAATTAAACACATTTTTTTTTATTGGCACTGCTTTTATTTTTGTAAAAGGGTAAATTTTTAAAGGAATCCACTTAATGTAACGTTTAGTCTCAAACAAATTAAATTTTTGTTCTTTTTTTTTCATGAATCAACAGTAAATTGAGTAAAATAAGAGGATGCTGTGTTGTCCTGAGAAAGGGATAAGTGTCCGCTTCAGTCATTATGAATCTGTGTAAATGAGCCTTGCCCATATGTTGGAGACGGTTTGGGACATGGTGTAGCGTTAACAAATTCTTGATCGCTACTGGTAGTTTTATTTCTGGCGAATTTTTAATTGAACGAGCTCCTGTATCGTTAGGACAAGGCCAAGACAGTCTAACTTTAAATCTCCAGGTGAGCGGACGTTTTCGCGCCTTACCTTTCCGACAGAGGTACGTAGATTTGCTGGCCAAGTCATGCTTGGGTTGATTTTTCTGATATTCTTGTAGCGGGTTTTACGACCCGGCAGCAGAGATTCCGGTCAACAGAGACCAGACCATTGAAAGACCACCTATTTCAGAGCCCGACCATTGTGGAAACCTTACTCTTTTTGGGGCCACATGGCACAGTAACTGGTTAGTCAGATCGAGATTATTTCGGAACACCCGCATAGGGATACCGGATTGCCCATAGTAGTAGCCAGGGTTTTTGGACACCCAGTACGGGATAGGCAAGAAGAAGAACAATCAGGAAATAATGGCAGACAAATACCTTTTTATTATATTTTTATGTACCGATAATGATCGCAGTTACTATTTTTTACAAATATATTTTTACCATATTTTCATCTACAGATAAAGATCACAGTTACCACCTTTTTATTCATTATCTATTTGCCGTTTGACCACATTTGATTACCTTTTGATTTGATTACCACATTTGATTTCTTTTTAGATTTCTTTCACGGTAAGGTTTAGATGGACCAAACCACCTTTCCTAAACCTTCCTGTGTCTTTTATTTGATAGTTTTATTTTTTCCATCTTTTAATGTGATTTGTGTCGTTTTTTTTTGAGTATGCTTTTGTAAAATAAATGTATAAAAATCCCGGTTCCAGGGTCTTTTCTAAATATCAGATATATTAGCGAACCGGGTGGCGCCCATTGTGTCGCGCAGCTTCAATCTGTCCTGGACCTTCTTCCCGGTGCTCCCGACAAACAGCTCCCGTCGCTGTGATCTGTATTTTTTAATTTTGTTCTCAAAAGAGAAAATAATAGGTTACAATGTGGTAATATTAGGACTATGACTTGCTGATAAACTATGATGGTACATTGACGATGTGCTCAGATAACCCATTTCTGAATCAGATAGTATGTCATCTATCTTTTATTTTCCCACAATGAGGGCATGGTGTTTTTCTAGACCTCTCAAAACGGTCAAGTTGTTCCTTGGGTGTTTTAAAATGGTCACGCACTGTTATCAACGTTTCTGCTGTTAGTTCATCATTTTTCTTTTGTTTTTTATTAAAATCAGGTCTTGAGGTTATTGGCTATTTTGGTTATGTTGCTACTTGAACAACTGCAGTTGTCGATATAAAGTCTACAACATCAGACTACTATATATATATTAATATATATTTATTGTTGCCTGTTTGTTTCAGTTTTCCAACTCAGAAGAAAAATGGAAGGAGATTGCAGCTTTGTTTGAGGAAAGATGGGCGGATAATTTCCCAAACTGCATAGGTGCCGTGGATGGAAAACAAATTGTTATAATTCCCCAACAAAACTCTAGATCGAATTATTATAATTACAAAGGCAAACGCAGTATCGTTCTTTTAGCTATAGTTGACGCAAAATAGCGATTCGTACTAGCGGATTCTGGAACAAGTGGACGGATTTCCGATGGTGGTGTTCTTCAGAATACATCTTTATTTTAAAAGCTGCTGAACGAGGATTTACATATTCCTCAACCTGACGATGTTAGTGACAATTTCAAAAATGTTCCGTTTGTATTCCTTGCGGACGATACGTTTCCTCTCAGAAATGATATTTTGCAACCATTTAGGCAAGAACTATTAGATTCAGCATAGAAAGAGATTTTTCGAGCAAGGCACAGCGTCGAAAACATTTTTGGTATACTTGCCTCACGATTTTGTATCTTTCATTCCCCAATTAATTTAGAACCAGAGAATATTGAGAAAATAGTAATGGCTACTTGTGCTTTGCATAACTTTTTGATTGAACATCAATCGAATACATACGCCACTGTGACTTTATATATCAAAAAAATAATCATGATGGCTCTTTTATTTCTATTGGTTGCGATAGTTCACACAATCAAACATGATTCCACTAAATCGTCGTAATCGAGGAAATATTTGTAATGACGCAAAATAAATCAAAGAAAGTTTCATGAACTACTTCATGAATGATGGCCACGTCTCATGGCAGACGAATCAGATTTTGAAAAAAAAATAAAAACACTCTGCTGTTTACCGAGAGAAATAAAAATGTTATCTGTGGATATATTAATAAGATCGTCTTTCTTTTTATATATCTTATCTAAATCGTCGTAATCGAGAAAATATTTGTTATGACTCAAAATAAATCAAAAAAAGTTTCATGAACTACTTCATGAATGATGGCCACGTCTCATGGCAGAAGAATCACATTTTGAAAAAAAAAATAAAAAAATCATTGCCATTTACCGAGAGAAATAAAAAGTTTGTCTTTGGATATATTAATAATATCGAGTCTTTTTTATATATCTTATCTAAATCGTCGTAATCGAGAAAACATTTGTAATGACGCAAAATAAATCAAAGAAAGTTTCATGAACTACTTCATGAATGATGGCTACGTCTCATGGCAGAAGAATCACATTTTGAAAAAAAAAATAAAAACAATCTTTGCTATTTACCGAGAGAAATAAAAAGTTTGTCTTTGGATATATTAATAATATCGTGTTTTTTTTATAACTTATCTAAATAGTCGTAATCGAGGAAATATTTTTAATGACGCAAAATAAATCAAAGAAAGTTTCATGAACTACTTCATGAATGATGGCCACGTCTCATGGCAAACGAATCACATTTTGAAAAAAAAAATAAAAACACTGCTGTTTACCGAGAGAAATAAAAATTTTGTCTTTGGATATATTAATAATATCGTGTTTCTTTTTATATATCTTATCTAAATCGTCGTAATCGAGGAGATATTTGTAATGACGCAAAATAAATCAAAAAAAGTTTCATGAACTACTTCATGAATGATGGCCACGTCTCATGGCAGAAGAATCACATTTTGAAAAAAAAAATAAAAACAATCTTTGCTATTTACCGAGAGAAATAAAAAGTTTGTCTTTGGATATATTAACAATATCGTGTTTTTTTATATCTTATCTAAATCGTCGTAATCCAGAAAATATTTGTAATTACGCAAAATAAATCAAAGAAAGTTTCATGAACTACTTCATGAATGATGGCTACGTCTCATGGCAGAAGAATCACATTTTGAAAAAAAAAAATAAAAACAATCTTTGCTATTTACCGAGAGAAATAAAAAGTTTGTCTTTGGATATATTAATAATATCGTGTTTTTTTTATAACTTATCTAAATCGTCGTAATCGAGAAAATATTTGTTATGACTCAAAATAAATCAAAAAAAGTTTCATGAACTACTTCATGAATGATGGCCACGTCTCATGGCAGAAGAATCACATTTTGAAAAAAAAATAAAAACACTCTGCTGTTTACCCAGAGAAATAAAAATGGTATCTGTGGATATATTAATAATATCGTGTTTTTTATATTATATATATATATATATATATATATATATATATATATATATATATATATATATATATATATATATATATATATATCCTGATCTTCCAAGAAATCAAACAGGTCGTAATACCAAAGTGCAGGCTTGTAAATGCTATCCGTTGATGCTCCAGACTTGTTTGACGCCTTAACTTTCTTTTTCTCGTTGCAAATAGCAGATCTCAACCTGTTGATTTTACTGATCACAGACTTCTTGTCAGCACCAGATGCAACTTCGTCCAACTTCTTTGCTAATTTGGCATAAATTGTACGGCCATGATGTCATGACTCTTTACTTGCCAACACAGACAAGGTTCTGACCTGTACATTGCAATAAAATCTACTATCACTGGGTTTGGATTATTACTCGACATCTTTCAAAAAAAACCAATGTCTCCGGATACAAATTAAACTGAGAACTGTACAGTTGAACCCCCATACACGCAACGATCAATTGAACCACTCAGTTGAAAAAATTTAAATTTCATTCGTCTCAGTTTAACTGTGCAGTTGAATTGAACTGAGACTAAAATACCCACACACGTAGAGGTTAAACTGTACAGTTGAAATGAACAGTTTAAACTGTCAGTTGAAATCGAACGTGTGTGGCTGGTCTAACAATATAGTTTATCACAGTTAAAACAGTCTTCCGGATTAGACGTTTCGGTGTAAAATTGAATACTACTATTTTTCTTGCTACCACACTTTACTTACATTACTATTACTTACATTACTCTGCATTCTCTCCAGTGAAAATTCCCATAAACGAACCAAAATCAGAATATTTCATTTTGCTCTGGATTAAAGCTTTGTTCGTCTGTGGTCGTCATCGAAGCCTAACTTTAACACGGCTCCTATCGCATACATTTTTCTTTTCTTACATCATTCGATGCCGGAACAAGAAGAAAATGTTCCACGAGTCGACAAAGAGGGAACGCGCTTAAGTTGATTAACCAGCTTATTTTTTGTTTAAACTAGTTTGGTGTTGCCTCTTCCGCTTTTGGCGATAAAATGTTTTAGGCATCACGTCGTCGCAAATTTCGATCAATTGGATCAAGCAATTTATCTGTTTCCTTTCTTTTGCTTCCCGAGAAGGGCGGATGGCCTGCGGGGTTTAGAAACTTTCGGAAACAAGCGCAATTTGTTCTCACTAGGTTTTGTTGTTTTTCTATTTAAAAGTCCACATTTTTATTGGATAGACGTTTTATTGTTTTAGCACGGGTTCACACTAACCTTGTGGAAAACCTCGACTATTATTTATTCGATTTTAATGTTGTATTAGTAATATTTTCATTGTAATAATTCTACTACGAAAAAAATTTGTTTGACAGTATTAGAATCATTTGAAATGTTCTCGACTTGATACAAATATGGTGCTAGTATGACCAAATGGCCATGATAAATGTCAAGTATGATTCGTTAGATGGTGTGTGACGAAGTTTCGGACGCATGTGTTTAATTGGTTGTTTAAGGCGATCGCTAAAGGGAACGAGTTTTAAAATTTTCTAAAATATAGATAAAATGGAAATTCGAGCTATTGTAAAGTACATAATTCCAGGTGGTTTAACCCACACAGACAAAACAAAAATATAGTTTCCATTTTAAATGATTCTTCTCTATTGATTTTGATAGTAATGATATCAGTTGCTGAATTTAAAAGTGGGTATATATCCAGTGAATATAATGAACGCTCCGAGACGTCTAAACGACCATTACGTCCGACAAAATCTTCACGAAAATCCACAATATCGCATTAAATGATCATCGACTGAAGATGCGCAAGCTTGCTGAGATAATACACATCTCGATAGACAATGTCCGCTCTATTTTACATTAAATTTTTAGTAGGAAAAATCTTTACGCCCCATGAGACTGTTGATCAAAAAAATATTTGAATAAATGCTTTTTTAAATGAATAAGAGTAGTTGTCATTATACCATTCTGCGGAGTTTTTTTGCTGTTTTATAACATTAAATAAAACCTGGATATCCTAGAGACAAAGCTGTAGTCCAGTGAGTGGAAATAAGCGTGGGATTAAGTGTAACTGTCCCACCTATATGATCAAGATTGTTCCATCTTTACTCAATCTACGCTACTCAATGACTTACAGCAGGTTTCATTTTCCACAAAAATACAAAGTTATTGGTCATCGATACAGCTAAAACAGGTGGACATTGATAAATTGATTCATTGTGCAAAAAAGCTGAGAAATAGGTGTAGTGTAGGCAACCATGTATTTTCGATGAATTTAATAAAATGCCCAATTGATCTACTAACTAAACATGTGCTTTATTATAAATAACTCCTTTAAATATGGCATATTTCCTGATCAGTTGAAGTTAACTTTGGTTGTTCCAATTTTTAAAAAGGCGACCGGTATAAAATTAAACATTATCTTCCAATAAATATCTCTAAGATTTTTGAAAAAGTTATGTGCAATCACCTCTTAAATAACATGATTCCAACAAAGCAACTTAATAACATCCAGCATGGATATCTAGAAAAAAGATCAACAAAAACGGCCTTATTTGATTTCACAAATAAAATACTGAAGTCACTGGAGACCAATGAACTTTCATTGGGACTATTCTTTGATTTGTCAAAAACATATGGCACATTAAATTATAGTGTTCTTTATGAAAAATTGGATCTTTGTGATATTAGAGCACAAACATGTAAATGGATACAATCATAACTTTGAAGGATCGAAAACAAAAAGTCAGAATACAAAATTCGAACGATTTTGCTATGTCAAATGAGCTCCCCATTAATCTTGAAATACCACAGGGAAATATGCTAGGGCCAATATTACTCATTCTCTATGTAAATGACAGTTAAGGTAAATGATAACATAAACTGGAGTAAAATAACAACGGATGATGATGATACAAATATGTTTGTGAGAAGTGCAGATGTGGAACAACTAATGGATAAAACTGCTGATCAATTAAATAGTAATCGAATAAAACAATTTTTTACTTTGTTATCTGTTACTTTTATTTTTAAATTTGTGTGACTATAGTTTCGTAAAACGATTTTACATTCTCAAACACTACTTTAAAACTATGTGTTTATCCGATGTACAATATTTTAAGTTTTGGGGAATTTCGGAGATCTGTCTCATCGTTTAATAGTTGTCTAGATGGGTCTTTACTATATTTATAAATTTCAATCGTTTCTAAAATACTTTACACCAATAAACCACAAACACTCAATAAAAACCGAATAAAACAATTTTTAATTTTGTTATCTATCACTTTTATTTTTAACTTTTTGTGGCTATAGTTTCGTAAAACGATGGTTACATTCATCCTATGTACCTAATTTTACATTTATTTTACTTTTACTTTTATTGAGGTTCATTTTATACAATATTTTAAATAGTGGGGAATTTTGGACATCTGCCTGATTGTTTAATAACTGTTTAGAAGGGTCTTTATTATATTTACAAATTTCAATCGCTTTCAAAATGTTTAATTTTTTGCTTTTTGATACAGTATGTATTTTTTTTTTAATTTGTAATCTCGGGAAATATATATCCGGTATCTATGAAATGGTTCGCAAAATTAGAATTTTGTTTCTTTTATATGTACGCAGATTTTTGTTTTTTGACTCTGGTCTGAAAATTTCGGGCGGTTTGTCCCGGTTTGGCCTCGTTTGTGCAGCTACAGCACTCGTTGCAACTTAACATATAAACTTCAGATTTCGTATTTTGTGATGTTTTATCTTTGGCATTAAAAATTAATTTACTGGTTGACTGGATAATTTTAAACACTATTTGCAAATTATGTTTCCTCAAAGAGCGAGCTATTTATTCTGAAATTGGACTGAAAAATGTAATTTTATAGTATTTTTAATCATTTGTTTTACTTATGGGTATACTTGATGGATTAGTAATTGTTTCCGTTTTTATTTATTAAGTAACTAATTTCTTTTTCATTTAAGCCATTATTTTGTGTTACTAGTTTTATTTTCTGCAATTCTATTTTTCTATTATTTTCAGATAGTGGAATTGTGAAAGCTCTGTGAATCATAGACTTATATGCTGCATCTTTATGTGAAATGGGGTGGATTGATTGTTTTGTAATTGTTATATCTGAGTATGTGGATTTTCTATAGATATTAAATTCTAGTTTATTATTTTGTTTGAATATTGAAAGGTCCAGAAAATGTATGGATTATTTTGTTTTTTTTTTCAAGTGTAAATTTTATTTTTATATGGAGAATATTTAAATGCTTTAATGTTTCTTTTATTTGTCTGTCATTTTCAGTATAATAAACCAAAATCGTCTACATATCTAAACTAAAACAATATATTTTTTGCTTTATCCGTTTAAAAAAAAAAAAAATTCTCACGTTTAACATAAACAGTTCTGATAATAAAGGGCTTAGCAGAAAACCCATTGCTAGACTATCATTTTGATTGTAAAAAACGCTATTAAATTGAACATAATTTTCAATAATGCATAAGTTAAAGAGTTCTAAAATAAAATAGTAAAAAATTATTTTATTCGATTTAAAAAATGAACTATCACAAAGTAACGGACAATAATCAATTAAATAGTATTGATAAATGGTTTGCAAAAAACAAATTAATACCGAATAAAGACAAAACACATGTAATACATTTTAGAACAAAACAAGCTAGAATTTAAGAATTTGATAATTTAATATTGAATAATACTACTTTAAAAAGTTTACTTTGTTCTGATCTTGCCATGTAGAACATTTACACCGTGCAAATCTGATTACAGTCTTTTGTACTGACGAAATACATAGAGATTGGTACCTTAAAAACGGTGTATTTTTCTAATTTTTAAAGCCATGTCAGATGCAGTGATCTTTTTTGGGAATAGCTATGAAATCCAGAAGCATTTTATATGCAAGAAAAGATCATTATGCATTACGTTGAATATGAAGCCACAGGAATCGTACAGGGGAAAAATTTAAAACAACAGTTTGTTGACTCTTTCGGTAATTTCTATTCAGGAATTAAGATTTATTTCAGACATGGACTACAGTGCGATAGAAACTTTTGTAAACATTCAACAGACCTATGAAAACAGTGATTTGTCCAGGGCCCAGGTTTTCAGGTGGTTTAAGGCATTCTCAGAAAGCAGAGACTCGATTGAAGATGAAACTCGCAAAGGAAAACCTTCAACTGTCAGAAGTGATGAAAATGTCCCCATTTTCGGTTGATAGACAGAACGAATCGCGGAAGAGTTCAATTTGATTTACACAACCACCAATGAATAGCGCAAAAGTTTTTGACACGTTTTTGGCATTTGCTTTTTAATAAGTAAAAACATCACTGTGGATCTGCAGCATCTTTATTCGCCAGACTTGTATATATGTGATTTGTTTTACTTGATTGAAAGTTTGATTAAAAGTTGGATTGAAAATTTACTTTGAAGGACATCATTTTGGGACATTGGACAACACTGAAAAGACCATCACCGACTAGCTGAATGAAGGATAATGAAGACTGTTATGAAGGATAAGACAAATTATTTCCAGGTTTGTGTGGGTTCCCAAGGCAAAAAAAATTAGTCTGGTTACTTAATCTACATCCCTCGTACATATATTAAAAAGTTAATACAATAATAAAGTGAAATGAAGGAGGAAATAACTTTTAACGTATCTTCAATTACTGAAAAATACTTTTTAGAAAACGCAGAGGAAAAGGGCACATAAACGGCAACATAAACATATATAAAATTACAACAAAAATAAGATTCCGTCGAGGAATATTTTATGTTTCAATTTGGTAATTTGAAATCTGAGTTAGTTTTAAAAAACTGCAAGTTAAACACTCGAAAACTTTCTGGAACTATATAGTCTATGGAGAACAAAGGCGTGCAATATTGCGAGTCAGAGAGAGAGAGAGAGAGAGAGAGAGAGAAGGATAAAGAGAGTTAACTGAAACGAGTACATTGGTAAAGAGTTTCTTAAACTGAATAAATGTTTTTACGGCAAATTCCGTTGAAAAATCCAATTCCAACTTTAGACCTGTTATAAACTTTTTAGTACTTCTCGCACAAAGAAGAAAAAAGTTCATATTTAGTTAACTGGATATATCGATAATGGAAAAAGTCAGTTAAAATGCGAAACTTTTTCATTGGTGTAAATCTCTAAATTTAAAAATAACAGCTACAAAACTAAGCTTCTATTATTTCTGCAATTTAACATTTCTCAGCATAATCATAAGTCACGTCAAAGATGTGGCGTTCTTTAGTGACTAACCAATCAATAACTTTACAATGTGCCCCATTAAACTCGGGACCATTCGATTGCCAGGCGAGTTACTAGTCCGCCAGATCACCGTCGTCGGTCAAAATATCTTTTATTTATATGATAACCGTACCTAATAAGGCGAGTAAAAATCATAAACCGTGAGGTTAATTAAGGATTACGTTAATAATTCAGAAAGCTGACTGGTAGGAATAGGTCCTTTATCCCGGTTCATGGTTTTCTTAAATTTTTCCTTTTTGGATGGTTTCATGTGCATCCAAAGCTTTATTATTATTTACTTGTTTAACAAGTCAAGTTCAATTCTTCGAACCTATTCGAACCTTCGGTGTAAAATACTCAACTTGAAAAGATTTATCTCTACGAGTTAAGTCTTAGTAATATTGATGTTATGGTTATGCTCTAGCGTGAGCAATATGTTCTCTATACATTTATATGCTTAATATAAACAGAACATAGTTTGGTTTTAGAATTGGGTTTTCGAACAAATTTTTTTTGTTATAAATGAAAAGATCACATAAATTTTATAGCAAAATTATTTTTTCCATTATAATTAAAAAGTTATATAATTGAAAATACATTTTAAACCTAGTGCCGATGACGCGCCGACAGTTCCCGAAAAAAATCCGAACCATTATGACCTCAGAATAGTAACGAAGGCCAGTCGCCAATGTCGGGTCGGCTCGGAACAATTCGGAGTCTCTAGTTTGCTAGCGATTTGAAAATATACTTGCTTTTAATTGTTATTTGGGCTTTGGGTGCTGTTTTCGACATTATGCTCATATATCTTTACATAAGATATGGAGTTTTAAAGGTAATTTCAAAATAAAATATTGAAATTAGATTAGGGTTCCTTTTGTTTCTTGTTTTCGTTTTTATAACTTTTATTTATATTATTTAATTCATATAGGGAAAACAAATTAGCAAGCCAAATTTATAAGAAGAAATATTCCTGCGTGATATAAATGAGAAAAATGAGAAAACCCTACAGGATCGTTTATTTTGTAGGATATGAATAATAATATTCAGAAAAGCGCGAACAGACAAGAACAAAATTCGACTATCAATTGAAAAGTCTTATACTTAAGAACATTTTACAGGATACTTTAATTTGTAGATGGCTGAAGAGTACAGAAATTTGTTTGATCAGTTGGATGAACATCAATTAGTTAAATTAAGGACTAGCAAAGCATTTTTTTATAGAATCAAAACAAATATCTGAAAAAGAATGTAAAAAAAAGCAAAATTGAAAAGCAAACTTACTATCCAAAAAAAAACCAAAGAAAATAGTATATTTCTATTCTAAATAAAATAAAACGGTTAAAATATTTAGCGTTTTTCAGGATTTTGGTACATTTCATCTATTGATTGAACATATTCATGTGATAAGGTATGTTTAAACATAGGTTAGAAATTGGTGGTTAGATGGTGGTTCCAGGACATGTTGTGGTACGTAGTGGTTTTCTAGTGGGTAGACCTTAACAGGAGAGTCTCACAATAGTCTATAAAAGTTTTCCCCTCAAAAAAAAATGGTTTAGGTGCCTTCTCTTATTTGGGAAATCTCTGGCTGGTCCTGCATTAGATTTAGTTAGCAGCCAGATTTATTTATGGTTGCAAATATTATTAAATCAAGAGTCCAATGTGGTGGTTTGTAAAACATATAAGGCGAAAAATCGCCATCGTTTTCAAAATACTGAAAACCTTAATTAAAGCAATAATGTAGTACGGGTGATTTTTTTTTTGAAAATATTGTTAATAGAGTTTAGTGTGGTGGTTTGAAGAACCGGCGTGGTTTTAAAAGTATTGCAAACTTCAATGAAAGCAATCAAACTATTATGCAATCAAAAAAAATGTATATAATTTTGGGTAGTGACTGTTTGAATTCTGAATTGATTATTAATGTCATTTATATATTATAATCTACTGTAATATATTATCCATATTAACATAGTTGAGGGAAGTTTTATTATGTATATTTAACAGTGTATTTTTTATTGACATAAAATTAGTGATTTAAACAGTATGTATGTGTTTTGTTTTTCTAATTATGATTTACATTGTTTTTTATAAGCATTATATGTATATTATTAGCTTTACCCCGAACTTTATTTTCTAGACATATACGTCCCTTTAACATGCAAATACCATTCTTGCGCTTAAGTTGAACAAAACCTATAGCCTTGTCACCGTAACTTTCTCGTGACACAAAGTTTTATTATATTTAATAGAAATATTTTGTTTCTAATTTACGTTTACATTATTGTTATGTTTTAAAAAACTCACATTGATGCTTTAGCACCACGAACTTCAGCTGAATAGAACCGCATGTCATTTTTGAGAAAAACTGTGACCATAAAAATATCCATGGCAGGTATATTATCAGAATTAGCCTTTATGAACCCTTTGTCACACATTACTAAACTAAATTAGTAACAAACAATATTTTATTTTGCACTTAACCAACAATAAGTTTGACAGTATTTATACAGGTAGAAGCCGTTAGTGGCGTGAAATCACTTCATTATTCGTCATATACATAGCAGCCAATCGCGGTGCGTTCATAGTGCCAACATTTTTTTTTTAATTTTATAAATTTTAATCAATTCATAATTAATTGTAACACATTCTTAAAAAGATTTTCACATCGATTATCAATATTATTTACGATAAAGTTTTAAAATAAAGTAAAAAAAAATCGATTATTATTTTCTATTCAATAACCCAATTAGATTGAATTATCTCCTGATGATACTGACATGGTTAACGTAACGTGCGTCGTGAAGTTTGGGGTCTGAAATTTCATTTTATTGAAAGTGACTTAAAGTTTCTCTTGACGCATAATTTTTAACCGATAAGGATCTTTTAGTAACAATCTTATAAATGAGAAACTTTTTTATGAATTTTGATCTAAAAGTTGTGATTTTCTACTTACTCAAAAATCCATTTGTAAAAAAAATCGTTTTTAACCTATGTATGTATCAAAGCAGCTTAGCTGTGGTCGGCTGTCTGTAGTGAATAGCCACCCCGAAAAAGCCAATAATGTAAATAATATTTCTCAGAGCGAAAAAGTCAGCCGGGGACCGACCGCTTTTCCGAATTGTAAAAACGTATTCGATTTAAACTCGACATAGGAACGGTAATAGCGAGTCGAGGGCGAAGAAAAGAAATCGGTAATACAGCGCGGGCGACCGTATGCAACAGTTGAACAATTTAATGTTAGCATTGTAGTTTATTTTCCAGACGATATTTTATTTGAAGCGGTTTTTTTTGCTAAACATTTTATTATTGAAATATCAACTATAGACTTCACTACAAAGCCTAGAGCGTTTTTGGTAGTTGGATTAAATCATAGTCGAAATACAGGGTGGTCTAAAGAGTGTTAAATTTTCGAAATAAAATTAAAAAAAAACATGTTGATCAATTTTAACATATTTATTCTTAAAATTTACCAAAACACTTGGAAATTCATGTTCTGAAGGTTACATTGTCTAAATGTGCTTCATTTCGGCCCTGGCACTCTTGAAGCCGACCTCTAAAGTTTACCAAAACGTGGCGGCAAGTGTCTGCAGTTATAGCTTCAATTTCTTGCCGAATATTCTTCTTTAGATCTCCCAGAGTAGCGAGACGGTTTCGGCACACTTAACTTCTAAGTATCCCCATAAAAAATCCCAGAGTCTCAGGTGCGAGCTTCGGAAGAAGAGGGGGTGGTCACTGAATGTTTTCTCTTCGAGAAATAAATTTTCCCGAAAAAAAAACCGCCTGAATGACGTTTAAAGAGAGATTGAAAGTGTGGCAGCTAGGTCCGTTCTGTTGGAACCAAGTGTACTTATTGTATCCGTCAAATTCTTGAAGAGCAGGAGTGAAAAAAGGTTGAAGCATGTCGACATAATGCTGAGAATTCACAGTTACTGGGCGGCCTTGGTGACTTTCGAAAAAAAAAACGAGCCTATTATTCCGGATGCCGATATTGCAGCCCAAACTGTGACCTTTGTTCAACCCAAACTGTGACCTTCATGTTCCTTTTTAGGGTTTTCTCCAGTAGCGACAATTTTGATTATTGACATGGCCATTAAGGTGGGAATGAGCCTCATCGGAGAATAAGATGTTGACAAAACGAACGCTCCTCTTCCGCGTAGCGCTACATGGTGACTAAATTTCCCTGAGTCGGACTATCTTTTAAGACCGAGTCCATCTTTCTTCCCTTCTTACCAAATTTTCTACAGCGCAACCAAACATTAACAATTCTTTGGACCATCCTGTACAAGATGAAAAAAAAGGAAAAACATTAAATATTTTCCTTTTCGCTTAGTACACATTATGTTTAAAATATACGACGAACATCTTTAAAACCAAATTTATGATCTTCAGCAGTATACTAAACTCGAAGAGATTTTCAACTAAACAACTTCATTTCAACTTCTCGACGCGCGTTTCTCTAATCATGTTAGCGTCATCAGAAGATTATTTAATCTTATTAATTATTTAAAAAGTTAATTGTATGGAATAGGTCCATTATCTCGGTTCATGGTTTTCTTACATTTAGCTATTTGAATGATTTTATTTTAATCCAAAGTATAAATATTTACACTTTGAACAAAACAACAAAAATGAACACAATTTACAATAAAGTACCTGAAGAATGAAAGACAATTACACTAATATTGCTGTTTAATAAACGTGATGATAAGACAGAACTGAAAACCTCAGATAAATAGTTAACTTATTAAATATTATGCTAAAACTAACAACAAGAAATTTATCCCTATGAATAAACTATACAATATATTTAGCAGACAAACAACATAACTTTCGCAGTGGAAGGAAATAACCAAAATTCTACAAGAAGTTTGGCGAACCGAACGGATTCCGGAAGATTGGAAAGATGCTCTAATCCATCCACTACATAAGAAAGGAGATAGAACGGATGTAAACAACTATAGAGGGATATCTCTTCTCCCAGTTTGTTACAAGATTCTATCTCAATGTCTACTAGACAGAGCACAGGGACAGTTAGAACCTAATATTGGTGAATATCAAGCAGGTTTTCGACCGGGTAGATCCTGCCCTGAACAGATCCTGAATCTAAAGTTGATTCTAAGACATCAAAAACTGTACAATAAAAATATCGTCTGTACATTTGTGGATTTCAAAAAAGCATATGAATCTACTGACCGCGAATCTTTATTCCGAATCTTGAAAGAACAAGGACTAGATCTGAAAACGCTGGCAATTATTAAAGCAACGTTAACTAACACAAGATCAAAAGTTTAATTCATGGGTGACATCTCAGAGCCCTTCGAAATTAAAACTGGAGTGAGACAAGGGGACGGACTTTCCGCACTCTTATTTAACTGTGTCCTAGAAAAAGTAATACAGGAGTGGCGTCAAAAAAAGTCGGCTCTGAATATTGACCAGCCCATTAAACTGGGGAGAACCAACATCAAAATTGATTGTCTGGCATTTGCTGATGATCTAGCAATTTTAGCTCAAGATGTATTAACGGCACAAAAACAGATTGAAATCCTAAAAGAAACAGCAGAAAAGGTAGGACTCCAAATTTCCTTTGAAAAGACACAATACATGACCTGCAACAGACTAAGAACACCATTTCTAAAAACAAAATATGGTAACATCAGACGAGTTTCTCAATTCAAATATTTGGGTGAAATAATCATGGAAAATGGGTTGGAAAAAGCGGCCAATAAGGGTAGATGTAAAAAAATGGAAACGGCATTGCGACTTACACAAAATATTTACAACAAAAAATGCCTATCTAAAAACACAAAACTGAGACATTACAACACGGTTATTAAGCCAGAATGTCTATATGCTGCAGAAACGCTCATTTTGAATAGAAAGCGGGACATCGAGGACATTGAAAAGAAGGAAAGAAAAATCCTAGGCCCCAAACAAATAAATAGCACAACATACCGACTTCGAGAAAACCAAGAAATCAAACAGTACACAGATATACATAGCGATATGAGAAAAAGAAAACTTAAGTTTTACGGACACATAAAACGGATGAATCTGAGTAGGCTAAGTAGACAAATAGTCAAATTTTATGAAAATAGGAGTAGAGCTAAAGTAGAAATAATTAAATAGATTGCTGCAATTAAAGAGGACCTAAGATCAGCAAATATTACACAAAGTGAAATTCAGGATAGAGGCTGTTTCAGACACAAGGTTAACGTTTGGAAGGTTGGCTAGAGAGAAAAATGTAGGAAAACTGGAACAACTTGGTCTGACGAAAGGAAAAAAGCTCATAGCAAAATAATGAAATTAGTATGGGCGCAAAGGAAGGCTAACAACAACAAACGCCTCTAATTGTACTTCGCGTGGTCCACCAGGGCCCATACGCGAATAATAATAATAAATAGTAAATATTATGCTAAAACTAACAACAAGAAATTTATCCCTATGAATAAACTATACAATATATTTAGCAGACAAACAACAGAACTTTCGCAGTGGAAGATCATGCACAGGTGCCATTAGCGTGATCAGAAAAACTACTGAAAAATCAATTACACCCAAAAAGCCAGCCCCTCTATCTTTGGTTGATTTGAAAAAAAAACATTAAAAACATTCCATTGGGTAAGATCTGAAGATATATAATACGAGGGTTGCTCTTTATGTATGCGGAATATCTATTAACAAAAATCATTTGCCACATGTATGACAGAGCATCCCTTGAGAACCATTCGATCGATTTGGCTGATTTCTTTTTGTATGAAAGAATGGTATGAAGGTTTGTATGAAAGAATATTTTTGGAAAACCTACGGAAAAAAATCGGAAATTTTTATATGAAAAAAATCTTTGTGTTAAATTTTGACGTTTTGAGGGAAACACACAGTTTGAGAGTTTTGCTGTCACATGTTTTCATAACAAAAAAAAGAGAATGCGAGAGAAGAGAAAGTGCATGGCTTAAAGGTCTTGCAACCAAGCCATTAAAAAAATAAATGTGACATTTTGCGAAGGGATTTAATTATATTTTCTTGGTTTAACGAAAAAGAATATTGAGTTATCGGTGGTGTGTTCAAAAGATTATTTTGGTGTCTTTGGAAAAATGCCATCGATAAGGCGTCAAAATACACGGATGATCACAAAATAGTGATCAGGGATGTTGGTATATATGAGATCGATAAATTCCGACACTGTTTGACCGATCACCATGATAGTTGGCATATGTAAGTATTTTTTCATGGAGAAGGTTTTTATGCTACTCATTTTGTTATAACTCGCCAATAGATGGCGCTGCAGGACATCAACTTCTAAACTGTCTAACCGATCGCTATGAAAATTGGTATCCTTTAACACGGTCAATATTTTTGCGCTATCCACTTTATTGTACATCACCATCAGATGGGGCTATAGCCCATCAACTTCTACACCTTAACTATATCTTTCCCTGCTTACAGTATTTAAATTTAAAAATGTAACCATACAATAGACAATGTGGCTCAATGGATATAGATATAGATAAAAGTAAAAGGGAATTTGTATAGGACGGGTAGCTTAACTGGACAGAGCCCTCGACATGTAATCGAACGATTTGGGTTCGATGACCATCGAAAAGTCAACTATATGTTGTTTGCTCCAGAGTAGGAACTCCAAAAACTCTGTACATCTATACACCGAATCAGAAAACCAAAAATATTGTTTATTCACTTACGTTACGCTCGATGTTAGTATTAGTTTGAATTACTTTAAATTGGTTTGATTATATAGCGAAAGGAATAGTTAAAAATATTGTTCGTTCACGTAAATTACTAATAAAAAAATGTATACAATTTATTATCAATTTATACTAATAAAAATAATAGAATCTTATCAATATGAATAATTTTTCATTTTTCCATAATTTTCTACAATGCTTTATAGATTCTACATTACATACAGACCATCCATTTTAGATATATAGAGGTAAATACATATACACTGGTCTGCCGGGTTCTGCTAGTAATAAATAAAAACAAATATTTATCATTGAAAATAGTTTTATTGTTTTTCAAAATATTTTTCGCGATGATCGTTCGCGATACCTTTGAATCAATTTTTAAAGCACTTTTTTCATTCCGATTGAGGTATCTCCAAAACATGCATCAACCGCTTCTTCTGGCGTCAAAAATCGTTGACCACGTAGTTTATTCTTCACGGGCAGAAACAAAAAATCATTGGGTGCCAAATCAGGACTGCACGGCGGATGACCCACCAATTCGCTGTTTTGACTAGTCAAATATTGAATTGTTCGGTCAGATGTGTGAGAGCTCGCATTGTCATGGATCCTGCGTCGTTGGATGTTTTTTCTTATTTCTTCAAAGACTTCTGCTAAACAAATAATTGTGTACCATTCAGAATTAATCGTTCTATGATTCTCTAGTGGCAAGGTAGTCACATGCTCATTTATCCCAAAAAAACCAGGCGAACATTTGCTTGAAAATTCTTTTTGCGCGAACAACTTTTATTTGGTTTGGCTCATTTTGACAGACCTATACAGTCGACTGCTGTTAACTTTCAGGCTCATCCGCACAGATCTAAGATTGGTCACCTATTATCACCGTCACCGTTACACACGGTTTTTGACGCACCACGAGTTTTTCTTTGCACCAATCGACAGGAGACTTTTTTTGAGTGATTGTTAAATTATGCGGAATCCAACGCAACGTCGCGCAAATATTTGTAATTATTGCGCAAATATTGTTTAAATGTACATATAAAATCTTGTATATGTTTGTGGTACTAATGCCCAGGGATGCCTCAATCGCACGGTATGTCACACGACGACCTTGCTTTATCAGTTCGCGTATAGTATCGTTTTTTTTTTTGGCGCATCAACCGATTTTGGACGACCTTCTTTAAATTCGTCCGTGAATAGTAATCAATAAAACAATCGAACTCCTTTATAAAGGGTTATCAAACTAGTACTATATATTCTTGTAAGACGTCATAGCCGCCATTTTTTCTTATTCCCGCCAAAATTGACAATATGTTTATTATTGTTTGGCAATCATGAAAAGATATACGGTTGCATAGCGTATACAAGTTGTTCAAATTTAAAACAAAAACAATGAATCTATTCGGGCTACGTTTCGCACTATACGCGAAATTTATGGTCAACATGATCGACTTATAAAGCTTACTATTCGTAATTTAATTCCAAAATTTAAATTAAATGATACTGTTAGAAAACCAACCCGTCAAAAAATCCAGAAATGCTGTTCTTAAAAACTTGAGCTTTCTTATGGCACTATATTGAATATTCTTAAAGATTTGAATTTTAAGGCATATAAAATTCAGTTAACCCAATAACTCAAACCAAATAACCATTTGTTGCAAATAACCATTGGAAATGTTGCAGATTTAGGCATTTTTGGTTAAATGGCTTCATAAATAAGCAAAATTGTCGCATTTGGAGTAAAGAAAATCTATAGGATAGTTCTTGAAAGATTTTTATATCCACAAAAATTAATAATTTGGTGGGTTTTATGGCCTGGAGGTGTATTGGGCCATACTTATTTGAAAACGAAAATGGAAATGCACTTCCTGTCAATGAAAAACGCTACAGAAACAGGATTACTGATTTTTTCTGCCATGAATTAGATGATTTTGATCTCGACGACCCATGTGGCTTCAACAAGTTAAAGCATCATGCCCTATTGTGACCAATTATTTTCTCTTTTGAAACAAAATAAAAAATATATAGATCACAGCGACGGCAGCTGTTCGCCGGGAGCACCGGGAAGAAGGTCCAGGACAGGATGAAGCCACGACAAAAGTTGAGCGCCACCCGGTTACTTCATATATCGGAAAAGACCCTGGAACCGGGAAGGGGTCTATCTTAAATAAAACGGTTTACTAGAATTTTATACATACGTATATATATATATATATATATATATATATATATATATATATATATATATATATATATATATATGTATAATATAAAACTATCTGTATATATAAACTATATGTATAACTAAAACTATCAAACAAAAGACACGGGAAGGTGGTTCTCCAAACCTTATCGTGAAAGAAATCAAAAATCAAATACACAGCTCTGAATTACACCAGCTGGTTTCTATGTCCCTATACTTACAAATTAGAGGTTATTTCCTCTATTCTGACAATAGTAAAAAGATAAATATATAACGCTAGGGTAACCAAGAATGGTCAGACGGCAAATAGATACAAAATATAAGGTGATAAGAAATTACGGTAAAAATGTATTTGTGAAAAATAAATGGTAACTGCAATCCTTAACGGTACATGAAAATATAATAAAAAAAGTGTTTATGTGGCCTTATTTCCTGATGTTATCTATCCTTGCCTATCCGGTGTCCAAAAACACTGAGTACGACTGCGGGCAGTCCGGTATCCCTATGCGGGGGTGCCGAAATAATCTCGATCTGACCAACCGGTTACTGTGCCATGTGGCCCCAAAAAGGTGTAAGGTTTCCACGATGGTCGGGCTCTGTAATAGGTGGTCGTTCAATGCCCTGATGTCTGTTGATCGGATTCTCTGCTGCCGGGTCGTAAAACCCTCTATAAGAATATCAGAAAAATCAACCCAAGCGTGATTTGGCCAGCAAACCTACGTACCTCGGCTGGAAGGGTAAGGCGCGAAAACGTCCGCTCACCTGAAGATTTGGAGTTAGACTGTCTTGCCTTGTTCAAACGATACCGGAGCTCTTTGAGTTAAGAATTTGTCCGAAATAAACCTACCAGTGGTGATCAACAATTTACGAATGCTACCTGTAGCGATCAAGAATTTGTAAACGCTACAATATATCTCAAGAAATGCCAATGTTACATGGCCACTAAGGTTATTCGATATAACTCCATTGGATCTTTTTCTCTGGGGTTATGTGAAATCATTGGTTTAAACCAATAAACCTCAAACACTCAATAGCCTTAAAACCTACATTATTCGCGTTGTTGGTGAAATATTGGTGATATATGTCAAAGTGATCAAAAATTGATATTCCCGAATATAATTTTTTTTTTAAATCCAAAGGTTTCCAGTCATTTACCTAAAATTATTTTTAACTAAAAATTACACGAACCAGTATTTAAAATAAAATACTTTGATATCTTATACCGTTTTATTTTTATTCCAAATGTCCAAAATATATAGATAATCCTTTAGAAACAATTTAAAAGGAGCTAGAATAGACGGGCAACTCACTTAGCAAATAGAAATAGGAACATCTATAAGATAGGCCTTTATTATTCAATCTAATGATGGATGAAGTGATTAAGAAAGTTAACGGAGGAAAATGATATAGAATGCAGAACAAATAAATCAAAAACACTCTGCGTCACCGGCTATGCAATATAGCTTGAAAAAAAAAGACTTGCAAAGATTGATCTACAAATTTAATATAAAAGCAAAAAGGTTTAATGTGCATGTCATCGCATCTCAAAAAACTAAAACATTGCCCAATACCAAAGAATCTATCTTTATATATAAAAATTTCGTGTCACGTTGTTTGTCCGCTATGAACTCCTAAACTAAACGACTTTAATGAAATTTTGTACGCTGTGTGCAGTTTGGTCCAATTTGAGAGATAGGATTTTATCTCAATTTATAGTCGCAATGGAACCATATTAGCTGTGGTGTCTAAGGCGTCATCCTTACGGCAGTTAATGTGGAGCGGGTTCGAATCCCGTACTAGGCAAAAAAAAAGTTTTTCTAAAATTCTTGTGAATGTTTCTAGATAAGAGTGTAAAATCTGACAAGGAATCACCCCTCAGTCACGCCAGTTCGTGGCTGGGTAAGGCCCGATGCCTTCTGAGGGGTTTTCTACGTTGGTCACTCGCCAGTCGGTAGGTTTCTCGAGATACTTTCATTTAAGTACAAAACCAAGGGTTGATAGCCCGAGGGGGGTGCTGATCGGGGTTTTCGGTAGCTAATGACCGTGGTTTGGAACCCACGTTAAGCTGTAGGTCCAGTCGCTAAATAGCCTTCTCAGTTACTGATGCGCCTCTAACCCCAAAACTTTACTTTACTTTTATAGTCGCAATATTTTTTTATTGCAAATTATTTGTTTATTATATGACAAAGGGTTATAATTATCTGTGAGTTCCATAAGTTTCTAACAGAGGGCGGTATAAGCTAGTTTATCGACATAATGCTTTAACTCTTTGTGTCCGGATTGGGTAACTATCCAAACGGTTCATTTATGCAACAATTCGTTTTCACACGTCACATATGTGTTCAAAATTTAGTTACGACATAACCTTGCTTTTTCAATTTTTGATGCATTCTTTTTTGATTTAATTTCAATTGTTCACTACATCAATTTGTTCCTTATTATTTTTAACTAAAAAATAACTTACAAAATTTTGTACTTAATTTTGATTTCGTCTTTAATTTTTTTTTTCAAATTAAAAATATATAAATAATACTCAATTTTATTATCATTGTTTTTATGTAAAAGATAATAATATTAATTTAAAATAATAATAATGCAATAAAAATTTCGTGTATAATTGACCACCTTGATTATAACAGTTTATAAGATTGCACAATGATCCATCTGCACAAATATTTTCCGAACAATTGCTAGATATTGGAAATGGCAGAACAGAACTGCAACCAAATACGCAATGCATTAAATTACTAGACAATTTCTGCACTGTTGTTCAGACAAAAAATGAATTAATTGAGAGTATCTTCTCGGACATACAAAATAATCATTTGGATCATAACTGGCTCAGTAATCGAGCTATTTTAGCAGCCAAAATGTTAATGTTGACGAAATTAACTTCCAGATACAACAGTTGTTGCCAGGTAATCTGATATCTATTAAATGAATCGACACTGTTGTTGATGAAAAAGAAAGTGTAAATTTTCCACCTGAATTTTTAAATTCTCTGGATATGCCCGGAATGCCCCGACATAATCTTCGGTTGGAAATTGGTTCACCTATTATTCTTCTGCGTAATTTGAATCCAGCTCGATTATGCAACGGTACACGTTTGGTCGTCAAAAAGATCACCGGAAATATTCTTGAAGCAACCATTTTGACTGGAAAGTTTAAAGGAGAAGTGGTCCTGTTGCCACGTATTCCAATGATACCGTCAGAATCTGCGATACCATTCAAAAGGCTTCAGTTTCCGATTCGTTTAGCTTTCGCCATGAGCATAAATCAGTCTCAAGACCAAACAATGTCCATTTGCGGCTTAGACTTGGAAAATCCATGTTTTTCCCTTGGGAAACTATATGTTGCATGCTTATGTGTGGAAAAACAATCGCCTCTATTTGTGATAGCAAGAGACAGGTTAATCAAAAATATTGTGTACCGATTAGCGTTGAATTAAATTAAAACAGAAATTTTTTTAATTTAAAATAATAAATATAATTATTAAAAATAATGAATAATCTACGCTACGTACCTCATTTATAAAATTAATTGTTATATGTTATCAAGTAAAAACTTAATAACTGTAATTAACTCATTTATTATAAAATATACTTGAATATGGGATGAATAAAATATAAAATTAAAAATTGTATGTTGGTTTGTACTTAATATCAACTCTACGAAAATTTTTATTAATCGCTTCCAAATTATGACCCAAGGTTTAAATTTTGATCTCGTGGGTTTTTACATCGGCTACAACGTTTTCGTCTTTATTCGTAAATAATGATTTGACTGTATTGAATAGTTTACTACAATATAATTCAACGTATAACTTAGCCACAGCGACGCGTGGCCGGTTCTGCTAGATATAATATATAAATTAACGGCACATGCAATTGTGACAATAAGGTATGGAATTGAAACACCTATGCATCACGTTAGCTAGTTACAGATATGAAGAAGAAGGTCCAAGGTCAAATATAGAAAGCTAATAAAGTAGCAGTATGTCTTATATTAGTTCTGAAAGGAAGGCAAGGATCTTTAATGTAAGCATAAAACCAATAATGACATAGATATCAGAAACAAAACCTGACTTATAAAATAGAAAAAGGTTGTTGGAAACGATAACAATGAGAATACAGAATAATCACTGCTGAAGAACTGAATTAGAAGCGATAAAGTCAAAAGGTAATGTAATGTCGAAGAGATGGACATTGAATAGGAAAAAAGAATGAAAAGATCACTAGAATGAAATACAACAGACTGATTTAGATAGACAGATACTTAAAAATTTCGAATAAAATTCTCTGATAAAACATTAGAGGGAAATGGTTCTCCACCTGTGCATCAATACAGCTTAACTATTTTCGCCCGTGTGGAACGAATATCTCTACCGAGAAAGCTAATAACGTGAATAATAGTTCCCACGGTGGAAAACTGAGTCCATGGCCGATCGTTATTTCAAATTGTAAAATCATTCGTTGAGAAGAAGATATATCTATTAAACGGAGCTGAAGGCCATGTGCAACAGTTGAAAAATTGAATGTACAAATTTCCAGAAAACATTTTCTTTAATGCAGTTTTGTTTAAAAAGTTTTCCAATAAGAGCGCCAGAACTTTGAAACGTAATAACGGCAACACTGTTAGAAATGTAAATGTTATTCATAAACTGCTGCATTCTCCTCAAGTAATCCAGGAATCATCCTCAGAAAGTCACTGTTTGGTGGGGTTTTTGGGCGGAACGAGTGATCTTATCGAGTGATAGAACGAGTGATATTAGAATCTTATTTTATTGAAGACTATAATGCAATTGGTCCATGTTAACAGTGAACGTCATATGAATATGCTAACACAGAATGTATTTTTAAGGGTCGCCTTTAACGGTCGACGCGTGGTCTCACAGACATTTTAGCCGTTCTAAATTTCGAGTTACCTATGTCAACCTAACAGCAGTGCTGTTATAAGATCGCGAGTGATCTACCAAAATACACCTCAGTATTTATGTGATTTTTTGGAATTAAACTGTTTTAAGATTATATTTTTTTCTTTTCAATATTCAGTCTAACATTATAATGAATCAGTCAGGCGCGAAACAGGGCAAGCCAAATGATAATTATAGGGATCCTGTCACTAGAAGAAGCTTTGAAATACGCTTTCATAATAGCCAGTATGAAGAAGTTATAAACAAGTAATATTATTAAAAACGTTTTTTTCATCGTTGACCTGTGTTATACAAATTCTTATGTTTGTAAAAAATGTACCTTTATGACGAGGATTTGTTGTTTACAATGGTTACTGATGGTACACCGTCTACCACGAGATATGTAATACACGTCTACCACGAGAATTGCGATCGTCGATAAACATAGTTCTTGGACCAGATGCACCGGAAAATCAAAGGGAAGATATTGAAGTGGTGGGTAATTGACTCAGAAAATGTTGTCATATCTGTTCCTCAAGACTAAAACGCAAGACTGTATACAAATGTGACACTTGTATGAAACATGTGTGCCTTCAATGCAGCAAGTCTGTTTGCAAAGATTGTTTGTAACTGTTTGAAAGTTCCTAACTTGATGACTTGTGATTGAATACAAAACCGCTGATTGTTACTGTTATTTTTTGTTTTTATAATTAAAAAAGTTATTTAAATAAAAAAATATTGTCTAAGGTTTCTAAATTTTAAATAAAAGTTGTGTATATAAAGTAAAAGACTATATTTTTTCTATAAAATCAGTAAACTATAATATTAATGCTTATAATTAAAAATAAATGCGTATACATTTTTATTTTGTTTCATTTTATTAATTAAAGAAATATAGACATTGTGTAGTAGCAAAGTTTATAGAAAAATACACGAAAAAACACTGTCATATTTGATATTTAACAAAGATGGACTGTCAGACCTCACGTCGGTACTTATGTAACTCAAATAGCACGTCGATACTAACAGGTTAAACTTATAAATATGCGACAATTGATTTATTGCTAACTGGCCATCAAGCTCATGCAATCTCACGCCATCGGATTATTTTTTGTGGGGTTAGGTTGTATCTTTGGTTTATAGAAATAAACCCCGGACAATTCTTGACTTTAAACGAAACATGCACGCCATTAGCGAAAATATATCACGAGATATGTGTTAAAGGGCAATCCAAAATCGGGTCTTCAGAATGCATTCCACAAGACGAAGTCGAGGGGTATATTTAAACGACAGTGTTTTCTAAACATAATGCCAATATTTATTCTTCAAGGAAAAAGAAAAATTTACCGGATTATCACTTGTAGTTATCACTCTTATTGGAAAATCCTTTAAACAAATGTCTAAGAAAAATTAACAAGATGCACGATAAAAAACCTTCTTCGCTGTTATCCATCTTTGCATTGTTTTGATCTATATCATTATATGGGTGTTTTAATATAAATTGACTGCTTTAAAATGCATACAGTCGACAGACTTATGGCTATTTTAAGAACATTTCAGCATTAGTGATGGTCTTAGAATGCTTCAGAGAATGCTTTATAGGATATTCACTGAATGTCTTATTTCAAAGAAGATTCTATCAATGCAGATTTATTGATACGGTATTTAATCTTGCAGTCTTGATTAACTTATTGAATAATTCAGAAGCAATGACGATGATATTTCAGTGTATCTAGAAATGCAATTATGACATTTTGTTCCGTTATTATTTTTTTTTAGTCATATACATTTTATACCTTCAGAGCATGATTTATATGAAGTGTTTACCGTAATTAGTTTAACTTCCAAGTACTCTGATAAATTATTAGAAAAAAACAATTCTCTGTCTGTGCATTAATACAGCTAACTATGTTCGGCTATCTAGAGCGAATGGCGTATCGAGAAAGCAGATAGCGTATATAATATTTCCCAGGGCGGAAACTCAGTCCAGAAACGAACGGATTTTACCGAATAGTATTTGATTTAAACTAGAAATTGGAGCGATAATACCCTGGCAGAGTGCAAAACATGGAAATTGATAATACACCATTGGATATTTTGTGCCTTGGTGGTCTTCTATATAAAGGTCTTCTATACAAAAATAAGGAAACATGTTTCTATGCTCTACGTAATAATTGTTTATTTTTTCAACCTCTCACCGTCAGCAAGAGTTTCCGGAGACTTGTCCTGTCTGCCTTAAACGGTCATCAGTTACGTTATTTTTCCCATCCCATAAACACAAATACCTCTGTGGCCTTTATGGATATTAAAGTAAAGTTTTAGGATGATACAACATATTTATAAAAACGAAAATACATCTACTACGTAACTTTATCATTAAGATTTTTTTAGAAAATTCTGGACACCAAAGTCAAATTTTAATTTTTCAATTGTCACGTCGTCTCCGGTGCCTTAGTAATGGTTTCTTTTCTTTGCTGATACCTCTTTCCGGTAGCTTTTTCGCCAATCCGATGTTAAATTTATATCAAAAACATTTTAGTTATTCGGAAAATTGGTTTGGTTCTGACCTAAGTTTTCCACCCTAAGAAATATTATAAACGTTATTGAATTTCTTAGTATAACCCTTCGTTCCAGATTGTTAAGCGGTATTGATATACGCGTCAGATATTTTTTCTCTGAAAATTTATGACAATATTGTATTCGATGCAGAAAAAATGTCTAAAATGCAACCATTTCCGCGGAAAACAGATCCTACCTTTTTTATTTTAACGCAATGTCTATGTATACATATATTGCATATAAGAATATATCTATATTTATATAAACAGTTGACAACATCCCGAATTTACAACAACTTACAAATTATGTGTTTGTGATTTGTGATGTGATTTTATCTCAAAGTTGAAATTACTAGTACTAATTTCTCACACGTTTTAAACGATTTACATATGGCACAATTAGAAATACATGATTGATTTTTTATCAAATTAAATGTTCAGAATATCCGCCATTTCAGTCCATGCAAGCCAGACATAGTTTTAACGTATTTTCCCTACCACGTCGAAAAAGTCCTGGTATATTTCCAATCCTGTTAGTAGTAGCTTCTCCATCAATAAGGATATCGTGATATTCGCGTACATAATACAATTTTAGTTTTAAATGGAATTTAAATACACACACTGCAATAATTTTTGTATCCAACATCCCCAATCAGTTGACAGTTTTACTTTTGGTGATATGTGGCGTGCTTGATAATTAAAAAAAATGTTTTAACAATGTCGATTAATTTATTTGTAGTTTATTGGTTAAGTATTATATAATATGTAGCCAATGATTGTTCACCAAACATGCTTTTACACATATTTGCTTAAAATAATAATTGTTAACACAGCTTTTTGATTGACGATTGATAATAAGTTTGCAATTTTTTTCACGAAAACTTTGGGAAACCTAGGAATTTGAGAAAAGTAATTTGCGTTACATCCTTTATACCTACTCAAAAAATCCTTGTTTGCAGTATTTCTAGTGTACGAGCTGTGGCTGTTAAATAACGAGTCTGATGCTGCTAAAGAAGAAATACGAATACACCAAACACCAGCGACCAACAGCTGTTTAGCGTGAACCCTTCTCTTTCCAATGCAGTATCTCTCGCTTCTGTAAACAAATCTGCCTAACAGTACCTTCGTTCGCATTAGAGTAGTTTTTTTTTTGGTTCCCCGGAAAAATGTTAAGTGTAACACCACAGCAACGAATTGTTGCGAATTTCACTTGAAACTTGGAAAAACCGCTACTGAAACTTAAAATTTATTGAAAGAAGTGTGTGGTAAGGACTGTTTATCCTGTGCACATGTTTTTGAGTGGTTTAAGAGTTTTCAAGATGGTCGAGAAGGCGTTGAAGATAATCTACGCCGACAATATCGACAATATCGGTAATCTGGTTCGATCTGACCGTCGGTTAGTTCACCGACGCACGAATACTTATTCGTGCGATTGCTGAAACTATAGGAATTGATAAAGAATGCGTACGGCAAATTTTACATAATGATTTTAACATGCAAAAACTGTGTGCCAAAGTGGTGCGTAAAATTCTTACGTTTGAACAAGAAGCTCGCAAAAATGTTTCTATTGACACTTCTATTGACTAAGGTGAAATTTGCATTAAAAGGAACAAGATTTGAGTCAGTTGAAGCTGTGAAAGAGAACTGATTTGAATAATGGAAGATTCGCATGGAGCATTGTATGGATAGAGGAGGGGTGTATATTAGACGTAATAATAAGTAAATATGTATGAAATCAAATTAAAATGTTTACAGCGTCAGTATCGTTATTTAATCGTCTCACCTCGTATATGAATAACATTTTATTTAATAAAATACAAAATAAAGAATGAATATTAAAGGAACTTGTATTAAATATTATTAAAGGAATATTTAAAGAAAACTTAAAATCTTTAATAAAATAAAAATAGATGAAATTAACGTTTAATTCATCTCCTAAATTTTTTCAATTTGTCATCGTCATTCTGACTCCGCTCATCAGGCGTTCAGCTTTAGCCCAACTGATGACGGCTTAAGGCCAGAAACCGGTCTTGGAAGATGCTTGCTGGTGCTTGGGATGGCGGATGACGAAACGGCAAAGCACCGATAAGGAGCACGGATGAAGTTCCTTTGATATACATATATATATATATATATATATATATATATATATATATATATATATATATATATATATATATATATATATATATATATATATATAGAAAGTATACAGAATCATATAATGAATATTATTTTAATTTTTGCAACTAAAAACCTTTCCGCCTGTAATAAAATATTCTCATATCAAGAGGATGAAGCAGATGAAAGTCTACTAGTGCCAAATCAGGGATATATAAAGGGTGTTGCAACATAACCTCATTATTTTCTCCATCAATTTATTGCGAATTGCCAAAAATATAAGTGGTCAGGCACTGAAACTAAACCCTACCTTTACGATTTGTTAATTCTGAACATTTTCTTTGAAAATTTTCATTCAATCA
Source organism: Cosmopolites sordidus (assembly GCA_031761425.1). Taxonomy (NCBI): domain Eukaryota; kingdom Metazoa; phylum Arthropoda; class Insecta; order Coleoptera; family Curculionidae; genus Cosmopolites; species Cosmopolites sordidus. The sequence continues at coordinate 227,566 of JARFXV010000516.1, read as the reverse complement.
AAATAAAAAAAAATCCTTATAAAACCAGCAAATTTATAACAAATACTTACTTAAAAATTGTTCGCTATTATATCATTACAAAAACAAATTACACATGGTGCCGTACTCTGCTTATTAAATTTCCTTAAAAAGTCGTCACGATCAGAACTTCGTACTGTAACTCTGTGTATGATTCTCGAACCATAGCGACAAAACCAGCATTGTCTATTTCTCTTGGCTTATTACCTCTTGCCATAGTACCACACGAAAAATGCCTCACACCATGATAAAAACATCAATTTTAACCTATTTTCTTTAATAATTTCAATTGCTTTCGAACGTTCAGCTCGAGCCCGACTGATGACGGCCTAGGCCAGAAACCCGTCTTAATATACACATTTTTGTGTGGGTCACGAAATAAATTTCCTTGTTTTTTTTTGTATTTAGATCTGTCGATTGGTTCGTTTTTATATATAAAATACTTTTTTTTAATGAAATCCTTCAGGGATTCGTTCTTGTAAACCCCAACAAGAAATTCTAAACATTTCGCGACATTTCTGTTCATATCGAACACACTAGCCTCATATAATATACGACAAAAAATTGCTCTCAACCTGTGTATCAGTACAGCTTAACCGTATTCGGCTATCTGGAGCAAATGGCCGCATCGGGAAAGCCAATAAGGTATGTAATATTTTCCAAGGCGGAAAATTCAGTCCAGACCCGACCGCTTTTCCGAATCGTAAAAATGTATTCGATTTAAACTCGACATTAGAGCGGTAATAGCGAGCCGAGAACGAAGAAGAGAAATCGGTAACGCGGCGCTGGCTACGGCGCGCAACAGTTGAAAAACTGAATGGGCCCATTGTACTTTATTTATTTATATTATATGAGGGCTATTCGAAAAGTTCTCGACTTGTTACAGAGATGGCGCAAGTATATCCAAATAACTGTCTGATATATGCATGATGTATGATTCATTGGGAAAATAATTTCCAATGTGTTAAAAGAAACTGCAGAAACCACCGTAGAAAATGTGAATAATCGGCGAAAGGAATGGATAACCGATGAAATGTGGGAGCTTATTCGAAGAAGACGAGAAGAAACGGGAAAAATAATACAGATACCACGGAGATTTGAAAGACAGGAAGCACGTAGAGAGTTAAACAAGGCTGCAAAAAGGTCTGTACGTCATGATTAAAGAGCATGGACTTAACAAATGATTCAAGAAGCAAAAACCGCTGCTAGAAACTGTAATACCAAACAACTTTATCAAATAACCAAGAAACTATCAGATAAGAGGAGCGGCGGTGCACGATCCGTCAAAGCAATCTCCCGACAAGTTTTGACCACATTCCCAGAACAACTTAGTAGATGGAAGGAGCATTTTCAATAGATATTGGGTGGACCACCACAAATCGAACAATGAGGAGAAGAACAACAAGAAGAAAGCAGGCAACTTCCTATTGACTGTGATGCACCTTCGAAAACGGAAATACAACGATCTATAAGAGCATTAAAAAACAACAAAGCCCCGGGACTGGATAATATACCAATAGAATTACTCAAGACAGACCCTGGGTCGAGTTCTGGATTGTTACGACCCTTAATAAATCAGTTGTAAGAGTCAAACAATGTTCCCTGTGATTCGAAATAGGGATTAATAACTAAATTACTAAATAAAAAGAAGATCTACGTATTTGTAACAATTTGCGTGGTATAACATAAATAAACACAATCACTAAAGTTGACAAATCATCCCAACAAGATTGGTAGGACATATTGAAGCAGAAATGCGTTCAGGTCAAGCAGCCTTCAGACCCGGTCATTCATGTACTGATCGCATAAGTACTGTTAGGATCATACTAGAACAGTCAGCTAAATGGAGATCGCCACCCTACTTATTATTCACCGATTTTGAGAAGGCATTCGACAGTTTAGCCTTATGGAAATTTTTAATACAAAAAGGAATATCCGAAAAAATTATACGCCGTATTCGGAAAATGTATACTAATGCACAATGTTGTGTAGCCCATGGTTGATATAGAAGCGAGGAATTTGAAATTTCTACTGGTGTGAGGCAGTCTCTTGTCTCCTCTTCTCTTTAATGTTCAGTTATATTATGCCCTTAAAAATATCAACGAAGGTCAATCCGGCACCTGGTGGATCCTCAATTCTAGCCTGGCGGACTTTAAGTACCAAGACACTGAGAATCAACACTAGAAATTTTAGTCCCCTCTTCCACATCGGATCAGCCGTAGAATATGTGGAGAGTTTTACATACAGATCCTGATTTCAAAAGCAGAATACGAAAAGCTCAAGGAGATTTTGGAGCTCTAGCACCTGTATGGGGATCAACACAATTCTCAATGCAAACAAAATCCTAAAATGCAATGTTAGGACGGTCTTGCTCTACGGATGTGAAACGTGGAAAATAGCGAAGACAATAACAAAAAAACTTAAGATAAATTCTGGCGAAAAATACTGCGCATATTCTAGCCGAACAAGATTCGAAACTGATGAAACACTTGCTTCATCAGACAAACCAAAAGAAAACTGAACACGAGATAGCACTTCGTAATTGGGGATGGATTGGGCACACACTGGATTGGGAAAACAAAACAACTGTATAGCCAAAATAGCATTGGACTGGAATCCGCCGGGTAAAAGAAGTATTGGAAGGCCTGCATAGAATTGGAGAAAAATGATCAATAATGAATTGAAAAGAGTGAACATGTCCTGGCAGGAAGTCAACGTTCAGGCGCAGAATAGAACTAAATGGCGCGCTGTTATTGAAGCCCTATGCTCCGCGCAGGAGTTGAGGACCATATATATATATATATATATATATATATATATATATATATATATATATATATATATATATATATATATATATATATATATATATATATATATATATATATATATATATATATATATATATATATATATATATATATATATATATATATATATATATATATATATATATATAATGAAGTTAAAATATTCCCAGCTTTATAACGTAAATTCATCACAAAGTAGGTAGCAACCGCCCTCTAGGAACTAGGCTCAAACTAGTGCCAAATTTGGATTTATTACCTTTGAAAACCCAACTACTCCAATTTTGGGCATGATATCTTCAACCGTTTTTAAATTAAATCAATTTTTCGAAAATTTAGTTTAACTTTCAACTCCCTGTATCTTATTTATAAATGACATTTGCCAACACATCTATATGAATATGTTTATATTTATATATGTATATGTTTATATTTATTAATTAAAAAAGAAAAAAAAGAAAAGAAGGAAGCGTGGAATAATTAGATTAAAACGAAAAATTAGTTTCCCAGCATTAAATTAGTAAGATCTTTATTTCAACTTTTTATATTGAATTTTCGGTTGTCAATCTCAAGATAGTTTTTAATTATTTCCAATTATTTGTTGTAGTCATAAATGCCTAAAAAAGGAAAGTCGAAATTAAAACTTGGTAACGTCTAAATCAAAGTATATGGAAGCTAAGCGTGCATGTGAATGTCAAGATGAAAGGGAAAATAGATTACAAAAAGAACAAACAAGGAAAGAAGATTTACGACGTATGAAATTAAAAATTCGTTGGAAAGTAAAAATAAATTGTGGTTTTTCGTATGATCCTACAGTTGATTATAAACAAGATTCAAAATTAAGTTCAATGACAAAAATTTGTAGTTATTGTAAAGCATTAAAGTGGATTGGTGAATGTGAAGGTTTATGCTGTTCAGCTGGCAAAATAAAACTAGAACCTTTGCGAGAACTTCCAGAGCTATTAAAATCGCTACTCCATGGAACACATGTAAAATCAAATGCATTTTTAAAATCTATCAGACCTTACAATAATGCTTTCCAAATGACATCATTCGGTGCAATAAAGAAGATGTCGTTTTAACTAATAAGTACATGGGGCTCATGAACGATTTGCGGCCAATCGAAACTATCATCGAAGAAGATGAGATAGACGACAAAGATTAAATGTTACGAAGATTAAATACTATATTTGAGGGCAGTATATGTAAGCTTGATTTAAGACGGAAAGAGGAAGTTAAAAATGTTTTAATAAAGAAACTTTAATAATGACAATAAATAATAATACTAATTTTAAATGCCCAGCGAAGCGGGCGGGTACAGCTACTATATATATATATATATATATATATATATATATATATATATATATATATATATATATATATATATATATATATATATATATATATATATATATATATATATATAGAAGGGCACATTTACGCCTCTTGACGGAAGAGCATGTGTCGGTACCATGACGAACCTGAATATGGAGAGGCGAAACATGTGCCCTACAGAAAGCAGAGATGGGTGGGAATCGTTCCCAGTCAAGCACCTAACAAAAATGTTCACATGGGTGGAGACGCAGGTTGCTGTGTGTTCCACATGAGATTGTGGAACCCAACAGTTGGGTGTACTTGACACTACTGTTGTCTCATTGGACGCTGTCCAATGTCATTTTCTTCAAAGTTTGATAACAGTAGTTGAAACATGAACTCAGTAAAATACACTATCAATTCTTCTATTGGAACTTTCGGTGTGAAACACCAAACTCAAAGAGATTTACTACTAAACATCGAATCACTATTTTTAATGTTTTTGACGCACGTTTCGCTAACCATGTTAGCATCATCAGGATATGATTTAATCTGGACATTAAAAATAGTGATTCGATGTTTAATGTTAAATCTTTTTTAGTTTAGTATTATGCACTAGATTTGAACAAGCAGTCCAAACTTTGGGTGGGATAGAAAAGTGTTCATGTGAAAGTACGCAAAAGAAAACGAGAACGACCGTGCGGTCCATTTAAACCATTTTGAAAAAAGTAAGACCACCAGTGGAGAGTATTAAGCTTCAGGCTTCTTAGGCTAAATGTTCAGATCTGGTCAAAAACTAAGTCCTCTATACCCCGATAATAAGCCCGCACATACGCCTCGAGTAGTTACTGCAAAACTCCATGACACCTTCTTCTGAAGAAACAGATCGTTGGACGAAGAATCGTGAGATTAAAGCCGAGACGGCCCCTTATCTTGCAACGTTGCAAAATCGCATTAAACTGAAGATATTAATAAATTAGGAACAATGTCCGGTCGAGAACTTTTCGAATGACGCTGGTATATATTAGTAGGCAGCGAGATTATTGTCACATAGTATATATTTAATTAAAAATAAAGGCGAATTATCATTTATTTAATTTAAGACTTCATTAGCTTCATTTGTATTTTCAGAAAGAATTCTCCCCAGCTTCACATCTCGCTTATCCAACCGGAAATAATAAAGGGCAAAAAAAGGCCACAGTCCCGAAAGGTTATTCGGCAGGAGAAGCGAGAAGAAAGAAATTTCAATTGCTGTCAGCCGAAATTATTATTTTTATTCAAGTCTCGTCACTTTTTGTAAAGGACATAAAAAGGACCTATGTGTTTTTTTCTCTTTCGCGCGCAAGCGTTATTATCTTTCCATAAGGTAGGAAGGAAGGTAAAAATGAAATTATTATTGGCGATACGTGATGAGAATTCCCAGTTTTTTCTGCCGCTGTTTTACTGAATGATGGGACACGAAAAGAAGCTTTTGTATTTAGACGATGTGGATATGGCGTGTATTTTATCGGTGTTTTGCTAGTTGTTGGTTTATTAGTTTCGATATTGGTACTTGATTAATTGAATACTGAAGTCGTGATACGAACAGCAATTCCACAGAAATAAATTGTTTATTTTCTATACTTTGCCAAGTGTTGATACATGTTTGTTCCCTCGTCTTTAAAATATCGATGAAAATAATATAATAAAAAAATTAAATTATTATTAAATAATAATTATAACTCTTCTTATGCTCATTTAGCATATATTTTGATTATTTAAGGATCTCTATCAGGATCCTCGTTCATATATTTTATCTATGTTTTCCTCAGTGCAACTTTCTGTACTTTCCAGTTGGATGATCCTTCACTCCAGAATAGTTTCTATAGCATTCGATCGAGACTCATTCTGCAGATGTGTGCAGCAAACCCTTGAATGCTGAATCTGTTCGTCGATTGTTGGTTGGTGGTCACACCAATTCCTCACTCTGATGCTCAGCTATGAATGATCTTCCCCTGATCTGATGCAAGTACAAATTTGAATAAGTTATTCGGGGGATTAGTGTAATCAGTGACCCGTCGAAAAATATTTCGGATTTTATTGGGAGATATTTCTTCTTCCAGATACACTGGATGCATTTGTTTTCCGGCATAAGTGGTCTTAAGCATTTAAGCTGTTGTACCTGTTCAATTTGATTTTTGTTTAGATACACTTTGCTTTTTTGAACCATCGGTGGTATCTTTTCTACACTGGCCCTTTGACCATATATTTCAGTACTTGTGAACATTTTATTTGGACTGTTAGTGATACTGACCAACTGAAATTAATTGGTGGGTAAATAAATGAACAAAATTATTTTAGGTCCATCTCCACAACTATTCTGATTTGTTTTCCTTGGCTTGATACCGAAAATCTATACCTCTGATGACTTTTTAGTGAGAATACGTTTGGCTCTGATCTATTTTGTATGCACTATGCAGATATAAAAATGGATGAAAATAACCTTCATTATTATTACATCGTGCTTTACTGTTTCAAGAAAGGCCGTCCTACTCTTAATTTTATCGGCATCTATGGTGAATAGTTGTCCAAGACAAGCTTCGAGACTGAGGCGAAATTTCTTACTCTTTAAATTTCTGGAAAAAATTTTTGCATATTGAATTGTTCATCCATGTTTCACATGAGTGGTTGGTTCCTTCAGCTGCCACTAAAACGTCAAGTATCTACCGAAATCGGTTCCTGATCTTACAATCTTCATCAGTTGGACTCAACACAACGTTTCAAGGACCAAACAAAGCCTTAAATACTTTTTTTGTCATTTATTAAATCGTTTTTAATAAAACAGAAAGTCATATAATCACCTACGAACGACCAATTAAATTTCCTAAACATTCCAGTATTTAATAAAATTATATTGTAACTGAATAGCGCGGGTTTTCACCAGCCGACATTCAGAACAAAAAAGGAAGAAAATTAAAATTAGAGTAGATGTTATAAAAATAACAAAAAAAATGCCTCGAAACACTTGATTTGACTGTCAGTATTAGTTCAAGGTACTCTTGAGAAAGCACTAATAAGGCGAAACATATGTAGTGTTAAATATCCTCTGAAACATTAAAAAGCTACAAGTTTATTCATTAAAAACTTAATTTTTACAAAATTTTCACAAGGAACCAGCTGCGGAATTCATAAATATTATTATATTTAATTATTATTTATTATTATTCACGTATGGGCCCTGGTGGACTACGCGAAGTACAATTAGAGGCGTTTGTTGTTGTTAGCCTTCCTTTGCGTCCATACTAATTTCATTCTTTCGCTATGAGCTTTTTTCCTTTCGTCGGACCAAGTTGTTCCAGTCTTCCTATATTTTTCTCTCTGGTCAACCTTCCAAACGTTAACCTTGTGTCTGAAACAGCCTCTATCCTGAATTTCACTTTGTGTAATATTTACTGATCTTAGGTCCTCTTTAATTACAGCAATCCATTTAATTATTTCTACTTTAGCTCTACTCCTATTTTCATAAAATTCGACTATTTGTCTAGTTAGCCTACTCGGATTCATCCGTTTTATGCATCCGTAAAACTTAAGTCTTCTTTTTCTCATATCGCTATGTATATCTGTGTATTGTTTGATTTCTTGGTTTTCCCGAAGTCAGTATGTTGTGCTATTTATTTGTTTGGGGCCTAGGATTTTTCTTATGATTTTTCTTTCCTTCTTTTCAATGTCCTCGATGCCCCGCTTTCTATTCAAAATGAGCGCATCTGCAGCATATAGACATTCTGGCTTAATAACTATGTTGTAATGTCTCAGTTTTGTGTTTTTAGATAGGCATTTTTGATGTAAATATTCTGTATAAGTCTCAATGCCGTTTCCATTTTTTGACATCTATCCTTATTGGCCGCTTTTTCCAATCCATTTTCCATGATTATTTCATCCAAATATTTGAATTGAGAGACTCGTCTCGATGTCACCATATTTTGTTTTTAGAAATGGTGTTCTTAATCTGTTGCAGGTCATGTATTGTATCTTTTCAAAGGAAATTTGGAATTCAATGTCAAAGGAAAAGGAAATTTTCTGCTGTTTCTATTAGGATTTCAATCTGTTTCTGTGCCGTTAATACATCTTGAGCTAAAATTGCTAGATCATCAGCAAATGCCAGACAATCAATTTTGATGTTGGTTCTCCCCAGTTTAATTGGCTGGTCAATATTCAGGGCCGACTTTTTTTCACGCCACTCCTGTATTACTTTTTCTAGAACACAGTTAAGTAAGAGTGGCGAGAGTTCATCCCCTTGTCTAACTCCAGTTTTAGTTTCAAAGGGTTCTAAGATGTCACCCCTGAATTTAACTTTTGACTTTGTGTTAGTTAACGTTGCTTTAATAATTGCCAGAGTTTTCAGATCTAGTCCTTGTTCTTTCAAGATCCGGAATAAAGATTCGCGGTCAATAGAATCATATGCTTTTTTGAAATCCACAAATATACAGACGAGATTTTTATTGTACAGTTTTTGATGTCTTAGAATCAACTTTAGATTCAGGATCTATTCAGGGCAGGATCTGCCCGGTCGAAAACCTGCTTGATATTCACCAATGTTAGGTTCTAACTGTCCCTGTGCTCTGTCTAGTAAACATTGAGATAGACTCTTGTAACAAACTGGGAGAAGAGATATTCCTCTATAGTTGTTTACATCCGTTCTATCTCCTTTCTTATGTAGTGGATGGATTAGAGCATCTTTCCAATCTTCCGGAATCCATTCGGTTCGCCAAACTTCTTGTAGAATTTTGGTTATTTCCTTGATTGTATTTGGACCAGCAGATTTCAAAAGTTCAGCAGTGATTCCATCTTCACCAGAAGCTGTGTCATTTTTAAGCCGCTGGATTTGCCTAATTATTTCATCTTCATTCGGTGGTAATGAATCTGGGTTTGTTTGTTTAGTGTTTAGTGTTTAGTGTTGCTAATTTGTTTAAGGGCTCAGGACAGTTTAGTATTTGTTCAAAATATTTCGCAAGTTCTTTGCAATTGTCTTGCTTATTTAGAGCTAATTGTCCGTTTTCCTTTGGAAGCAAAGACTTTGCGGTTGATAGCCTGTTAATTTACTTTTAAATGTTTTGTAAAAGTTTCGGGTGTTATTTTTTTGGAAGTCTTTTTCTATTTCATTAAGTTGATTGCTTTCATATTTTCTTTTAGTTTGCCTAATTAGCTTCGATGTTTCTTTTCTTACTTCCAAAAAGATGTTATAGTTTATTGCTGTTTTTTGACTGTTCCAATCTTTGAATGCTTTACTTCGGCTTAATACTGCTTGCTCGCAAACTTCATCCCATCACGGATGTTTTCTACGATTTTGTAAAGGGACCAACTTTAAGGCTGTTTTAATAATTTTTTGTTTCAATTCTTGCCAGTTCTGTGCTGGTTGTTTATCAAGCTCTTCTGTTAGGGCTGGTTTTATTTTCGTTGGGTCGAACTTTGATATTAGCAGTCTCTTTTGAATAAGTTTTCGAGGTCGTAAGCTAAGTTTGATTCTAGTCAAATAGTGATCCGTGTCTATATTAGCTCCTCTTCTGATTTGAACATTCAAAATCTCTTTATAATTGGGGTACGAAATGGCAACATGGTCAATTTTAAATTCACCCATGTACGTGTTTGGGCACCTCCAGGTCTTTTGTTTTGTTATTTTTTTCTTAAAATGGGTTGACATTATTTTTAGGTTAAATTGCGAACATAGTTCAACTAATCTTCTACCATTATGGTTAGTCCATTTATGAGCAGGAAAACTGCCGACTGTTTTCCTGTACTTTCTTTTTTTCCCTAGTTGGGCGTTGAAATCACCCAATAAGATTTTTACATGGTTAGAGGGAATTTTAGAGATGGTCTTTTCCAGAATTTCCCAGGACTTATTTACTTTTTCAGGATTAGATTTATTTTCTTCGTTAACTGGGAGGTGTGCATTGATTAATGTATAGTTTTTATTAGCACACTTGAGGGATAGTGTCATAAGTGGATTATTTACTGGCTGGACATTTGTTATAGAACCAAGAATGTTTCTTGAGACAGCGAAAGCAACACCGAGATGTGGTGTATTTTTGAGTATTCTTTTGTCCGTTTTACTTTTAAAAAGTCTGTAGTTGCCGAATTCCAAGGTGTTATCATCTGTCAATCTGGTTTCTTGCAAAGCTAAAATTTGGATTTTTTGCTGATTTAATGTTCGCCCCAATTCGTGTAGTTTTCCAGGACGTAGGAGAGAATTGATATTTACCGTTCCAAAGAAAGTTTTTGTTTTCGGTTTCAGACGTTGGCCAGAGGTCTCCGACTCCCTCTGAAAGGTTTTGCGTTTAAGCCCGGACGCCCCAGAATCCGAAAGTCCGGTTGTACCTGGCAGAGGATTGTCTACCTCCTGGGGTAATTTTGTAATTACTAGAACGCTTCATCTTGTACTTTGAATTAAAGGTTTGAACCATGACGGTTCAGAGGTTAAGACTGGAGGGGTTAGTTCCAGAATTTAAATATCAGCCGCACCACTGGTGAACAGACGCTGCCCACTCAACCGCTTGATACAAGTCAGACGCTAAGTGGATTTAGTTTTTTTTTTGCCTTGGTTCGGGGCTGCTTATTTTGAGATATTCGCAGCTGTTCATTAATATCTAATGGAACTTTCACTATACACCATATATATACTATATTATATATTATATATTTAAATCATATATTTTATTATCTAATATTAATATTTTTATTATATTAGTATTTTAACTTCATGTGGTTTTTGTCTGTTTTTAATGTGTCGGTTCTTATTCTATTTTATTTTTTTAATAACTTGCATCCGTGAATGTATGTTTTCAAATATTCCATGTTTATCATCCAGCCATTGTTCATATAACAGGTATCATTGGTATCTAAACCAAAATTCGCCATTGCTAAAATCCCTGCTTCGCTGTATTTAAGCTCAGGATGGGTTTTATCTCTAAATATTTGCCCATAAATAGACATACCACCTTTTTCACTACCTGTTGGATCAATTCCTTGTATCATACAATTTCTAATAATTCTGGGAAAAACAGTATTATTGTATTATCCTCTTCTGGAACTTCTATAAAATTTCTAAATGATTCCGGTAATCCTCTTCCATAGATGTTTTAAACCGTACAAAAGAATTGATTTATTCCTTGTATAGCTACCATTTTCTTATATGTTATTAGATTTTAACTAACAAATGCACCAAAATACAAAGTTATAAACAAATGTCAATAAGTAAGGTTAAAAACTAATTAATTTTGAAATACATTCTTTCGTCTTATTTCAAAATCAATGCGTGTATTAAAATATTGATATCAAAATTGACAAGATTGAAACACTAATGTAATATGACGAATTAAAATTGATACATCCACTTGGGCTAACGTTTCCCGCTTGTTTGCAACAATATCAGGTCGCCAGGTGCCCTTCTCCTTTCGCTTCGCAAGCTCGTAAACCTCTTAGATATTGCCCCGGAGGACATTTTCAATGCTATTATCGTGACACCTTCCTGTAACTCAAAACATCCCCCGAGACGTCGAATGAATATTAAATGTGGCATCGTCCCCCTGTTCCCTATCTACCTCCCAAGCCCGTTCGTCGAACTGCCATGTCATTTCTATTGAACCCGAAGAAAACATCCAGCTACCTCTCGCCGAGACCTTCCGGAATTGGGGAAATGGCTGTATAAACAGGTTGATTTCGGCTTTTTAGACGCGCGGAAAAGGAAGGCGGGCGAGAAGAGAAAGAACGATTGATAAAAAAAAAGCGAAGAAAGAATTATAAAGCGATGAATTATTTTGCATTTGACAGTAAATTTTCGTGCCTTGTACTGTCGCGAAGCGGGATGGAATAGAAAGCAAGACGTGGCAAAGTGTACATTGATGGATTATGCACGGTTTCCATTAAGTCGTGGATTCCCGTTTTTTATTTTTGTATTATATTTATTCTTTTTTGTATGATAAATATGTTAGATTTTTCATGACATCGTCACGAAAATATGTCAGCGTACTGAAATATAGATGTTGAAAGTTTTTAATTCATAATTTATTTGTAAAAATAAAAGCACACAGCATATTTTAAAGAACAGGGAATTGTAACGGAATATACCAGGCTGATTGAAAAGTTCGCGAAGCGGAAATGATAAAACCAGTTAATAGTTGGAAAAATGACTTGATTCTTCCGTATATTCTCTTTAAAGCTCAATAGATTTTTTCCAGCAGTTCTTCAATTCATTTATTCCATCTCTGAAGTGATTTTCTGAAAGTCTTTCAAGATACTGACCTACGGATTCTACAACTTCTTCATTTAATAAAAAACGCTTGCCACAGGAATTTTTGAGATTCGGGAAGAGATGAACATCAGATGATGCCAGATCTGACGAATATGGTGGATGCATCAACAATTCGACAATTCGAACAATTCTTCAAGAACACCTCTGTGAGCCTGTGCATTGTCTTGATGAAAAATTTTTTTTTCTTCGCTAAACCAGTTTTTTCTAACAAATTTTTGCATACAATTGATCGTGATGCCATAACCTTTTTGGTCGATTTTAACTGATGATTGAGCTGAATAGCCGGGTTCAGTCCATTCTATGGTTTTGTTGTCGCAGACCAGGATCATAGTGACAAACCCAAGTCCCATCCATAGTTACAAAACGACGTTTAAAATCTATTTTATTTTTACTCAGAGTCGTTTTTGATCAGAATTTAACAAATGGGGTACTCATTTTGCACATAGCTTTCTCAAGCCCAATTCCTTTTTCAAAATATGAAACACTCATTCAGTTGAGATGTCGATAGTCGTAACAATTTCATCCATAACCATAGCATGTATAAAATTAATTATTTATTCAGAAGTTGAATAAACTGAAAAAAAGTCAGTATCACGTTGAAACTGACCTGCCCACTTACAAACCATTATTTTTGAAGGAGCAGACTCCCTTAATACATTTAACATTTCACTATGAATTTCCATTGTCTTTAAAGCTATTTTTATTAAGAATTTATTCACGATTTTCAATATTTTTCATTAAAAAAAATAACACCAATACGTTTACTTTAAGCTGTTGTTTTAGTACGAATGAATTGATAGATCGACTTGAACCTTCACATATGTTCATACAAAGGAAGAAACTTCAAAATGTGGTAGATTATATATTAAATATATATATATATATATATATATATATATATATATATATATATATATATATATATATATATATATATATATAAATCGAGGAAAACATCAGGAGGGGTATATAGAAAATCATCTCTAATAGAATTCGAGAGAGTCCATCAGACGAATATTAGGGACTAGAGAAGAGGATGTAAACGGAATACAATAAGGAAACACGACAGGATGGAGGAGAACTTCGGTTAGTAAAATATGAATAGATGAAGCAGCAATGACCAATCTTCAGTTAATTTAGCTTAACCAGCTTTGGTATGGGGACACAAGGTGATATTAAGAAAAATTTATTTTTAAATGCGCATAGTATTTTTTATCAACATAGTAATAGCAATTTTAGCTACAACATAGTGGTAGTCATCCAGTATGTCAGGAATTGTAGGTTTTATGACGGTGAAAGGATTATTAGAATGGGAATAGAAAATATTTTAGTTGGTAAATTGGCCCGTCTGGTAAAAACAGCAGCAGTTTCATTGCCTGGAAGTTTCACGTGACCAGGAATCCAGTGATATATGGCAAAATATGGTCTAGATAAAATGGACAATAAGATATCGTGTATCCTGCCATACAGAGAATGTGAGAGAGGAGACTATAGAGAGAATGGAGAGAATGGAGACAAAGGAGAGAAGGGAGAGAATGGAGAGCACAGAGGGAATGGAGAGAGCAGAGAATGAAGAAAGTAAATAATGAAGAAGTCGTAGGTGTTTCGATAAATTGCATATGGCTGCTTGGCAGAGTAGACCAGTAGAAACAGGAAACTAAATTTTGCAGAGTGGTAATCAGGATAAAACTGCAGAAACTATCCTATTTCAGAGGATATGATATTATCATCACATAGACCACATGTATGTGTTATACCATTTTTTTCTTGAATGATTGCTGACAGTGGAAATTGAGTAGCTGTCTATCTCTTAGGTGGAAATATTTTAGTTCAATTCCTGTTATAGTATCCTGTTAATATATTTTTTTAATATATTCGGTTATGTTTATTGTATACATGGGTGTATCTTATAAAGTCCAAGTCATTTTTGTAAATATTTTTTTTTTATCCACCTTGGGTCTTTTCTTGATCTATTTTGATTTCCAGTTCCACTAGTTTTTTAACAGATATATTGACTATCATATAATATTGTCCCGTATATAATATATATTACATTTCCTCACTTAAAAGCTTCGAATTTGTACTTCGACAGTCTGTGTCGAAATAATTATAACGCAATTTTAAAATATACTGAAAATTAGTGACATACATAAGTCTTGGTTCTATTATTTAAAATGATTTTAAATTTTCCAATTATCGGTTACCTCAATCAAATACGTAAATTTTCAAGAAGTTAGCAGTTCTTTAAGAGAGTAGTTATTTTATTTTTTATTGGACGTGACATTATGTATGTTTTCAACAAATCTTAAGGAATATGAGATTGAACTGTTTTCTACGAGTATAAGAGATTGACATAAACTTTGCCATCTGTGTTTCTTGCAACTTAAGAGTAATCCATTGTAGAACATAATAACAAAATGTTACTCAAGTCGGTGTATATTCTCTCTGTGACAACAAAATTAATAAATGATACATTATTATCGAAGTACAGACACACTGAATCTGTCTAGTCCAGTAAGCATTAAATAATTTAATGTACCGTTAGACGTACCAACCTCATCGTCCTGCAACGTCCTTTGCCGGATGTTAATGTCGAATAAATGGTGTTTATTCGGCATAAATAAATCACCACGTTATCCGCAACGTTATTAATAATCCTCGGTTATTTTAACGGTAAATTAACCCGCTAAATAAATTAGGAAAATAAGTTATTAAATAGATCTCTGCGGCGCGAACGGATTTGCACGTCCGGCGTCGTTCTCTGTCACCTGTCAGGGGGACTGTACAAAATTAATTAGGCCTTTCGCTTTATAAATTGTTCCTTAATTAACTGGGGACTCCGGGTAGTTTTGCGAGCTGTTTTATCAAAGATATTAGGGTCAAGGTGAGTCCTTTTTTGCATTTCAAACCCTAAGATTTAGACTGATCTTGTATTAAAGTGATGGTCACGTTCTATAGCCTGATTTTCAATGTATGCATAGTTTCACGGATGTAGTGATTGACCGGAATTTAACGCTGCAAGCGCTTATATATTTTGAAAAATATTCCTTAAACGCTTTTATTAGAATGACCTTAAAACTTATATTTAAGATTGCTGGTTGTTCGAAATTATATCGAGATGCTTTTGATTCATCGCTAATTTGACTTTGGAGAATAGGTAGATATCAAATGGAATCAAATCATGTTATGAAGGGGATGGATAAGATAATGGAGGATATTTTCCCAGCGAAGATATTGGTTACAACAAAGGAAAAGGGAAATACCTTTCGTAATTCTTTACATTACTTTGAACAAAAGTTTCCTTGCATGTATTTAAAATGCAACCATTTCTACGGGAAACAATTTTTTCTTGACATTTGGCAACGTCGCGAATCCTTGGAAAATTCAGGTTTTTATTTCATTGTATATTCATTGTATTTCAAGGTATTATTTGAAAATAACATGTAATATTTTTATAGTCATTTATTCTATACATTTCCGCACAAATTTGGTTTGTTTATAAAAAAAACTTACATTTTAAAAAACATTACATTATGTAATTTAATGTCAAAGTTGAACTTACTAGCACTAATTTTTCATACCACAAGGCATTTTAAATGATTCACGTTATATTAAGAAACACATGGTTATTTTGTTAAATCCAAAATATAGGCAATTCGAATCTATGCAAACCTGACACAATTCTAATCTATTTTCCATAACACACTGAATTTGTCCTAGTATATTTTAAATCTGGTTAACAGCTTTTTTTTGTAATTTTAAATAAATAATTGTAAATTATACTTAAGTTACACATTTCAGAAAAAATGACGTTTGTAAGTCTTAAAATGTTGACTATATGGCATTAATAAATTTATCATTCAGAATATCTCCATAAATATGAATTTTATGAAGAAATTGGAAAGAACCTTTTTTTGTAGAAAATTTAATTTCTTCACAAGTTCTTCTATATCTTTTATACAAATCCGTATACATTAAGAGATACTTACAAAAAACTACGCTTTTATTAAAAATTGAACTTACATCATCTTGAGGCACGTGTTTTGGAAACACGTGCAAAACGGAAGGTTTTTTTGGGGCGTTTGGTAGTTGCTTGACCGGGAGGAAGCCCCGGAGAAGACAACGGTCGGGGGTGTATAACTCCTGACTACTGTTGTCTCATTAGATGCAGTCCAAAGAAGTCAAAAAACTCCATATATCAGCCATCCGACGAGAAGTTGACGAAAATATGGGTTGTTTGATTGTGGAGAGGGACTCCTTATTCTTGGCGAGAGAGCATATGTCGGTGCCCTGATGAGTATAACCATCAACAGACTAAACATGTGCCATCTAATGTAAGGGATGGGTGGGGCTTCCTCCCGGTCAAGCAACTAACCAATGCTCATTATGGCGGAGACGCAGATTGTTGTGCGTTCCACATGAGATTGTGGAACCCAACGGTCGGGGGTGTATAGCTCCTGACTGCAGTTGTCTCATTAGACGCAGTTCAAAGAAGTGAAAAAACTCCACGTATAAGCCATCCGACAAGAGTCGGCGAAAATGTGGATTGTTTGATTGTGGAGAGGGACTCCCTATTCTTGGCGAGAGAGTATATGTCGGTGCCCTGATGAGTATAACCACCAACAGACAAAACATGTGTCCTCCAATGTAAGGGATGGGTGGGGCTCCCTCCCGGTCAAGCAACTAACCAATGCTCATTATGGCGGAGACGCAGGTTGTTGTGCGTTCCACATGAGATTGTGGAACCCAACGCAGTCCAAAGAAGTAAAAAAAAAATCCATGTATAAGCCATCCGACGAGAAGTCGGCGAAAATATGGATTGTTTGATTGTGGAGAGGGACTCCCTCTTCTTGGCGAGAGAGCATATGTCGGTGCCCTCATGAGTATAACCACCAACAGACAAAACATGTGCGCTCCAATGTAGGGGATGGGTGGGGCTTCCTCCCGGTCAAGCAACTAACCATTGCTCATATATATATATATATATATATATATATATATATATATATATATATATATATATATATATATATATATATATATATATATATATATATATATATATATATATATATTTTTTTTTTTTTATTATATTTATGTTATATATTATATAACATAATATGTTATATATTATTATATTATTATATTTATGTTTTATTAAATTTATATATTTGAGCTAAAAAATTATAATGTACCAATTGCCGTCAAAAGTAATTTATAAATAAAAAGAACAACTTACAATAAAACTAATAAGCATACGTTCTTCCAAGGGTCTGTATGCAAGCCTGTAGGCAATTTGGCATGCTGTTGATAAAATGATCAATTTGAACTTGTGGAATTCTCTCCTATTCTCCTCGAGCAGCATCCTTCAGCTCGCGCAGGGTAAGAAGAGGATTGTTTCATTTCTTAATGCGTGTTTTCAGAAAATCTCAAGCATGTTCAATAAAATTCCTATCAGGGAAATTTGTTGGTCTGCCTAACTTGGTTATTAACTCCTCTTTAAGAAAATTTTCTACTACTGTTGTTCGATAAGCAGGTGCGTTGTCATACATGAAAACAAATCCGTCGCCCACTGCGCCTCGAAAAAGACGCAAAACACGATTTAAAATGTCCTCGATGTATCCAGCACTAGGGATTCTTCCCTCCAGAACCAGTAGAGGGGTCCGTATACCCTTCTTAATGCTACCCCAAAATATCACTCTCCCAATTTCTACTCGGACTTGTTGACCTGGAGCTCTCCAAACAACTGTTGGAAGCTGAACGTGAATCAGAAACCAAGCCATTTCTCGTCTCATCGAAAAACATCACGTTATTTCGCTTAGAACTATGATTCATTATTTCTCGAGCCCATTGCAATCTTAAATTTTTTTGATGCAGGGCTACTTTGAAAATACGTTAAGGTCTTCTGCAATCCAAATGTATCGCTTTCAGTCTGTGTGTTATTGTTTGTCATAAAACATTTAGTCCTTCACGCCTAACAAGCTCCCTTCATATACCACTTGTAGATTCCAGACGATTTCTTCGAGCCATCATTGATATCTGTCGATCTTGTGCAGCTGTTTACATCGTTTTCTACCACTTCTGGGGCGATCTTTGTCTCTTGTCATTTTTTCGATACAGCACTTTGGGAAACACCTACAATTTCCAATATGATTAAAGCCTTGTTGTAACAAATCAGTTACTTTTGATCTGTTAAAATGAGATATCTTGTTTATAGACATTTTTAAACGGATTGATTGAAAATGAAAAAGAACTGAAATAATGTGTAAATACCAGTATTAACGGAATGGACAAAAATCGAAAAACATATGCTATCAGCAAAACAAGCTTTTGTTATTTTCATTTAAAAAAGGTCTAAAATAAATATCACAATTTTTACAGTATTGTAGGTGTAGATATTCTGTTTATAAATATTCCAAACTTTTGGACATAGGTGCGTATATTTATAATAAAATATTTTACAGCTTATAGTAAGAAGTTTATGACAATTTATCCTACTCAATAGAAATATATAAAGAACCAGAACTTAGACAATAATAAAATTATTGTAGATAGGCCTCCTATATTTTATATTTTAGATTTCATATTTAAAAAAACAATCAATTTAAAATATTGTACGGTTTTTTAGACAAAAATTTGATGAAGTGCATGATTTTTAAGAGAAAATCCATAAAAAGCCATTAGATTTATTAGATTTTCTTTAAAAAATCTCTTCGTAACATATCTGATACATGCGATGGTAAAAACAAGAACTAGAAAATAATTACAAGGAATTGTAAAAAATCCAGAAAGATTTCTGAGAAAATACGGATTGTATAAATGATAAGGAAATTTATGATCTACATGTAGAAGTTCAAAACAGTGTATCTAATTAAGTAATTAATGAAAATTGAAACAGATAACTTTATAAAGAACTAAATGTTTAGTATTTGTGGATCATCCAGGAATACTCTAACTTTAAAACCAATAGCTTTCTATATATTTTATTTATTTCTCCTAAAATATCCACTTTCAAATTTTCGTCTGAAAAGAAAACGGTACAATATTTTAAACCTTTATTGACTGGTAAGTAAAATGAATTTATTATAAATGTGAAAATTTCTCTACTGTAATATTATCTGGGAAGTAACAACGTTTTCAATTAAAGATTTGTTTTCGGTACAAACAGAACTGGCATATACCTAATTCTAAAACGATGGCGGAAAGTCCTCAGGGCATTGAAATCTTAATGCTGTGTGAGAACGAGCTGCCATGACATTACCGGAAACATTCGTACCTCATTATTATCGAAACGTTCTCGCTATAATTCGCTTGTGTTCTGTCGGATGTTTGACGGCTCGTCTGTTCTACAGCTACGGCAAATAGATATATTTCCAACTGCAATTCATTAGTAACATATTTGTTATTACACAAGGTACACGATGACATAATCCAAGTAAATTTGCTAGGCCAATATTATCCAATTGGTTTATACATTGTTTGTGTCGTCTCCGTCTTGCAGTGGAATGGTAAACCTTATACATTTGTCTCGCTCTTGCCTTCGCGGCTTTTCTTTCATCAAAGCTATTATTAAGTAATTAATTACCATGTAGGAAATAACTTTAGCGCGTGGACTTGGATGGATAACATTCATCTTAGCAACTGAATTAAAAAGTATTTTTGTACACATTCAAAAACAGCTTTCAAATAATACAATAAGAGCACAATAATGATGGCTCCTTTCAAACCACACAATTTTTCTTTAATTAACAGTTGTTTTGGCTAATTATTTTAAAACGGCTACTCCAATAAAAAAATATGACATTACATTTCTTATTTTGAAATTTACAGTTTGTGAAATTATGTTAGAAATACGGTGTTGCAATTAAAAAATATAATTTTAGTAGCTACTGAAGAAATCTGGCAACACCGGAAAACATTGTCTGTAATAGTAATTTTCTATAACTTTGCATTTGAAAGTACTAGTCTATCAGTTCAAGTAAAAAAGTTAGCCTACTTTTCTAGATGTGAACCCTGGGGAGTAGGCCTCAGGGCAAATCAACTAGATTCTCTTGATAATGCCTTCAAAGTGGAAGCCGAAACGTCGAGATTTTACAAATCTAAAACGCGGTTCTACGAGAGAACCTAGTAATTCTAATATATATACTAATATAATATAAATCTACAGTGGTTTTTATGGATGTTCCGTTATAACTACTGAACCACGCATCTGATTGACTCGAAACTTGGTATCCATGTAGAAAATACATGTACTTAATGGATACGCTAAAATTATATGAGTGTTGGACTCCCTACACCAGTTGGGGGGCGTTAATGATGAGAATCGCTAATTATCTGATTTATAGCTTTTATAAACTTATTATTATATATATATATATATATATATATATATATATATATATATATATATATATATATATATATATATATATATATATATATATATATATATGTAATGTATATATATATGTATTATATATATATATATATATATATGTATATATATATACATTATATATATAATGTATATATATATATATATATATATATATATATATATATATATATATATATATATATATATATATATATATATATATATATATGTATATATATATATATATATATATATATATATATATATATATATATATATATATATATGTATATATATATATATATATATATATATATATATATATATATATATACATATATATATATATATAGATATACATATATATATATATTTATATATATATATATGTATATATATATATATAGATATATATATATATATATATATATATATATATATATATATATATATATATATATATATATATATATATATTGTAAGAAATATTTTTGTTTAATATATACTTTTCTGACATCGGTTTCATCTCAAATAAAACGATAGGTCTATCATTTGTTTAAATTGTCTTTTAGCATACAAATGTAAGAAATATGTTTGTTTGATTTACATTCTCCGGTTTCTTGTCCCATCTCAGGCAAAACGATACTTTTATCACCTTTTTCTTTGCTAAAGATGGTTTTTATCACATTGGTCTAGATGCCGACTACATTTCATTTTTCGCTTTATTGGCACTGGGTTGTGTTTATACTCAATATAAGTTCGCTTATTCTATCTAAAAGCTTCGGCAACACTTAAGGGTAGTTAACCACCAGATGTGCGATAATGGTGGGGTATCTTTAGAGATGGTTTCATTTCAGTATTTGAAACCAACATTTTCAGTTATACTGTGAACAAGTGTAGTGTCGTGTCGTTCCCGAATAATTCCAAGGGTGAGTGTATCATTGAACACTTTGTTAGCTATTAACTTTTATTAGTTGTGAGTTTGTCACTGAACACTTTGGTTTCTATCGATTTATATTAGTTCTGAAATGTATATAAAGCTCTATTATCTTTATTATTTCTATTTGATGTTTTCACTGATATTCAATGATTACTATGTAAGTGAGTTTTTCACTGAACGCTTGTCTTCTAGTATTTTAATAGTTTCGATAAGTATTTAAAAAGTACTTCTATTTCTTTTTCTCATAGAATACTGTTCTGATCATTATCAAATATTCAAGTACAATTGAATTAAATCTGTTACTGTTCGTTTTAAATAATATTTAAAGCATTGTTTCTTGATTAATGTTTTGATTAATATTAAATGATATCTATTTAAGTGAAATCCAAACATTGTTTGAATAGTGGGATCAGCATATTGATGTGACTTATAATTTAATTGAGAGAAAGATCAATGGTATTGTCGCGCGGTTTTACCTTCAATACTATGAACTGGGTAAATGTTGTTTTGCTTTTCTAATATCTAGAGCGGGTACATCGCATGTTTGTCCCTTGTACCCATTGCACAACTCAGTACTAGAAGTTACACAGTAGGGTGTAGTTGGATAATGCATTATGTTTTGTTTAGATATTTGGGTGGGTATCTCGTGCGGTTTTCCGTTGCTACCCCGTTCATACCCGAAGCTAGCACTGTTGCGTGTTTGCCCCTCAGTGTCAGGAACAGTACCCAGAATGATAATTTTATTATTGATTGATAAAATTATCATTGTTGAATATGTATGATCTGTAATTTAATAAATATTGAGAGATCTCCATGGTATTGTCGCGCGGTTCTCCCTTCAATACTATGAAGTGAGTAAATGCTGTTTTGCTTTTCTAGTATCTGGAGTGGATTTATCGCGTGTTTGTCTTTTTTGAATTTGAATTTATGTTGATCGCTATCATCATCGACTATATCTCGTTGAGTATGTTAATAACCTCGTAGTAAAATATGATTTGTATCGATCTGATAAATTTAAAGTCACAGATAGTAAACAAATAATAGTTTTATGAATTCGGAGTATTCAGGGATACTTTTATTTGCAGGCAGCAAAAGCTGCAACGCTTAGAAGCCACCACCATGCTCGTCAAACTCATGTACCCAACTAGCCGCCCAGTTAGACCCCTATGTGATACGTATATAATGTTTAAAAAAAAAATAATCTTTTCATTTTTTGTCGTATCGTATACGACATATATATATATATATATATATATATATATATATATATATATATATATATATATATATATATATATATATATATATTAAAACAAGTATTAAATAATACACTAAGTTGCTATTGTTAACAGTAGATCATTCACAATGCCCGACTATATCGAGAATGAAAACTCTCGCTGTTCCCGACTATCACGTAACGAACGAACAAAAATCAACATTCGCGCGATATTGTTAAGGGTAAACTTTCAAATTAATCTACCAAAGTTGGTAACTTAAGCGTACAATATACGTGCTCGCGGTTAGTTAATGTTTAAACAATACACAGCTGATTATGTCGGAACACAATCTGTACGTTAATCAAATTTTCTTGGCGCTAAACCGGTTCAATGCAGTCCGTAAACACAATGTTCCGAATACAAACTAATAGCAATACGTTTGCTCTACAGAGCGTTGTAAATTTGTACGTTCTCGAACATGGAAATGATCAAATGATCTTAATTATTCACCAACCAAGTCCTCATTTTTGTTAAATTTCTTAAGGATTTGATTTTACCTGAAAATAAAAATAACAATTACTGTATCATTCAATTCAGGACAATTCACATGGACTTGCATCCTCAGGAAATAAAATATGATTGTATGTCAATATTTTCCATTTTAAAAATTAACACTGATATGTTTACGTTAAGTTGCTGTTTTTGCACGAAGGAACTGATAGATCGATTTGAAACTTCACATATAGTCACACGAAAGACAAAACTTCAAAAAGGTAGAAGATTATACAGTTCTTTTAGTGCTCTATAGGTGGCGCCCCGTGAACTTTTCAGTTAGCCTGGTAGTAACTTATCAATATATTTTGAATAATCATTGATCAAAGGCAAATGTAACTCAGCGTCAATAAATCGAAAGAAAATATATCGTTCGAGTCACCCATCTTCGTCATTTTCATACCAATAAGCAAATTGAAACCTCGAAAACGATTCGCAAACTATCCCGGCCGCCCTGCAGGCATAAATACTCGGTCTGGATAAGCGGCGAGGCATAAAGAAGAAAAAAACCTCCAAGAAAAATTCCAGACACATTGGCATAAAGCAACTTTAAAAATGGCCGCAGTAAAAACCAACGCCTTCATATATAACGGCGAATCTTCCAGTTATGAAATACTGGATGCCGTAAATATTTAAGCGTTATGTAGACGGCGACTCCTACAGGGACGGCTTGTTATTTCTTATAAGGGGTAGATTTTGGTGGTGGTGGCGGTAAGACCAACACCACCACAGGCGCGGCGTTGTTGCCGTTAGGGGATTGTTCGGCAAATTTTAAGATCCAACTCTTGATTGGTCAGAGTTTGCTTGTCTGACAAACAGCAAGCGAATAACAATTTTACCTAGCAACGTTATGTCTGTTGTTTATCCGGTTTAAAACTAGACCGTCATAAACGTGAAACAGCAAAGTTTTAGGATATAGTGTCGTAACTTTCAGGTTTACTGCTAAAAGGGAATAGGACATTTATTCGCAACATTTAATATTCAGATTTGGTAGTTTGGTAATTTAATTTCTAGACCATATATATATATATATATATATATATATATATATATATATATATATATATATATATATATATATATAATTATGGAATATGGAAATGGGAAATAATTATGGAAAATGGGTTGGAAAAAGCGGCCAATAAGGGTAGATGTCAAAAAATGGAAACGGCATTGAGACTTACACAAAATATTTACAACAAAAAATGCCTATCTAAAAATACAAAACTGAGACATTACAACACGGTTATTAAGCCAGAATGTCTACATGCTGCAGAAACGCTCATTTTGGATAGAAAGAGGGACATCGAGGACATTGAAAAGAAGGAAAGAAAAATCATAAGAAAAATCCTAGGCCCCAAACAAATAAATAGCACAATATACCGACCTCGAGAACACCAAGAAATCAAACAATACACAGATATACATAGCGATATGAGAAAAAGAAGACTTAAGTTTTACGGACACATCAAACGCATGAATCCGAGTAGGCTAACTAGACAAATAGTCGAATTTTATGAAAATAGGAGTAGAGCTAAAGCAGAAATAATTAAATGGATTGCGGCAATTAAATTAAAAAAAAAAGCTCATAGAGAAAGAATGAAATTAGTATGGGCTCAAAGAAAGGCTAACAACAACAAACGCCTCTAATTGTACTTCGCGTGGTCCACCAGGGCCCATACGTGAATAATAATATATATTTATATATATATATATATATATATATATATATATATATATATATATATATATATATATATATATATATATACAACAATTGTAAAATATTAAATATGATGCCTGTACCAGTGGTAAATCATCGAAAAATGCCTTTCGACAATTTACATGAAATATTTTGAGTTCTCATACTATGTTACTGTACTACTAAGCTATTGTACTATAAATTGGCGAATTTACCACATCGATACTTTAAATTGTTGCCTACTTATTTCGTAACAGTTAAAACACCTGTAAAATATTGAATGTTATGACTGAAGTACTAGATAATTTTATTAAATACCACATTTCCTTTCCTACTGTCGAATCACATTTTTGTTGAAAATGGAGCAATCTTCTCTAACTTGATCCTGAGCTCAGCATCAAAATTATGTATTAGTTATATTTGAACAAATGTAAGAAATCTTCAGTAGCACATTGTAGCTGAGAATATCAGAAAAAACATATTTACAATATTCAAATTAAAGTTTCATAAACCTATTCATATGAAAATAGTATGAAGTAAATATAATTGAAAATTTATTAGGAAAAGAGGAACTCGCAAGAAAAATAAGAGATGAAGATAAGAAGGCGATATTAGAATAGCACAAAGTATTGATATTTAATTTTGACTTGTAATCCGTCCTTTTATCTGCAAAAGGAGCAACCGGACCATTTTATTTTATGTCAGCATACTTGCAGAATACAACGTAACCATCTATGTTGGGCAATGTAGATGTTTTTTATTACATATGAGACGAAACAAAAGGAAAGAAGGGAAGCATAAAATTTTTCAGACGTCTTTTCAAGTACATAATGGCCCATCTTGATATCGCTCATGTCAAAATGATATCGATCCTTTCATCGATATCTTGCATTTCTAAGCTGCGTAGGCAAAATTCGCCCAAACTTAATAATATTTGATAATGTATATTTTAAGCTGTGCCATTCGAAAATGGAATGAGATTCGGTTTATTTCAAAATTGATGTTAATGTAAAAAATATATTAATCTACACTTCTGAAGGTTGGATTCAAGTTATGAGTATAGCCCGTGCTTATCCATAGCTTTTTAACGTGATAACGCTGACTCACGATGATTTTCTTAACTTTAACCTCAGTTAGTCACAATTCGTGGCTAACGAATGTAGTTGGTCGAAAATATCTGAAGAAGAAAACGAGTTAGTTTAACTTAAGAGTAACTTTAACTTCGGAAACTCTGTTTATATTCAATATAAGAAAGGTGAAGAAAACCGTATATTTTTAAAATGTTTAACTAAGGTAATTGATAAAAATGTATTTTAAATAAACAAACAAAGATTTATATTTAATTTTCCACTCTATGATTGTATGTATAAAAATTGGTTCGACACACGGTGGCTTTATAATACGAACTATATTAAACGGACGGTAAGAAAAGTAGTTACTACCTAAACTATTCATGGACTTAATAATACCATAAATGATGAGCGGGGAAATCAATTTTTTACTCAATGTATAGAAGCGCAATATAAATTAGCGCAAAGGTGTCATCAATCCGGTTCGCGACAGCTAATGGTTTAATGTTATTATTGTTGCTGTGACAAGTTGGATAACTACACACAAAGTGATAATAACTTGGTTTTATTTACTTGCTCGGTAAAGCTTAATGACAAGTATAACACTGGGGAACAGCAATTTTGTTGACTTGGATCTGTGACTTGTTTTTGACTAATTTTTCATCTTTGAATTCAAAAATATTCACAGTTTTTCTCTATCACGTCAAGTTCTTAAGCTACAGCATACCCCTCATTTTACCTTAAAAGTGTACATACGAAAGGAAATAAGATGAAATCTGACCAAATAGATTAGAATATTTTATTCATACAGAGGTTAACATATTATTAAAAGTTAAATTGTGTTTATACAAAAAATAAATAAAAGATATTATGGTAAAAAGTTCTTCTTATAGCTTTTCCTGGAGTGTTCAGTTTGTGGACATTCTCGCTTGATGCTCCAACAGTAGTCAGCCATCATACTGACATCCCATCTATCTTGATACCGCGCTTTCATAACCTTTAGATCTTGGTGGAATCGCTCGCCCTGTTCATCACTAACAGCACCAAGATTTTCTGGGAAGTTAGCAAGATGACTATGTAAGAAATGCAGTTTGATGCTCATGTTGCAACCAAGCTTTTTAAAGCTCTCCAAGAGTTGTTGAACAATTTCGGTGTAATTCGGGGCTCGTGTATTTCCAAAAAAGCCAACCAAGAATTCCTTTCAAGTTCGGTCATTGTTTCAGTGAAATTTTCATCTTTAACGAGTTGCCGAATCTGTGGACCATCAAACACACCAGCTTTTATCTTTTCATATGACAGGCTAGGGAATGCCGAAATGATATACTTAAAACAGTCTCTTTCAATTGACAAAGCCTTAACAAATTACTTCATGAGACCTAGTTTTATATGCAAAGGCGGAAATACAATGTTTTTTCTGTCGACAAGTGGCTGATTTAAAATATTTGGATCACCAGGTCTTAGGTCAGATCTTGGAGGCCAGTTCGATTGCACCCAATGCTTCTCACGAGCTCTGCTGTCCCACATGCACAAAAAACAGGGATACTTGGTATACCCGCGTTGCTGGCCAAGAAGGAAACAGACCATTTTAAGGTCAACATAGATGATCCATTGGTGCAAGTTATATTGCACCAAGTCAATGACTTTCTTTATGTCGCCATATTCTTCACGTAAAGAAACTGAATAACCTATTGGGACTGAACCGTATAAATTTCCATTGTATAGGAGGAACACACTTCAAGCTACGCTTTGAGCTATCTATAAATAATCACCATTCAGTTGTGTTATGGTTAGAAATGGCCAATTCTTTCATAAACCTTCTACGTTCTGGTAATATACAAATCCGTCATTATTTCTGAAGTACTGCCTAAATTCACTTTCTCTGGATCGATAGTAAATGACTTTAGCTCATTTGTCAAGCAAATTTTTTTCGTGCAATCTTGATGCTAATAATTCCGATGCTTTTTTGGATAGTTCCAAATCTCGTGCTAAATCGTTTAATTCATGTTGATTGAATCCTTTACGAACAGAATCATTGGATACTTTGAATTCTTCGTCGGCGTAGTCACTTCGATCTTCACTTGATTCACATTCTTGTATTTCTAAAGAAGGTAATTCTTGAAAAACTGGCACTGGAATTTCAGCTGAATGAGGCACAGGGCGTATAGCTGACGGTAAACTAGGGTACTCAATTTTATGTTTGTTTTTCTTGTTGAATCCTGATGTTTTCACTATGCAAAAGTAGCAATCACTTAAGTGATGTTTGGGCTCTCGCCAAACCATTGGTATACCAAACGAAAGTTTATTACGTGTTCTCTTCGTCCACATTCGTAAACTCTCTACACACTGCTTGCACACTTTATGAGGGGCCCATGATTTATCTTGGTCGCGTATTTTCACTTTAAAATAAGCAAAATAGGCCTGCCTGACAAATGTACTAATATTAGTCCGTTGAATGGAGATTGTAAAACTGCCACATATATAACAAAATGAATCAGGGTTGTTTAAGCACTTACAACGAGAACTACCAGAGGCAGACATAGCGAAAATCTGTAGTTGTGTATGTATACTTTGACTTCACTATATCAGAGCGACACAGACCCGCGTACTTTAGCATCTAATGCGTAACTGACCGAACTAGTTTTGGATGACGCAACGTCACTCACGCCCCACTCCTAAGTCGAAGAATAACACACAAAAACAACAAGTCAAATCAAAATAATGTTACGTATGGGCGTTGGTCGGTTCGAAGATGTCTTTTAAACGGGGTTACGCACTACTTTATTCCACAATAGACAGTTTCGCTTCATTCACCTTCCCTAGACAGACTGACTCGCGGTAGCGCCGCTAGACTTTTTATACTCCAATTACTGCCATCTCAAAGTGTTATACACCAGAATATTCTCGAACTAACGAAGTTATTTATGAATGTTGAAGTTATTCATGAATATTCATAATTGTTACTGCGCTTTCTAAAGCCCTACTAGCGCCATCTGTTAGCGATAGAGCGTACTACCACTGCCTATTTCCGCTATTGACCACCAGATTTCGTCAAGTGTCACGGTCATAACAAGACACAATAGTAATTGAACTAGCGCATTTAGCAAGCGTATGCTCGTTTAGGGCGCGTACTCGACGCCTAGTTTAGAAATTATGGATAATGGCAGGAAAATTAAAACAGTTTTGGTCTTTGGAACTTATTAGAGTAATCAGTATGGTCCTAAGGCTGAAGAGTTTGGAGACCCCTGAATTAGAGCATATACAGCTGTGTATATTAATTAATTAACAAACTCAAATTTATTTTAGATGCTTTATTTCAGAAGGAAATAATATTATTAGAGGCATAAAAGCTATAAAACATAAAAATAAAAGACCATTCTTCCACATGAGAGCCATTTAAAAAAAAAACACTATGAGAATTTTAAATTCTATTGCAAAACTAAATATTTAAATGTCTAAAACAACATTCACATTCACATTTTACTTCAATATGCTCCAAACATAAAAACTTTTACACATTCTACAACCAAATCGTGTTTTCCTATTTGAATTTCTTTGAATCATATATAGCACAACGTCCTGTAATTGCTAACCTTGGATCATCTTGGAGGGCTTGATCCAAACCACATACCTTTGATATTCGATTTATCAAGGCTCTTGGAATATATTCCGATACTGCTTGTATCCTAAGTTGTTCAGATAGTAAAAACTATTTTCTACCTGATGAAGAAAATCTTTGCGAGTGATATTTTCCTTCCTGTTATTTGCGGTATGAATTATAAATAATATATTGGTATAGCCTCCAAATATTTTTTTAAATTTTAATATGTAATGTTGTAGGGTTCTGTGAAAATCAAAACTAGATGCAAGCGACATCTAGTTCTTTTTTTATAGAGCAAAGAGTTTGGAAGAGGTAAAAATAAATTTAAAGCTCAATTTTGAATTGCATATTAAAAAAAAACTAAAAGCGATTATAGGATTCGAATTCTAAAAAAATCTCTGGGTTATCCCCTTTCTAACGGTGTGCATTCAAGTCATAAAACGTTTTACTAATTTCATTAACTTGCTAAGTTTGTGTATCGGGACGCATTAGCCAATCGCATATTCGAAATTTCTTCTTTGCGTAAATAACATATGCTAAGTAGGTAGAAAATGCAAACTCACTCTTGGGCAGTGAAGTCTGGCTGCTATCTCTTTCTTACCTATGTAAAATCCTATGATACTAACGTTCCTTGGACTTGAAGTAAAAATAAAATCATAATACTCAATGTTTTAATTAATCACAAATCTTGCTCGAATTGCTGACCTGCGTATGCACGCGCACAATCTTCGCTTCATTTCTACCGTAGTAGTACGTGAGAGATGTTCTTCTTAAATTATGATGAAATCCGCTTCTATGCCTTCAAATAAATCTTCTCTAATTTCATCTTCTATGACATATAGAAGTTCTTTTGCCCGTCTCCAGATGTAAAAATCCAACGGAATTAGGTCTAGGTAGCGTGGAGGCCATGAAATAGGGCCATTCCTTCCAATCCAAGGATTTGGGAAAAAATTATTTAAATACTCCATGACTGTTAAGCTCCAGTGTGCAGGACAACCGTCATTTTAGAACATAGTACTCCTGTCCGCATTAAATATTGGAGCCTCAGCTAACAATTCGGATAGAACTTTTTGCAGGCACTCAAGGTAATTATCCCCATTGAGACAATCAGGTAAGTAATGTGGTCCAATTACATGATTTCCAATTACTCCTGCCCAAACATTGATACTGAATCTTCTCTGAAATGACCTCTGCCTTTTGACTCGTAGGTTCTTATCTCTCGGCGACCAGTGGTGAAAGTTGTGTATGTTAAGAATTCCTTCTTTATTAAATTTCGACTCTGTTTGTACTCTTAAACGTCTGTATGCAGCAAAAACCTACAAAATCAGACACGGTTATCAAAGTCGTTATTTTCAAGACCTGCATCCAATAAAATACGCGTAAGAATGCTTGACTTACTATCAATATTTTTTATTTAATTTGAAATACGGTTAGTGATAACACGCGCCGTGGGAATTCATATTTAGCGTGTACGGGTTGTAAATCTGTCCAAAAATTATCTACCTAGTATTGGAGTGTAATGAAAAGTATGTTTCTTATTTTGGCGAAGTACTTTCCCCGAAGTACTTTAATTTAAGTTTCAATGCTGACTTTTAAAATTTTTCTAAAAAAAAGATCTAAAAATGAACATAAAAAACCTGTGGGTCCCATAATGTTTTATGAAGGCTGTGGAGATAGCAAAGCCCCCTCCCCCCTGTATAACAAAAG
Source organism: Cosmopolites sordidus (assembly GCA_031761425.1). Classification (NCBI taxonomy): domain Eukaryota; kingdom Metazoa; phylum Arthropoda; class Insecta; order Coleoptera; family Curculionidae; genus Cosmopolites; species Cosmopolites sordidus. Next base: position 195,977 of record JARFXV010000516.1, on the reverse strand, counting down.
AACAAATATTCCTGGTTTAAGTACATATGATACTAAGGTGAAATTTTCTCGAAACGTAAAAATGCTTGATCTGGCTGTAAATTAAGCCTAACAGGCTTAAGTTGATCCTAAGTTCATCGGCTAATTCGGCACTTGTGAATCAATTGTATGTTATCACCTCGATTCGTATAAATGTCGTACTACTTTATAAGAACGGTTACTTACTTGAAATGGAGCAGGATTCTGAGTTCCAACATATACTACTAGAGTAGCGGTATAATACATTTTAGCCTCAACCAATGCAAACATGTTCACAACATATTTATTTGGTTTGGACGGTATGTATTGTCGAAATCGACAGAGTCCTCTAAATGCTTCGAGTTTTTTGTTAATAGTTGTAAATTTTGAAAAGGAATAAGGCTTCTTAAAATTGGATATAAAACAGTCGAATAATTTCCTGATCGCCGCGAGCTTATCAATTTTTTGTCTTTCCTCACGACTGTCCTTATCATCAAAGCAAATATGGGCTAGCAAAAAGCGAAACCTAAAAAGCAACATGGTAAGCTTAAAGATTTCCATCGAATTTCCATCAGTTTTGAATAAATCATCGGCGTTAGCATGGTTGCTTTTTATAATAGCTGCTATATACATTAATCTAAGTAATGTTTTTATCTCTGGAATATTAGTCGGCTTACTATTTCGTTCTCGGGCATAATTTTCTTTATTTTTTCTATAAATTTGTTTGTATTTGTTTGTATTTTCAATAATTATTTGTATAATATTTTCGGTAAAAAATAGTTCCCAAATAGGAACTGGATATTTGATAGCTCTGTAGTTATTTTTATACCTGGAAGATGTTTGATAATGTTAAAAGGTTTTGTTTTAACGTTGCTTTTGGGTATAACATGTTTCTCCTATTTAGTTTTACCATCTTTTCCCAGAAGACGCGGCCTCTTTCTCATCTCTTGTTCGCTTTCACTATCTTCTTCTCAGTTTTCTAGTACGTCTTCATCCTCTTCAACTTCATCAGCAAATTCAGATAAAACTTCTTCAATTAATGTTAACAGTCGTTAACTGTTAACATTAATATTAAGTCCTTAACTGTTAACTGCTGTTCCCGTTCGTAAGCAATTACTAAGAAAGAACAAAACATAATAAACAGACCCAAAATCTTCAACAAAAATGTACCTGTATACACAAAGTCTTTGCTAATCTTTTAGTGGCATCTGTGTCTGAGATCGTAAACAAAAAAAACAAATGCACTATTAAAGATATTCGCATTGTAACTCACGCGAAATATCCTACATGCGTTTATTGAAAAGTACATGACCGCATGCGGCGTCAGTTGGTCCCCCACCCTTTTTATTTAAAAATTTTGATCGGGTGGGTTCGTAAGACCACACGTCACTAACGAAAGGTTAACAAGGATCTACTTGGTGATTTACCAAGTCTACCTAGTCTAGTTGGTCATTTAGCAAAATACATCTTTTTAATAATTTCTAGGCTCTCTAAGAGATTTAGTTCTTTAGATTTATTTTCTTTATGTAACATTTTAAAATTATCATTAAATGTGTAACGTTTGGGTTTTCACCTCCGTTACATATGTACGCTCATCCTCTTTCGTATTTGTCCATTCCCGATCTCCGGCGCGCATCACTGATTTTCTGCTTACATCCGTATGGGCGGCGACTTCTATTATCTATCTCAGGAAACACGCCATCCATTATGCAGATTCTGCCATCCTTGTATCGATAACCACGGTGAGTTTTCTAAGTCTCAAGGCGCTTTTGTGATTCTATCTGTCGTTATATATATATAGGGTCTACTACAACCTCCATCGCAATCACGACATACCACTAATTATACCGTACGGATTCCGTACGTCACCAGTTACTCCACCAGTTACGTCACCACTTACGGCACCAGTTGTGACGGTCGAACGTAAATTGCTGTACCATTGTACCGTTATATCATTCCATCATTACATCCGATACCTGAAGGCTGTAGTACCGTAGACAAGTACTAAGAGAATAAGCATTTCCTTATCGTGGCTGGCATAGGCCTCCACTGGCGCCCAACTTTTGATTTTCTCGTAGTTATTGCTAAGCATCCCTTTTCCGTTTTCCGATTTTCTCTCCCCAACGTATCCATCCCGGACATAAAAAGGAATGATTTTTTAACTTTAAGTGGTTAGCATAATGAGAATTATTTTGTTCCTTAGTAGAATTTCTTTTAAGTTCATTGAACATAGTTATGTTCATTGAACCAAAGACTTTTGTTCATTGAATCATAGACACGAGCCACACTCAATTAAATAAATTCCTGATTTATAAAGTTGATTTGTTTGAGTTTTATTGTTTTTAATGCGGCGTTCTAGACTATTATTTGTCTTGGAAGCAACAGTTCTGTATATGTAATTATTTTGTACGCGGTATTGCTGATGATATTGACAGGATTAGGATATACTAATATGTGTAATGTGTCCAAACAATTGTCATGTATCAAAATAATTGTTATACATACATTTTTAGATATAGTGGAAATTTAGATAAAAACCTTAGTTTGTTTATTTGCAAGCCTCCAAGTATATTTCCCAACTGAAGAGTCATAGTGATGTTACTCATTTTGCATGAATATTTTATTTAACATTTACCCACCTATTTAATTTGTTTAACTATTTGTTGAAATTCACCTTAAAAGGTCTTATTTTATTTTTTGAGTGTAAATGTCAGGGAGTAATGTATTAAACAATTTATTTCAATGAAAATATCTGCTATCCTGGTGACAAGTTGTAAAATGAAACAAATTTATTTTAAACAGTCATGAATATCAAATATTAAAGGATCTAGACAAAGAGAATTTAGAGCTAATTAAAGCGCTGTTGAAATCTCATTTAACTGCTTAATATAAATAGACATTTTCTACTTTGTACTTTTTGCCGAGATTAATCCCAAAACCACCGCCAGACACATTCGAGTGACAGCAGCACCAAAAAAAAAACCACTCGCGATAAATCTAGATTTAGATACGACATCCCCCCGAGATAATACATCACGGAACCGGCTTAATATTTTGCTATTAACTGACTGGAACTGTCAAGTAGGTCCCGGGCTTAATTCGACTGTTCGCGGAGGCACGTTAACCAGCCAGCCCAGGACCTCCGGTTCTGAAAGCGCGCGTCAAAGATGGCGTAAAATTAATTATTTCTAAAATTAATCAGCTTAGTGGCACATGTAAGGCGGTGGGAGACATCTTGAGAAATACGAACAGGGGGACTTTAATAATAGCGACGGCGAATTTTCGTTTCTTTGTGCAAACTGTTTGTCGCTGGGGATAGTGGGAGAAGAAATTTTAATCAACAGCGCGATTGGATTATTCATAATGCAAAAGGCTATGACGGATTTGAGGAATTTTTTTATACAACTCGAGCAAACCCTCTAATTATATCAACTTTGGTGATCGGGTACTATATATTATTAATTTGAATACAAACTACCACATTATGTTTCAGGAACCTACGAACAGTGTGGGAAGAAGTTAAAAAAATGTTTAATTTACCTGTAAAATCCATACGTTGTAATATATATATATATATATATATATATATATATATATATATATATATATATATATATATATATATATATATACAGTTATGGTCAAAAAAATAAGAGTACTATTTAGAAATACATATAATACAATACAATATCTACAAATAATAATGCTTAAAATAAAATGCTAAAAAAATACTTTTGCTATCATTGAAACAAAAAATTTAAAGATAAAATAAATAAAATAAATAAATAAAGATAAAATAAATTCGAGAATATCGTTTAAAAAATAATGTGTTCAAAAAATAAAAAGTGAAAAAGTCTATTGATAACTATCAGAAATTGGTTTTTATTGTTTGATTGGCGATTAGTGTAAGTTGTCTGTGTATACAAACATTCTAAAAACAATTTGTCGTACCAAACCTTGTACTGGCGAAAAACGCCGGCTAATTTCGGAATTGCGAGAACAGAAAAACTCTTAAAAATATATTTATCAAATTTTGAAAAGTTCTCATTGTCGTGTTTCAAGAATATTAAAAAAAAACATGGAGCAAAAACCAGAGTTCCAAGGCCGGAAACGAAAAACTTCTAGTCGAGAAGATGCTCGTTTAATTCGCGAAGTGTATAAAAATCCTTTTTAGACTTCTACGGTTGCCAAACGGGAATTACAGTTACCACTCAGTATGACATATAGGACATGTTTACAACAATTTGGCTATAATGGCAGAATTACAAGGACAGTTTCCTATTTGAATAAAAAACACTTAAAAGAACGTAAACTAAAATACATTTATTTGGTAATGATGGAAGAGTACATATTCGGCGTCGAGTGAATGGACATTTGAGTTACAAAAATACTATTGGTTGCGTCAAACATGGTGGTGGCAATATTAAAATTTCCAATTCATTAGATAAAACAAAACTTTATTTAAACATCTTACAGAATATTATGTTGCCTTATGCCGAAGAATATAATAAGGTATTACGGTAGAACTTCCAGTACGACAATGATCCCAAACACACGGCCAAAACTGTGAAAACTTGGTTGGATATCCATAATATTGTTTGTTTACGTCGGCCATCTCAGTTACCGGACATGAATCCTATAGACGATTTGTGGAAAATTTTGAAGACGCGTGTAATTTTAAGGACAATATCAAGTACCAAAAAATTATTCAAGAAATCTGGTATTCTATTCCGGTTGAAGTTTGCCACAGTCATATAGACTCCATGCCTAGACGATGTGCCGCAGCTATTCAACAAAATACTAACTAATAAGTTGATGTTAACTAGTTTGTCGTTGTTATACTACTTTTTTCTTTTTTTGAGCGTGCAATTTCCAAAACACTCTTATTATTGTGACCAAGCTAATTGCAGACCAAGCAATTTATGAAAGTGTATTTTTTTTTAAATTGAGTTTACATTAGTTTTTTTTCTTAATTATTTGATATGTCAATTGATTACTTACAGCTACAATAAGAAGTTATTTGAAGAAAAACGCTTGCCAATGTTTTGAGATTTGGTAAAAAACCTAGTGAATATGGTGGGTGCTGGAGCACCAATTCGTAGTGTAACTCTTTCAATTTGGCTATTACAAGAACACCTCTGGGAGCCGGTGCATTAACTGGATGAAAAATGATTTTATGCTTCGCTAAACCAGGTCTTTTCTCACGAATATTTGCATCCATTTGAACCAAAAGATTTCAGTAGTACTGTCCTGTTATTGTTTTACCGATAAGTAATCAATTAACAAAATGCATCCCAAAAAATTGATGCCATAACTTTTTAGTCGTTTTTGACCACTTTGGGTGCTTTGGAGCTAAACAACCGGGCTCAGTCCACTCTGCGGTTTGTTATCGCAGATCAGAATAATTGAGGTAAACCCAAGTCTTATCCATAATTACAAAATGACGTTTAAAATTTATTTTATTCTTTTGAAAATAATTCAAATGTTGGTTAGATAGTTTTACTCGAAGTTGTTTTTGATCAGAAATTAACAAAGACGGTACCCATCTTGCCCGTAGCTTTCTCAAACCCAATTTTTTTTTTAATATGAAACACCCGTTCAGTATCCATGGCCTGAACAATTTCACTCAAAGTCATTTATCTGTCATCCATAACTATATCATGTATAGAATTAATTATTTGTTCAGCAGTTGTACTTATTGGACGTCCAAAACGAGGATCATCATCCAGGCTTGTACGACCACCTTGATACCCCCTTATAAACCATTGTTTTTGAAGGAGCAGACCCTCCTAATACATTTACCATTTCACTATAAATTTATATTGCCTTTAAACCTTTTTTTTATAAAGAATTTAATCACTTCACGATTTTCAATATTTTCCCTTTTAAAAAGTAACACTGATACGTTTACTTAAGATATGTACGAGTGAATTGTCAGATCGACTTGAAACTGTACATGTGTTCATATAAAGGATGAAACTTGAAAATATAGTAGATTATACAGGGTGTTAGGTAAACAAGTGGCAAAAATTAAAGGGGTTATTCCTTGACTTATTCTAAGAATATTTTGTTGTATGATGATTTTTGAAAACCCCCTTTGTTTCGAAGATACAGGGTGAACAAAATTTACGACATTAACAATATTTTATTATGAAAAAGTACATGTAAAGTTGCTCAATTTACAATAAATGCTCGAAATGACTTCCTCCAGCCTTGATACAAGCATTCAATCTTCTCGTCATTGACAGCCGAACTCTTTCAAACACACCAGGGTCATTTCTAATTGAGTTACACCCAGCAGTTATCCGATTTCGCAAATCATCCAAATTCTTCAATGGAGTAACGTAAACTAATGACTTCAGATATCTCCAGAAGAAATAATTCAGGGGGTTTAAGTCCAGCGAGCGAGCAGGTCATGCGTGTGGCCCACTTCGACCAATCCAGCGATATCCATATGTTGCTGTTAATCTAATAAAAATCACGAGCCGCCAAACTGAAATGTGGTGGTGCACCATCGCGCATAAACCACATTTTATGCCTAGTTGCCAATGGTACATATTTCAGAAACTCAGGCAGCGTTGCTTCCAAAAAGTTGCGATACACCTCGCCAGTAAGTCTTTGTGATAGAAATACCGGTCAAATTAGATAGTCACCTACAATTCCAACCTAAAACATTCAACAAGAACTGATGTTGAAAACTATCTTCGCATACCTCATGGGGATTTTCATCTGCCCACACATGGTTATTATGAAAATTCCTTATTGCGTTTGTTGCGAAAGTGGCTTCATCGGTGAAAAGAATTTGTGTCACGAATAGAGGGATGCGAAGTAAAGTTTGCAATATCCATTGATATAATGCTTTACGTGGAGGAAAATCAACAGGTAGTAGTGCCTGAACGCGTTGAATGTGGTATGGATACAACAAATTGTCCATACAACAGAATTTTCCAAACTGACCAGTGACTCACATTCAAAATATTTGCAATTTTTTGCGTAGAACTACCAGGCTCTTCCGCTATCATGTCCAGCACATTCTGTTCCAATGGTACCGTCTGGAAATCGTCCACTGTACAATCGCCTAGCTTGTAATGCGTTGCCATCAGTAAGTCCATACATGAAGTGCATGTCAGTCATCTCGGCGTTTCTATACGAGAGGACTTCACTCACTATTTAAGACGTCAAACAGCCACACGTCACTCAATCTATGTAAACAAATGAGACCGATGAAATCCACATACTAGATAAAACAGCCGTTCCAAGTGATCGAGATCAAAAAAAAAAAATTTGTACTTGATAAACTCATTGACGTACACCCTACTTTTATTTACATTAATGATTTCAACAAATATCGAATATGGTTGTCGCAAATTTTGTTCGCCCTGTATCTTCGAAACAACGGGGTTTTTCAAAAATCATCATAGGACAAAATATTCTCAGAATAGAACCAGGAATAACCCCTTGCATTTTTGCCGCCCATAACACCCTGTATAGTTCTTTTACTGCTATATAGGCGAAGAAAAGTTTTTCTAGTTGTGAACTCTGGGAAGTAGGCCTCGGAGCAAATCAACTAGATTCACTTGATAATGGGTTCAAAGTAGATGCCGAAATGTCGAGATTTTACAAATCTAAAACGTGGTTCTACCCGAGAACCTAGTACTTCTAACATTACCAATCGCGGAAGCTTTTCCGAACATACACACATACACACACACACACACACACACACACACACACACACACACACACACACACACACACACACACACATATATATATATATATATATATATATATATATATATATATATATATATATATATATATATATTCTGTTAATACAATTATTACAAATTCAATATACCACAATTTTCAAATAGAACAGTTGGAGATTATAGGGGGGTAACATTAGAAGAGGTAACAAAGCAGATAAAATTGTGGGAAAAGTCCCTGGGGATGATGTTAAAATAATATTAAAACAAAAATGATGAAGTTCATGTGGAGAGAGGGGAATAAGACAAGGCATTCAATTATAAACAATGTAACATGTTAACATTTTCACATTCACGAAACTATTTCTGGAATGTGTGGAAAACAGCTCAGAACAAAACGAGGCCTCAAGGTGTTTTTTCTTTGATACCCAATTTATGTTTGATTTCGTATTTTTTGAAAATCAAATGTAATATTTTTAGTTATTTTATCACTTATTCCATACGTTTCAGCATACATGTTTCTTTATTTTGTAGCTACAAATAACTTTTTTTTAAATGCCGTAAAGGATTGTTCAAATTTTCGAAAGTATTCTCCCACATCCCTCAACTGGCCTATCCCAGTTCATCCTTAGTCCAGGTCCACCGCAATTGACTTTGCTCTATCTTTTTTAATGTACGATGGTTGTATGATCAGTACCTAGCCTTGAGAAAAAAATTTTATATGTAAAATTTATTTTAGTTTTCAAGGCAGTTTCAACGCAGTTTTAATCACATTTCAGTTCGATACACATAGTACAACGTTTTTATATATTTTGTATCACCTCTAAAAAATATGATTGCTCCAATCCTTCAAAATAAGTGCTCGTTGATTGTTCGTGACTGTTATTTGGTCTCTGGTGTACTGTGATAAACTCATGTTTCGTCAACAGTTATGAACCGATGCCAAAAATCATTCCGATTGCGTTTTAATATCGCAACAGTTTCTTTTGAAGTGGACACACGCGTGTGTTTATTGCCAATTGTGAGCAATCGCGGCACCCATCTTGCGGAAAGCTTTTTCATATCCAAATAAGTTGAAAACATATTCTGCACCCATTCAATTAAGATGCCCGCAGTCTTAGCAATCTAGCGCACTTTCACTCTCCGATCGTTTATCACGATATCGTGGATTTTTCCAATCGTTTCTGAAGTGGTATGTTTGTACGGCCACGTTTGAATTCAGGTGTACAATATTTTATGGTTGATGATGAAGGTACAGAGTATCCATAAACTTCGCTGAACTCCGTTTGAATCTCATTATTTATTTTCTTTTACAAAAACAATTATTTTATCACTACTGCATATTCAATTGTTATCATTGTTGTAAAACCATAAAAGTTGTTCTATTTAAGTGGCTGCCATTCAGAAACTTAACCACGCAGCGACTTGATAGTTTGACAGTATTCTTGTGAATGGTCGGTTATGTTTACTGGTTTTTGGTTATGAATATATATATATATATATATATATATATATATATATATATATATATATATATATATATATATATATATATATATATATATATATATATATATATATATATATATGGTTATAAATATCACTTTTTAAATACTAGCAGTGCCATCTCTGGCCTAAGCCAGGTATTTGTCATACAGCCCTCGTAGCTTAACTTGAATTTGTTATTCCCTCTCGTTTGTTATTCCTACCCCCTTTAGATATTTTTCCATATTTTATATTCTGCTCTTAATCTGTTTGTTATATACAAAAGCACTATAGGAACATTGCATTCTCATCTTCACTCGATGGAAATTCCTTTTTTGATGAGAAAATAGTTTCTAATCAAATAACATATAGGGGGTCTTTCTGTGATTTCTTGATGCCTACTGGAGTTAATATGAGAATATTTTAAAGTCAACTTGTTTTAGTACCTCTTGTTTCGACGCCCATTGTTTTATGATGTTTTTCCTAGCGACAGAAATGTTGATATCTTTTTTATAAAGCAGCTGTAGAGATTTCCACATTCCTTTCTCACTATTAACTAGCAAGATCATCTGCAGAAGCCCACTCTTTTATCCACACTAACTCCAAGAGTCAATATTCTCCATGTAACATTGGTGTGAAGTCCTTACATCTTCACTTTCTTATTGCAATCAATTATAACTATAACTTATATCCTCAAGAGTATTTTAATACATTATTATTAATAGAAATGCTTTGTCTGTAATAAGTTATTATATTACGCTTTTATCTATATTTTTATAGTTAAAAAATATATATTTACTCAGAGGAAGCAAAACAAAATGTAGTTAAATGTAAGTAAATTTTAAGCTCTTAAGCAACTAAATATTGCTTTAGTGTTCTTCTTCCTGTTCTGGGATTAATCCTTTTGACGTTGAACGAAAACAAAACGAGACTGTATAACTTGTTGCCGTCAGACTTTCACACAGTAAACTTGAACACGTCCAAATTCGCTCTACAAGACGGGAACATTAACGAAACTTACACATAATTTAGGTGCGCCTACGTACGAATACCGCACTAAAAAGTTTACACGACGATATTTTGCATCAAAGAGACTGATGTGGAACGTTGGGGAATTGACGGAAATCCTTTTTGAGTTCGAGGTGCTTCAACTATTTGGATCAGTCTAATTTAGTACTTAATTAATTGACAAATATTTTATTTACATGGTGTTTGGAAGTAAAATGGTTTGGGTGATAAATTTTGCATAATACTATTAACTTTTATTTTAAAAGTGACTTTTTAAGTAAAACACAAAATAATTATTTATTCATCCATATTTATTGTGTCTTATTCAGAATAATCTCTTCTTACTGAAATAAACTTAAACCAACATTACTCCATTCCTTGAAACAGTGACACTCGATAAACCATCCCGATAATAAACCATCTTCAGAACAACTCTACAATATACCTTATTTTTATAAAAAATACAAATTTATATCTAAAAACCTACCAATATTTAATGAAAAAATTTATTTTCTAAACTTTTTAAATAAAATATGACTTTTTTTAAAATCTTTAATTGACATATTTCTAACTTTGATATATTTAACTAATTTTTTATCTTTATATTTTTGTTTTTTATTATAATATTACTAACAATGTTGGATTGTTCACGTGTAATGATATTAGATGCAAAAATTACAACAAAAAATAGGAACATTTATTTACTTAATGATGTCATATATTCAATTTAAGTTATCTGTATCATTTCTGGAATTAATGGCATTATTTGTTTTTATATAAATCATTTCCTTTATATTTCTTTGTTTATATTGTTTTTCAAAATCAAATTTTTTTAAGTCGTTAATACTAAAGTTGTGTTCATTATCTATAGCATGTTTTGGAAGGTCAGTTACGTTTGGTTCTAGGTTTCTAATATTTTGTTATGTTCATTAATTCTGTTTTTTAAATATTTTTTAGTTTGGCCAATATATGAGCTTGGCCAATTTAAACAATAGATTTTATAAATAAAATTCGTTTGTTCCATTTTGGGTGTTTCTGGTTTTAATTTTGTAAATATGTGTGTTATTATTGGGTATTTCTGCTATATTTATATTATATGGTTTAAGAACCTTTTTTTATTTTATTATTTATTTCTAGTATGTATGGTAAAGGTAAAAAAATAATTTTAAATATGTGTATAGATTTGTCCAAGGCTTTTGACAGCGTTAACCACAAGGTTTTATGTACAAAATTGGACAGTTATGGTATAAGAGGTAATTAATGTCTAAATGATTCTGGAGTGTTCATATATTTGGGTTTTTCGCCACTATCTATTGTTGTCAATGTAAGTATCGCTGACATACATAAAAAATATATTTACTTTCACACGTTACTTTATATATTACAAATTAATATAATTTATTTTTCAGTTTAGTTTTGAAAACGGGGGAGAGTACTCTCCGAAACGTTAACGTTAAAAGTTTGTAAAATTTTTTATAACATTTTTATATCTTTAAAATTTTGTTCGTTAGGCAAATTTATTACAAAAAAGAATCACTAAGAAATTTGTATCCGTTTGGTTTTTTGTTCTTACCCAGTGATTCTTTCTTTACATAAGAATAGGTATTTTTGATATTTTTTGAGTTTTAGATAGTGGCGAAAAACCCAAATAAAGGAAAAAAAAATAAGAGGTAATGCCTTACATTTAATGAAATTATACTTAGAAGATCGTACTCAACAAGTGGTAGAGAAGGATGATTGTTGCAGGGTTATTTTATCAAATAAAAGAACTATTACAAAGGGTGTACCACAGGTTCTGGGGCCGATATTGTATATTCTATATACTGATGATATACCTAGTATAATGAATGAATACACAATTACATGATATTTAGTGTACAATTACATGACATTATATTTTACCTGATATTTAGTGAGGAGAACTCTGATAAAATGTTGGCGAGTGTACATGGGGTTTGTGATACTCTCGATCGATAATTTCGTGCTCACGACCTTCTTTTAAACGTGCCAAAGACAGAGTGTCTTTTGTTTGGAACTTAACTTTTTCATACAATAAAACAACAATTGAAACATCAGAAGATGTATCATTTCTTGGAGTGACAATTGACAGGAGATTTGATTGGAAGCCCCAGGCCACAGTAAGCCTCGTTAAATATTGTTACGCCTTAAGAGTAATTTCTAACAATATTGCTATTGGTGCAGCAATGTCGACGTGTCATGCATTTGTTGGGTCTAGGATGTAATGTAAATAAAAAATGTGGATTCAAGACACATTTTTGTAGCTTCAATAAATTCATTTTCAGTGATGGCGGTAAATGTTTTAATTATTTCCTATTTTTCTTTAATGCTATTAATTGCCAATTCAATTGGAATATTTGTATATAAGGAAACGACATCAAATGATACTGATATGTGATTTTCTGGATTTTTTTGTTTTTTATGTTGTTATAAAATTTCCATGAGTCTTTAATATGAAATTCTGTTTTACCTATTATGAAAAGTGATTTAGTGTTTACTGGTAAATCTCACTCTTAAAAGGTGCAAATTACAATATATTGAATTTGACTGAATATATTCTACTGAAAAGTAAATTTTTCATATATCGCTTAGTTTTCTTAATCATGTATGTGGAGAACATTCAAATTTTAATACTTTTTTATTTTGAAAAAGCACATTACGACAAAGAAAATTTATGAATTTAAACGATCCCAAAGCGGTACGGAATTCCGTACGTAAGATGTGGGTGAACCGTTCGAAGCACATAAAGAAAACAGAAACATATAAAATGTCGAAACATCCACGACGAAGCCTGGCGCATAAAATTTGCAGTAAAACCTCGGCATTTTTATCGTTCGGTCCTTCATAGTTAGCGGCTTGAAACAAAGTAATTTTTCTCTTAAAACGGAGCTCTGTTGCCCGAGAGAACGTCGCCAAAGACAAACGGTTTATTTTAGTATAATACGGTTTGGGGTGGGGGGAGTTAAGAGAGGTGGGGAGCACCCTTATATCCAACGTTAACCCATCTCGTGACGGTGGGTGGTCCAGGAAGCATTTTTCTTTTTTGAATAACAGCCGCACTAGCGGTGCGCGTTATTTAGGTCTGAATTAAATTTTTGATTAATATTGGACGCTTTTCTTCAGCTATACTTTTTTTATTATTATTATTCATAATATTTCAAAAACGGATTTGTAGTATTGAAATGTTTTACATTCTTTTTCATGAACAAAATACAGACATCTCGTTGTATATAGGAGTTGTCTTGAATTCACATAAAAAGGACTAGATCATTAGTATCATTTTTTAATGCCCCTTCAGTCCTTCTCCTAAGGCGTATTCCTTTCTTTTCCAGTACCTCTAGCCCTAGGTATTTTTCTTCCGTTTATTCTTTCTCTGTGTGCTTTTATTGCTATTATTTCTTCTGGTAATCTTTCTGAATATACATGTACATACAATAAATAAAAATAAGTATTTAGTATTGAAAATGGTTTTATTGTTATGTAGTTGATGCATTTTTGTTTCCAACCATCAAGGAATTTGTCTAATTAACATATTTTGGTAAAGCCTCAGTATTGATAAAGGACCTTAGTTTAGTAAATATCATATTTCAAATTTGTTTGAGGTATATACCTAACTAAACTCGAAGAGATTGATTTAATCATCTCCTGACGATGCTAACATGGTTACCGAAACGTGCGTCAAGAAGTTTTCAAAAAGTGATTTGGGGTTTAGTGATAAACCTCTACGAGTTTAGTGTTTCGCACCGAAGGTTCCAATAGAAGAATTTATATATTATCTCAATTACACCTGATCCGTGAAGTTTTTCATTGAATTCAAATGCATTAATTCTCTCAGTTATGTTACCATTCACAGTACCCCCAATTTCAATACCATTTCACAGTACTCCTATTTCAATACCATTTCACAGTACCCCAATTTTTATTGATTTATTCAATTTTTATTGATATTTAGATTAGATTTATTCGATTAGGCTTCAGCAACTCACTGTGCATTATTTAGTGGCGCTAGAAATCTATGTAAGTCGAAAATGGCTAAGCAACGATGATGATATCAAATAACGATTATACCGATTAAAACCAAAAAAAAAGCATTGGAATAAATAACAATTTCGTTGTGCAGACTAATCTTCTAAGAAAATTAAGGAAACAGTCATTACTTTGAAATATTTATGAATAATTATAGATTTTGAAAAATATCCCTGATTGAACCCGAGAGCCCGTATCTCCGGCTAAGAGGAGAAACAGGAATACAGGTGGGAAGGATAATATATGGAAAAGAATAAATAAAAAATAAAAAAGGATAATAGGTGAGAGAAACCGACAAGGTAGCATTGCAGAATGTACAAGATGGGAGACTTCAATTCATGAGATGTGAATAAGTAAACTAGCAATGTCCAATCATTAGTCTGTATTCTATAGAAAATGATAGAGAGCTCAAAACACATCCTTCTTTCACTCCTATTTTTATTATATATTTTTTTGGTACTTCATTGTTTATTATTTTTATATTTTTGTTTATTTTATACATAACACATCGGTCAAGTCGTTCCTGGTTTATTGCATATTTCAACTTTATTCATCAATATATTCTCCTTGAAGAGTAATACAATCATTCCAAAGTTTTTCTAACATTTTTACATATCTTTATCGAACAATTTCTCTTTACCTTCAAAATATTATTTAGTTTCGGCTTCACCTCTTCATTGGAGCGAAATTTTCATTCAGCGAGTATTTTTTTTTAGGTCTGAGAACAGGAAATAGTTGATGGGCGCCAGATTGGGAGAATATGGTGAATGAGAAAGCAATTCGAAGTGCAATTCATGCAATTTAGCCATGGTTGACAACACTTATTTGTTTAGTACACGACTTGTGATACGGTGGATTGTCTTGTTGAAATAGCACATTTTTTTTGTTCATTTGGAGCCTTTTCTTACGATCTCGTTCTTCAAACGCACCAATAACTCTATGTAATATTCGCTATTGATGAACAATAACCTTGCCTGCCGATGATTGTGTTTTTGGTCACTTTAGACGACTTTCACCAGCTGCTGTCCACTCAGCTGACTGACGTTTTAACTCCGGAATGTACTGATGGATCCTTGTTTCATCTACTGTCACATGCTCATAAAAAAATTATTTTTATTTCACTTAAACAGCTCCAAACATAGTTCAGAATCATTAATACGTTATTGTTTTTGGTCCATTGTGAGCAAACACGGTATCCATTTCGATAGCAATTTACACATTCCGAAATTTTTCGATATCTTTCGATATCAGCTATCTCCTGCAGCTCTACTTTACCGTTTTGCGAATAATTTTGTAACTTTTTCTGATGTTGTCTGCCATAACCACCTCATTTGAATGACCAGAGCGTTCAGCATCATCAGTGCTTGTACGGCCACGTTTAAATTCAGCATACTAATCAATTATGGTTGATTTTCATGGAGTATAGTCTTAATCAACACACATTTTTTTAAAGTTATAAAAATAACAAAAGTAGCGGCACTTAAAGTACATCAACTCAGAAACTAGTAGGCAGACTGTCATGAAATTTTGACATATGACGTTTGAAGGTTGCTACAATCGACCACTGTTATAGATTTTTCGTAAGTGACGCCATCTATATGTGAAATTAAAGATTTATTGAACGATATATTATTTTTATTATTTATATCGTCTTTCTATCTATTGCTTATCTTTCCAGTTCTTTCCAAATATCTTCCATTTCAACCCCTTCTCTAGATTTATGGAACGTTATATGGCAAACCATCTATCATATAGATATAAAAAATAAAATATGTTGGAAATGTTCACTTAAATTTTCTGTTATTCAAGCTATTAAAAATCCACCAATCCAAATCGAATATATCTACAAATACTGGGCGCCAGTTTTTCTACAACAAACCAAGTCCAAAGAAAGTAATAAATCTCATGGCGGAATAATTATCCAGATTTATGAATTCCAAGATATAGCAACAAGCCAAAAATATTCCCGCCCATTAGCTGGATCTTTTATTAGGGGGGGTTGCAGACACAGGCTCCAATCTAAGCCTAATTCACGCCGTCATTCACTTAGCGTTCATTTAAATAAAAATCCTATTCCGGGGCGTAATACTGCGCGGCTGGGGTTTCCACTTCCCCCCAGAGTTCGCCGAGTACGGGAAGCAGCACGTTGCCGAACTGCTGATGCCGCATCTAAACGTCGACATTTCTGCGTAAACGCTTGTCGGGTTAAGTTTTTGCATTAAGTAATTACGGACCGGGCATTAAGGGCTTGATTACGATCGTTTCGTCGGTCGTGGTTAAAGGTTTTTCTAATTGGCGAAGGGCCTGTTCACCCCTCTACACTATAGATCTCGACCTCTCGCTTGTTTACTCGTTTTCATCTTGGAAAAGTGGAATGAAAAAGTCTTAAAAAATGCTGAATATGCAAAATGAATACGTGTTTAATGCTGTCTAGTTTATATCTTTTTATTCGATAGTTTTTTAATCGTTACCTTTAAAAAAAAAATAAAATTAGAAATGTTAGGTTAAACAAGTAATGTTGTTTTTCAATAATCGATTTTTGAAATCGGTTATAAATTAATCGATTATGTAAAATACACATTTTGATCGACTTTTGTAGACAGCGCCCCCTATGCGCCCGACTGAAGAAGTTTGTTCTCACTTAGTGAACGGGAACAAATTGATCGAACAGCGCCATCTGTATTCATATGTTCGAAACAGGTAAGGGTAGGTACCATTGGTAAAGCGGTATAGTACGGTTCAAGATATATCATTGACCGATTGGCTGCAATAAATTGTTAACAACCCCTGTCGTAACGAAACCCGGCAAAGATGCATGAAACGGAAACAGGGCCGGGTCTAATAAAATAACAGGTAAAAAGATAAAATTAATTTTGCACCTGGTTTAGTAGATCAATTCTTCTGTTGGAACCTTTGGTGTGAAATACTAAACTTGAAGAGATTTACCACTAAACACCAAAACGCTTTTTTGAACTGCTCGGCGCACGTTTCGTTAACCATGTTAGCATCATCGGGAGATGATTTAATCTCAATTCTCAATTTTTAATCTCAATCAGTTATTAGTTACAGTTAAAGATTACAGTTAAAGATATGATGTGATGAAGCCAAATAAAGCCAAAAAAGTTCGTAGTGATGCTAGTAAAAGCAAATGTGTTGACGAAAGCGACTTAAGACTTAATTCGAAGCAAAATTTAAGCTATGTATCAAGAGCAATCTGTGCCGGCATTGCATTCATTGCAACAGCGACAAAGAAAAAATGAAACATATCGGACCATTAATAAAAGACAAATATTAGTGGAATCACAACGACTGCGACGATGGCTGTTTGACTACTTAAACTCTATAAAAAAATACAGATTAGAAAATCGTCCCAATATCTACCTTGGTGAAACATGGTCCGATAACCAAAGCCCCAGCAAATAAGGGAAAAAGAATTACAATTTTACATGCTGGTCCCAAGGATGGATAGGTTCCAAATTGTTTGCGGTTGTCCTCCAAAAATATTAAACATTCATCTTTGGACTACCATGACGACACCACAGGAGAACTTTTTGAAGATTGGTTTATAAATAGCCTTTTGCCCAATGTGCCTAAGGAAAGTCTAATTGTAATGAACAATGTGATACCATTGCTACCGATAGAGGACATACGGTTTTACGCCTTCCCCCGTAGTAATGTATTTTTAATCCAATTGAGCATATGTGGCATCAGGTCAAATGCAATGTTTGAGCAGAAAACAGTTATCCGACTCTGAGTGCAAGTACCGCAACATTAATTTGGAAGGTTGTAGATAGTATTCCTAAAGAAAGTGGGATAAATTCGATTAACTATGTTATTAAAATAGAAGATCCCTACGTATCATTTACTAATAATATAGAACCACTTATTATTAATGTAGATCAAAGTGACAGAGAGAGTGAATCCGAATTAAATGTATAATTAATTTTAAGTTATAATTTTTATTGTACTAATAGATAAATTTATTAATTTTTTTTTATTGTACTAATAAATTCAAAATACACAAACCAATAAACAATGTTTTACTCATACATAATAATAATAATTTAACAATATTTAATTTTTTCCAAAATTATCTAGAAGTTAAGCCACTTCGACTCTGGCGCCTTTGAAGAAACTAGGAATATTTTTATTGAAATTTATTGGGGCAATTAACATTTTGCCGAAAGGCAACGAAATATCTGGAACCGGATACAGACTAACCTATACAGCAAACATTTTTATGTTTCGTATTTTTCCTACAGCTTTATTTTGGTTTGTCTTTATTGAAAAGTGATGATTCATAAACATTAAACATGTCTGCCAGCGGTAAAACTCCTAAAAGCGGCTGGCGGAAGTATTTTGTAATGAAAAATAATAATGCCACAGCAAAGTGCAAATATTGCCCGAAAGAGCTAAAAAAATGTAGTATTACTACAAATTTAAAACAACATATGGAGGGAAAACATCCCTCTATCATACTAGCTAATCACGTAAGAAAAAATATTACATTGTATTTTCCACTTATATTTTTCTCTAAAATCTGACGCGTTTCGCTACACTGTAGCTTCTTCGGATGGTTAACAAAGAATGAAATTGTATTTTTGAATCGTAAATTTAAAAATCTATTATAGAAAAACATACCATTTAATAATGATTTTAAAATCTTACAGAAAATAAAGGTACCAAACTGAATTTACTAGGAAGTAGTGAAAATAAACCGTCACAAATACACAGATGTCCTTAACGACGAAATAGAGTTCAACCATTCTTTGACAACTTTGTTTCATTATACAATTTAGTATGAATTTCCATCAAGAAAATGCCGCATCCGTCCTTATTAAATAATACATTTAATAATGGTGTTTGGTTTATTTGTGTTTCATTTAATTGTTTATTTTGTTCCTGAACAGTGCTACCATAGGTATTAGCTTCATATGGTATTCAATTTCACTAATAGTCCACTGTGGTGTAATGGTTAGAGTTGTCAGTCAAATGTCAATTGTTGCGGGGAGCAGTTGCAGGGATTAATTAATCAGAGAATAATTCAAAACATAGCAGAAATAATATGCCGGAACAGTATGGTGATAAAATTAGTTTTCAAAAAGTTGCTGAAGACAGTGGCTCCTTTGTACAAAGTTCCGTGCCGTAAAACCATTACAGATCTTATAGACTCTAAATATGAAGAAAATAAAGTCCTTGTGATAAAAAAATTACGATTAATTAAAAACGTCGGCTTCACAATAGATGAATGGAAGGATTTACAGTTAAGGAGTTTTTTTGGCGTGACAGTGCACAATAATTTTAAAGCTTTTTCAAAAAGTCACCGAGGAAATGAGTGCTGAAAAATATATCACTGTTAGTAAAGCAATACCCATTATCAAATGTTTGAGAACTCTGTTAGACACAATAATGTCAGCAGGCCATTTGGCAAATCAATTGAAAAAATCATTGTAAACAGAATTAAGCAAAAAATTCGACAACACCCAAATAGCACCTTTTCTCGGTTGCAACGCTTGGATGAGGTTTGGATGAGGCGTTAGCCTTGTCGTAAACAATAAATTATATAAACAAATGTTTAAACACCGGAAACGATAATATTCCAGTTCTGAATCATCTCCTTCATCAGCACCGGCAGGCTCGCAATAAAAAGATAATACCAGTTAGCCGAAGCCGAAGGCCGAAAATATAGAATTAGACCTTTATATTGCGGCTACGTTATCGAGTCTTAAAGCAGATTCTCTCGCGACATGGAAGAACTACGTAGTAACTTTTCCTAAGCTATCCGAGTTAGCTCTAAAGCGCCTCCCGGTGATGGCCTCTTCTGCGCCAACAGAAAAGCTGTTTACCAAAACAGGGAATATTATTAAGAAAACTCGAAACCGTATCTTGGGAAGAGATTACCGAAATTATTATTTTTAAACTCTCTTACGGAAGATTTATGGCAATAATTCTTTTTAGTTTTTTAATTAATTAAATTTTGAAAACAGAAGTTTTTGTTTTGTCAAATTTTACTTTTAGTTTTGAGAACAGAATGAAAATACACAGTGGGCAAGTGGAGACTATTAAAAATATACGAAAAACAAGGAAAAAAAAATCCGGTACTCCACGTAAAATTGTCAATTCTTCAGTCGCCATCAAACGCCAACAAGCATCTCCCGAGACCGGTTTCTGGCCTCAAGCTGTCATCAGTCGGGCTTCGAATGGTACGTTCGAAAATGTTTTCTTTTCAAGTTTTTTTATTTTTAATATTCTCCACTTGTCCATTTGTGTATTTTCATGCATATTTGGTACCTGAATATGGGGCCTGGGTTTGGGTCTGAACGGTTTCAGACAGTAGTACTGTTACGAACCACCGGATGGCGTGAGCTACATTTCATTACTGCTTTCATCCGATTTGGCCGATTAATATGGTCAGGACCCTGGTCAGTCCTTCAGTTGTTTTCGAACGTACAACTTCTTTTTCCTTGTTTTTTGAATATTTTTTGAGGACAGAAGTTTGTCTTTTTGTTTACTTCGTTTTAGTTTATTTTTATTTTAATAATGTATTAATAGAATTTCTATGTTGTTTGTTCCTTAAAACTAACGTTTATAAAACATGACGGCTGATGGGGGGTTATTTCCTAGTAACCTGTGAGTACAACCTGTCCTGGGAAAAAGTTATACCCAACCCAATTATAGATACCCATATTCGTTCGTCTTAAGACCAGTTAGCTTGGTTTTATTATTATATAGAAAAGGATCCAGATTTTCTAAAAAAACTCGATTTTTCTGAATAATCGATTATTTTCTCTATAAAAAATCGATTTTTTAAAAATTGATTTATAAGTAGCGAAAACAAATCGATTATTAATTAATCGATTTTTTCATTCAATGTCACATCCCTAGTTCAGGGTACTTTTACTTAAAAATAATCCCATGTAAATGACCGACTCTGAAATTTTAAAAAAATTCTATTCTGGATTAACAATTTTTGGATACTTTGCCACATAAATCAGCATTTATTTCACGAATGACACGAATATTGTTGGTTTTAAGGTCATTGAGTGTTTGTGGTATGTTGGCGCAACAGTGATTTTACATAATCTCAGAGAAAAAAAGTCCAATGGAGAATCTTGGTGACCAAGTAAAGTTGGCATTTCTTGAGATTATATGGTCATTGAACTTTTCTCTCGATGAATTGATTGTGTAATGAGATGTATGGCAGGTTGCACTATCTTGAAGCGACATGTCGTCCAGATCAAAATCATCCAATTCATGTAAGAAAAAATCAGTAGTCATGTTTCTGTAGCGTTCTCCATTTACAGTAAGAGCATTTCCATTTTCTTCTTCAAATAAGTACGGTCTAATTACACCTCCAGACCACAAAACACACCAAATTGCTAATTTTTGTAGATGAAAAGGTTTCAAGAACAGCATGTGGGTTTTCTTCATTCCAAATGTGACAATTTTGTTTATTTGCAAAGCCATTCAACCAAAAATAAGCTTCTTGGCTGAAGATGATTTTTTCATAAAGTAATGGATCTGTCTTCAATAACTCTCAAGCCCAATCTGCAAAATTTCTATGCAATAAATAGCCATTTGGGTTGAGTTCTTGGCTTAATTGAATTTTATTCTCCTTGAAATTAAAATCTTCTTGAAGAATATTCCATGTGGTGCCATAAGAAAGACCAAGTTCTTGATAATCATGTGTAATTGATTCTTTTGGATGTTCATTCACATTTTGGTTCACAGCATCGATATTTTCAGCAATACGTTTAGGTTTCTGACTGGTTGGATTTTTAGCATCACAAACACTAACATTTGATTCAAATATTTAAACTAAATTACGAATACTAAACTCTGTGGGTAGAATATGTTGACTATAAATTTCACGTAAGGCGCGAAACGCAGCCCGAATAGATTTATTTTTGCATTAAATTGTAAATTATTTTTGTAATAAATTTGAATAGTTGAATCGGTGAGTTCGAAAACCGTTCAAGTCCAAAATTTGAGATTTTGAATAAGATAGCTATTTTGTTTAAAATGTGATTCTTCACCGATTGAGCATAAAAACCGTACTCTATACTTAGTCGTTAACGTAGTACAGCTGATTGCACCCGTAAAATGAGGAGAAAAACCGTACATGTTCGTGATTTGTTCAGTTTTTGAACTCAACAACAAAATAATAGGCAGTTGTTTGTTTACAAACACAGAGTTTGATTCGTGTGTATGTGAATCGTAAAAAATAGCTTGATATTCGCGATTTTTCAACAATTTCAAGTAAAATATGTCATCCAGTGACAGTGGAGAGGTTGATAATATTAGTAGTGATAGCAGAAAAAGAAAATGGGATACCGCTAGTTGAAAACATAACGCCATAAAAACAGCACGTTGCCCTAAACACCCTACTTTTAGCAGCTAAATCTCCAAATGATCTTAGAGGCAGGCAAAATAACAGACCTCATAGAATATGTGATGAATGGACTTGGAAAATTAAAGAGCACATTGAGGCGTTTCCGGTCAAAGTTTCACTTTATTCCTCCAAAAGCATTCGTTATTTTAATGCACCTTTGGATGTGAAGACAATGCATAGCCTTTTTGTAGGAGAATATCGAGAGTTGAAGAACTTGCTTAAATACGAATTTTCTTTGAAATATTTCAAAGAAAACTTCAATCTAAGGTTTGTGAGGTCACAGGTTGATGTTTGCTCAAAGTGCGAAAGACATGGAACGATAACTTAAAGATGTTAACCTTAACGATAATGTAAAGAGAGTAGCTACAGCGGAAGTAATGGTCCATGAAAGGCGGACGAAGAAGTTTTATAACGAAATTAAAGAAGTACTTTGTAGTGAACGACCTTTGTAGAGAAGTAATAGGACTAGCTTTTGACTGCATGCAAAATATGCATTACCGCATTATCCACTGTAGGCTTTTTAATTTTAGGCAGCTCTTGGTATACGCATTCCAAATATAAAATTTTAAAGATGGTCATTTTTATACCGATCAGAAAGGCCAAGGTCAGAAAAGACCTAATAAAGTGAGCACATTCCTTATTGACTACATAATGAAACATAAACCCCTTGAAATCACTGGACTACACTTGTATTCCGACAAATGTACAGGCCAGAACCGAAATCAAACCACAGTCGGTTTTCTCTTATCATTGCAGCTAACCAAGAGATTTAAAAAATATATCATTACTTCCCTATAAGAGGCCATTCGTTTTTGCCCTGTGATAGAGATTTTAGCTATGCCAAACGGAATTTCAGAAAACATGGTCGAATCTATACTTCAAAAGAGTATGAAGACTTAATATTAACATCCCAAAAAAGGCAACCATTTACTGTGAAGCAAATCCGATACACCGATATTATTGATTTTAAGAACTGGGGGGTCGGACTACTATAAAAAAACGTGTAGTACTTTGACTTGAGGCAGTTTTTGTATGAAAGTACAAATCTTGGATATGTTAAAACGTGGGAATATATAAATTCTTTACAATCCCATACTTTTATATTGCTGGTGCTGGTGAACATTAAGCACGTTTTCGACCGGGCAGATCCTACCTTGAGCACATGATTCTATTGACAGCGAAACTTTATTCCAAATCTTGAAAGAACAAGGCCTAGATCTGAAAACGCTGGCAATTATTAAAGCCACACTAACTAACACAAGGTCAAAAGTTAAAATCATGGGTGACATCTCAGAGCTCTTCGAAATTAAAACTGGAGTGAGACAAGGGGATGGACTCCCGCCACTCTTATTTAACTATGTTCTAGAAAAGTAATACAAAAGTGGCGTGAAAAAAAAGTCGGCCCTGAATATGGACCAGCCCATTAAACTGGGGAGAACCAATATCAAAATTGATTGTCTGGCGTTTGCTGATGATCTAGCAATTTTGGCTTAAGATATATTAACGGTACACAAACAGATTGAAATCCTAAACAAAACAGCAGAGAAGGTAGGACTCTAAATTTCCTTTGAAAAGACACAATACATGACCTGCAAAGACTAAGAATACCATTTCTAAAAACAAAATATGGTAACATGAGACGAGTTTCTCAATTCAAATATTTGGGTGAAATAATCATGGAAAACGGGTTGAAAAAGCGGCCAATAAGGGTAGATGTCAAAAAATGGAAACGGCATTGAGACTTACACAAAATATTTACAACAAAAAATACATATCTAAAAACACAAAACTGAGACATTACAACACAGTTATTAAGCCAGAATGTTTATATGGGACAGAAACGCTCATTTGAATAGACAGAGAGACATCGAGGAGATTGAAAAGAAGGAAAGAAAAATCACAAAATATTTACACAAAATATTTACAACAAAATACTTACACAAAATATTTACAACAAAAAATGCATATCTAAAAACACAAAAGTGACACATTAGAACACAGTTATTAAGCCAGAATGTTTATATGGGACAGAAACGCTCATTTCAATAGAAAGAGATACATCGAGGAGATTGAAGAGAAGGAAAGAAAAATCTTAGGCCCCAAACAAATAAATACCACAATATACCGATTTCGAGACAACAAAGAAATCAAACAGTACACAGATATACATAGCGATATGAGAAAAAGAAATCTTAAGTTTTACAGTCGCATAAAGCGGATGAATCCGAATAGGTAAACTAGACAAATAGTAGAATTTTTTGAAAATAGGAGTAGAGCTAAAGAAGAAATAATTAAATGGATTGCTGCAATTAAAGAGGACTTAATATCAGCAAATATTACACAAAATGAAATTCACGATAGAGGCTGTTTCAGACACAAGGTTAACGTTTGGGAGGTTGGCCAGAGAGAAATATTTGGAAGACTGGAACAACTTGGTCTGACGAAAGGAAAAAAGCTCATAGCGAAAGAATGAAATCAGTATGGGCGCAAGGGAAGGCTAACAACAACAAACGCCTCTAACTGTACTTCGCGTGGACCACCAGAGCCCATACATAAATGACAATAATAATAAAATTATAATTTATTAATAATTGACCGAAAATCCCAAAAGACAAAAAAATAATAATATTAAAAACGGCCAGGAAAATATATATATGATAAAAATTAAATTATAATTATAAATTATACAGGGTATAAAAAAAAATGCTGAAAGAACACAGGGAAAGCCCACGTCTACCCAATGGTGAAGTATATAAAGAACCTGTTCCGATTAATGAGAAAAAATAGCAGACATCAAAGAAGTAACGCCTTATATCTATGGCGAAATATTGGAATTTTATGACATGGTAATGTCATGTATGACATTTTATGACATGATAATGTTACATCATGAAAATGAGAAATACCGAAAATGATGATTCGATGATCGAACAGTTTTGATATAGACCATTTGAATAATATTAAATATATCGATGAATAATTTTCACCTGCTTTTTTATATACGAGTTGAGTTCGAAAACCGTACCTGAACCAAAAGTTCATCAGCTGTTTTTATCTGTCAATGGTAGATCATTTTATTTTTTGGAAAACGATTATTAAAAATATACTGCAAACCACGGAATCTAAAACTTTTATATGCATGCCAATAGTCTAATAAGTTTTTATTGATTTTCTCGAAACGACGATTTTGGACATGTACGGTTTTTAAACTCACAGATTCAATTTCTGTTCGCTGTGCAGCTATATACATTTTCATGATGATTTACCAAACAATACTAAACAAAAATGTCAATTTTATAAGGAGGTGGCAAAGCCTCAAACTTGTTTAAAACTAGCTATAAATCAAGAATATTGTTCCTCGTCCATCAAACTCCCAGCCATAGGTAGAAATTCGACTGTTTTAAGAGAAAACTTCATACAAAGAAAGGACGAATTGATAAGACGAACAAAAAGTCGAACCGTATTCCTCAACGCAAACCCAAGCGCCTGAAAAGTAAACTGTTTCCCTTTTTACTCAAGCCAATACCCAGTTATTTGGAAAGACTTATTTGAGAGGGTCGAAAGTTTACTTCGACTCGTCAACATAAATCATTCGTATTCCTGAAGACGTAAAAGTCGCCGAATGGCTTTAAGATCAACTGATTGCATTATAACGCGGGAATAAAATTGATCGTTTTCTTCGTTTCACTGTCGGGTTTTGTCAGTAACAGAGATGACCAGTTTTTATTGCATATTTCAGAGATCCGGCAGATATATTGAAGTGAGTTTAAAGCAAATCTAATAATATTGCAATGTGTCACAAATCTTTTGTTTCGTAAATTTTATGATATTAAGTCATACTGAATCATTTATTTTCTATACTAGAAAATTAATGCTGTTGAAAATTAATGTTCGATGTATAGAATCGCACGTTTTGTTTTACTTTCATGTTCATAAAGCAAGATGATATTTTTTCATAAAACACAAAGTATTTAATTATTCTATCTTCCTCGAAGTAATCGCCTGTCTCTGCACCACACATTTATTCCAACGGTTTTTCCAGTCTTTGAAACAGTCATAATCGACGTGTAATACTTTCTTTCAAGCAGCAAGCGGATTCTTTAGAATTGCTTATAAATGGATAAAGACTGATTATAGTAGCGACTCCTCGAATTCGTGGTTTTTCATTGACAGATTAAGTAAAAAATATAACACTCGTGGGACTTTTCAGGAAAACCGAAAATTCAGGTTTTTTTTACATTTTCCTAGCCTTCTTAGGCCCTTAGATAACATCTTAGTTTATTTTTTTCCTGAATAGTTGAAACTTTATAAAAAGGGTGTAAAGGGTTAAGTGAACAGTAAACTGTCACTCGGTGCCACATCTGGTAAATAGGGTGTATGTAGAACGGTATTTGTTTGAGAAATTAATTGATTTAATATCTACAATGTCTCTAATTTTTAGCATTTTTAAGCATTTTTAATTGGCGATTAGTCATTACAAAATCCTTGGTTTTGAAAATGTTTTCTTCATTAGTTGACGTAGAAGGACTTCGTGAACGTTGTTCATGTTGTTTTCTTGTAAATTTTCATCTTGTCATTTTCATACTTGTAAACATTTTTTTGACATACCTTCATCGCCGTAAACTCCAGCGCACTCTCTCAAATAGCTTCTATAGACTCAAAACAACATCGACTAAGTGGTTTCTTCAATCCAGGCATATATATATATATATATATATATATATATATATATATATATATATATATATATATATATATATATATATATATGTAATGATAGTTTCTCGGGTATCCCGTATTAGCTGAATGTCCACTGGTGGACGATTTCGCTGGCGTTTCGATGGAATCTCATGCATCATTTTCAAAGCGTTTACTCGACGGTGTTTCAACCTGCGCATCGATTGAAACAGTAAAAGAATTGAAATGGAGATGGACAGGGCAAATAGCGAGGCGATAGGACGACAGATGGACCAGGGCAATTCTAGAGTGGATACCGCTAATCGCAAACGTCGTCCTCGAAGAAGACCGAAAGCACGATGGACTAATGACATCGTTAAGTATATAAGACCCGAGTGGCAGAGGAAAGCCCAAAAGCGTAAAAGTTGGAAGCGTGCTGAAGAGGCCTTCATCCTGTAGTGGATCGATACACACTTTTACTAAGACTCGCGGATCAATTATTTATACAGGTTGTCATTTTGAATAGACTTAAACCGTTGTTTTTATTATACATGTATATTATTTTATATACTTATTATACTTATTATACTGCTTTTGTGGTATATATTACCTTCAATGATTCTATGTAAATGTATTAGTAGAACAAGATCAAGAAGACAAGAACAAGATCAAGGACTTGTATATCATAATAATGAAAATCATTATTTTTTACGAATATTGCCTGACAAACATTTCACCTGATGAAGAGAAGAACCTCATCGCAAATTTCAATTTCCTATTTAAATAATATAGGATTTTTTTTTAATTTTGGAATTTTATAGTCCTTCAGCGGAATATTACTGTGGAAAGACAATTACATATCTTTGTAGGAAATTGAACGTTTTTCAAAAAAAGTCTCTTATAAATTTTCGATAAATTTACCTTTTCAAAAGTTATTCGAGGCTAAAGTTGAATGCATAATAAAATTTTACATTTTTTCAATTTTTCGACGAAACTATTAATTTTATCGAAAAATGATATTCAGCCTTTTAGCAGATCATTCCATTTCCTATAAATTTTCATTAATACATTTTTCGAAACTCCGTAAGGATCGTAAGTTATTTAAATTGAAATGTGATTTTTTCTAAAAAATCGGATTTTTATTGTTTATAATTGATTATAAAATTAAAATTATTCATTTTTCCAACTAAAAATTGCTTACTTATTATATTTAATCAATTGTTAAAAAAGCCTGTACTTGTTTAAGTTAAAAAATGCTGATTTACTTTACTTATTTCTACGAAATGATTTTAAGGTCAAGACGAGCGTAACACAAAAACAAAAAAAATGTATTATGTAATTTATATGACACTACTATCCGTAGTAAGTAATTTTAAGTTGAAATATTGAATATTTTTAATTGTATAATCAATTATAAACAATAAAAATCCGATTATTTAGAAAAATTCACATTTCAATTTAGTTTCAATTCGAGTTTCGAAAAATGTATTAATGAAAATTTATAGGAAATGGAATGATCTACAGAAAATGTTGAATAACATTTTTCGGTAAAATTAATAGTTTCGTCGAAAAATTTAAAAAATGTAAAAAAATATTATGCATTCAATTTTAGCCTCGAATAACTTTTGAAAAAGTAAATTTACGGAAAATTTATAAGAGACCTTTTTTAAAGAACGTTCAATTTCCTACAAAGATTTGTAATAGCCTTTCCGCAACAATGTTTCGCTGAAGAGCTATAAAATTCCAAATTTAAAAAAAGAATCCTATGTTATTTAAATGGGAAATTGAAATTGCGGCACCTCTTAATATTAACAATGTTTCTAAATCCTTCCGGGTGTCGATCAGTTCATTCTGTGAATGTAATTTAGACACATTATCTACCATCTGTGAAAATATTAGATGTAACATTAAAAAGCACCGATGTGGAGCACGGGTGATAGACTTCCTTTGCTTTTAATACACCCGTGCTCCACATCGGTGCTTTGCCATTCCTTCATCCGCCATCCAAAGTGCCAGCAAGCATCTCTCAAGACCGGTTTCTGGCCTTAAGCCGTCATCAGTTGGGCTCAAACTGAACCCCTGGAGAGCGAATGAAAGAACAACTCAAGCCATGACCATATAAATTGGCCATGTCGAACGGAATCTGCAATTATATGAAGCCATGCCATCCTGCGGTAAACGGTCGCAACATTTAACCTTTGCGAGACCGTTTGTAGCCCGTCTAACCTTGACTAAGTACCAGGTATATTCGAAATATATTGAAGTGGGCTCGTGAAGAAGTATTAAAAAGTAAGAAGTGTAAAAAAATTGTATTTGACAAACGCACTGTGTGTCGAAAATATTGTTATATCTACAGTGTTAAATATTGTGGAAATTTTGATATAAATCTTAGTTTGTTTAATTATAAATATTTCTTATATTAGTCAATACTTTTACGAGAAGAAGGAGAAAAATGATTCAAGAGCAAGCAGCTTTAATTTTGTGAAAGCCAAGATTGAAGGCGACTAAATATCCGAAAACGGCCAGCGAAAGATTTATGAGACATTACAATGTCATTTGATTTGTGCCCAGTCCACGCCAATAAATCGACTAAACTCGTGAAAGATGTAATAAAAGTTGCCGCTGATGCCTCGGCTGTTCTCTCTCGAAAATTGACAATAAAGGGGTGAAATAGATCGATTTCATCCTCGTGGCATAATAAAACCGGTGGATTTTGAAACCATTCGACGATCTTTACGTCCACGGCAGTATCGAGCTTCTATATTGACGAATCGAAGAAATATTTCCACTCTCTTTTTCCTTTAATTAACGGTCTGTGAGTTTGAGGAAAAAGAGAAACAGTTTGCGATTTGTTCTTTTAGGTTTGCATTGAGGGTACGGCTTGATTAATTGTTCAATCTTTAAATTCGTTTTTCTTTGTGTCACTCTTGCTCTAAAATTCATTCAATTTTTACATGTACTCTTTTGGTGTATAATTAACTGAATATATATATATATATATATATATATATATATATATATATATATATATATATATATATATATATATATATATATATATATATATATAATATATAATATATATAATTCAACTTTCGGGTTCCTACGGTTCAACGGTCCTACGGTTCCTACGGTCCGACGGTTCAACTTATTTTTATAAAAGATTTGTAGATGACTGTCTATTATGCATACCTAAAAATAAAATTCAATATACCTTAAACAAATTCAATATATTCCATAACAAATTAGAATTTACTCATGAAGAAGAAAAAAATAAAACAATCAATTTTTTTGATATTAACATCACGTATGATAAGGATGGCAATATCAAAACAAATTGGTATACAAAACCAGTATGGTCTGGAAGATATCTCAATTTTAAATCTTCCACACCAAATAAATATAAAAAAGGTATAGGCCAAAATATATAAATAAAATCAAACAAACACTAGAAGATAATATCAAAACAAAAAAAAAATTACAAACCAGGTAATTAAAAACAGAATACATAGAATATTTTGTTGTTTGTTTGTTCTGTCTGTTGTATAGTTTGTTCTCTGATCCATGTGCAGGTCTTTCTATCCCGTCTAGTAATGTTAAGCATACATCTTTCCATTCCCCTCTGCGCTACTCGAAGTTTTTGAACTGACCTTATGTGAGTGTCCAGGTCTCACTTCCGTATGTCATAGCGGGCAGGACACACTGATCAAAGACTTTTCTTTTCAGACAAAAGTGGTAGTTTGCTCTTAAACACTAAGTTGAGCCTGCCAAATGCCTGCCAGCCACATTTAACGCGTCGTTCCACCTCCCGGACGGTGTCATCTTCCATTGAAACCATTTGCCCAAGATATATATAGTGATCCACAACTTCCAAATCCGTCCCTAAATTTTTTCTTCAGCAAATTTATTGGACATGACCTTACTATTCTTCTGGTTTATTTTCAAGCCAAATGTTTCCCCAGCAACGACAAGAATTGCAAAGGCAATTCTTGTACGTGTCTTTGCAGCTCATCTGGGTCTTGTGAAAGAAGAACGATATCATCTGCAAATCTAAGATGACTTAGGTACGCACCATTAATCCTTATTCCATCTTGTTCCCAATCCAGCTTACGGAACACTTCTTCCAGGCAGGCTGAGAAAAGAAGAAGCGATATTGCGCCTCCCTGCCGTACGCCCCGCTCTATATTTATTCCCACCACAAGACCGTCAAGGTGGACTGTCGCTGTAGCTTCATCATATATCGATCCTAGCAGGTTTACATAGGCTTTCTCTACACCTATATATATATATATATATATATATATATATATATATATATATATATATATATATATATATATATATATATATATATATATATATATATATATATATATATATATATTATATATATATATATATATATATATATATATATATATATATATATATATATATATATATATATATATATTATATATATATATATATATATATATATATATATATATATATATATATATATATATATATATATATATATATTTACATATATATCTTCTCTAAACTATCAGAAACCTATCCTAACAGGACAAGGTATAGATGATTTATGACGAAAATACAAGTTCACGGTAGAGAGCATCCAACATATCACAGCGGGATGTCCTATTATAGCACCACGACAATATCATAAACGGCATGATAAACTGGGCAAAAATTTCCATCAGAATTTAGCATTGCGAACCGGACTTCTCAATAATCAGGTGCATACTTATAACTATAATCCACAACTAATCTTGGAGAACGCCGGTTTTAGGCTATACCTTCATAACTGATCGTAAAATAACGCACAACCGACCAGACATGACGCTATTTAACAAACAAGATAAAACTGCTCTTATCATTGATTTTACAACACCACTAGATGAAAACATTGAGAAAGCCTATGCGGAGAAAAAACGTAAATTCGAAGAGCTAGCCTTTGAACTAAAAGAAATGTACAAATCAAATGAAACAAAAATTTTACCATTCGTCGTTACTGCAAACGGATTAGTCCACGAGCAAATCTCCCAACACATCAGACTACTTCAACTGTCAAAATGTGATTACGGCAGCTTAAAAGGCAGTTATCTTGGGAACAACGAAAATCGTGAAGCCATTCCTTCGGTCTACTAGACCATATCTTGGTTCGAAACCTGGCATTGTCAATTCCAACCCTGAATGGGTGAAAAAAAAATTAATATATATATATATATATATATATATATATATATATATATATATATATATATATATATATATATATATATATATAGAAGTCAGTATCAGTTAGAACCATGATAGTTTTCAAACTGGAAAATATTAAACAATCGATTCCCGATAGGATGATAGGATACTGGAAAAGGTGGCATTAAAAATGAATGGCATATAGAAAAAAAACATGTCAAATATTGAATAATGTATGAGAATGTAAATCAATTCAAACCCCATATTATTTTATGGATAAAGATTAATGATTACTCTAGCAAGATTATTTATATAAATATCATATTATGTCGGGATACAATCAAAAATGCTCACCTTACTTGGAAAATTTTAGTATGGGAAGTAAAATATAAATTTTATAAAGGTTGTAAAAACACGATAATATTTTTTTACATATTATAAAATAATTGGTCTTTTGGAAAATAATGTCGATTTTGCTAAGAGATGGAGTTACTAATACATTTATTGTTATAGACTAATGACGTCTATGGCGTTTTGAAAGGTAAATATACGCTATCAAAAGCCCGTTAGTATTTTATGGCTTAGTATTTTACGGGGAAGTTTAATAATGTTCTTTGATTTGAAGAAAACGGCTGCTGAAAAGTTATTAATTATTGGTTGAAGTTTATAGTGAACATGCTCTAACCCAATAAAATTATGAATGATAGTTTAAACGCTTTAAAAGTGGTAGTTTTGTTATAAAAAGCAAGGAGTGTCCACTGTAATCGAAGAGGTTTAAAGAAACAGATTTGCAAGCATTATTGGATGAAGATTCACCTGATAAGTTGAAACAATTAGCAGAAACATTGAATGTTGACCAATCCACCTTTTTCGAATGTCTATATGCATTAGGAATGATCCAGAAGGTAGGAAAATTGATTATGTATGAATTAAAGGAAAGAGACATTCAAATGTGAAAAACCATTTGTGAATTTTTTCTTGCCAGGCAAAAGAGAAAAGACTTTTTGCATCCAGTCGTAAAAGGTGATAAAAAGTCTATTTTGGCAACTCAAAGTGCAAAAAATCATGGGTAGACCCAGGCAGGTCTTCAACATCAAAACCAATGGGCAATATACATGAAAAGAAGGCTTTGCTGTGTCTTTGGTGGCATAGTAGGGGAGCTGTGTATTACAAACTGCTGAAACTTGGAAAAACAACCAGAATAAGGCCAAAGATACCATTAATTCTTTTTTCAACATGACAATGCAAAATGTGTAAAAAACTATTTGAATCAGGCGTCATACCACCAGCCGTCATATTCACCAGACTTATCCCCTCCAGACTACCACTTATTTCGATCGATGCAGCACGGCATATATATTTCAAAACAACACTTACATTCTTACGAAGAAGTGAAAATGTTATTTAAATGGTTGGCCACAAAAAACTAAAAATTCTTTTGACGCGGAATCCATTATTTGACAAAAAGATGGGAAAAGGTAGTTGCTAATGATGTCCAATACTTTGATTATTAATGTAATTTATTTTGTTATGGAAATAAACGCTCATATTTTGCGATAAAATTGACATTATTAACCTATTAATTTGTGTATTATTTTATGTAGATTTAAATTTCGATTTTGTAAAAATTATATTTCTTATGGAGAATTTCTTAATATATAGACAATGTTTGTGAATTATCATAATTTACGAAAATAACTACAGAACATACGTGAGATGTAAAAAGTAATTATTAGCACTGTATCTGTAGATTTACATCAATCTTACTTGATGTAATCTTGTAGATTTACATCAAATTGGTTCATACGACGGAACTGGACCGAACATGAAAGAAAGCCGGTCGAAATACATGGTTATCTATTTAATTAAATTATTTATCCAAATTTATTTTATATATATTGCTTCAAAGTAATCTCTTCTTCCAAACATTTTTAATACTCGACTGTTATTTCCAATTTCAAAGTCCAAATGCAATTAAGGGAACATAAAAATGTCACACGGTGCCATATCAGGTATTTGTTTGTATGGTATTTGTTCTATTTTAGCGAAAAATTGAGGAATAGTTATTGGTGTGTGCGATGGTGCGTTATTGTAATGCAAAAACCATACATTGTCTTGCTATAAATCTAGATCTTTATAGAAAAAACACATGCAAATATCGAAATTATATGAAAGTTGTGTCAGCAGAGCCAAACAAATTTAAAAATCAAATGGTTGTATCTGCATGTAAAACGCACAAATCCTTTGAACAAAAGACATGTCGCCTTTTGATCATAGTAACACATTAACAATCACTCAAAATTTGATAAACTTATTAAAATTGTCCTAAATTAATTTAGGAAATAACTCTAAAATCTTTCTCAAAGAGAATACTAAAAAATAATTTTAACATGTGAAAAAGGTAAGAGCAAAAACAAAAGGGAAAAAATCAATATAGCATGTACTAACGACTAAACAAACTCAGGAGGATAATCGTCGCTAACTAAAAGTGACGTAAAAAGCATCAGTGGCCTGACCGAGCTACGGGCCACGGACAGATTATTAACAACGAACCGACTTGCGATGAAAGTCGACACAAAGGACCAGAACTGCTACTAAAGGAATATTAAATTAACGTGCCAGGTTATGGCTGGCGAGTATTAAAATTCGAGGAGAATGTTTTGATGAGAGGCCACTTGAAACGTATGGATTAGAAATTTAATTCTGGATCCCTACGATTCATCGATTGCAGAACCAATTTGAATCAGAATTTGTTTCGCCGCATAGTCATTTCAAAGCGCCATTTTTCAGCTTTAAAGGGAGGTATAATATACGAGTCTACTATAAATATAATCTGAAGAATCAGTTGTAGACGCGATGCCGTTCGAAAAACAACGTTTGAGGCACTATTTTCTTTTCTCCTTTCATCCAAAAAAAAAAAAAAATATGTGGAAGTTCAAGACATGATTTGTGCGGCTTTGATAATGCTGTTTCGTACCGTACCTTACTAGAAATAGCTTCAGCAATTTGGAGCTGGAAATTTTGACTTAAATCATGCAAGACGTCCAGGAAAAGCAGAAAAAGTGGAGGATAAAGAATTTTAACCGCAAGCCAATCCTAAACGTTTACCCAAGCTAGGTGAAGTTCAAAACGAGAGTTGTTGGATTCCCTAAGAACTTAAAACTGAAAATAAAAGTAGCCACTTTGATGATCTTATGTCATTGTTGCATAAGATTGTGACTTGTGACAAAAAGTGGTTCCTCTGCGATAATTCAAAGATGCGAAATTGTGGGTCAATCTTGGTGAGTCATCATTCTAGTTACCGTAAAACCAAATATCTAGGCCAAAAAGGTGTTGCTGTGTATATCATAGGATTATCCAAACGGTCCCTATTTGGGAGATTTATTGGCTCCAGACTTGGCTCCTCTGAGAAAATGTCGAATTGGGAAAATACTGAGAACATCGAGGGAAACCTTTTTTTTCGATTTCGGCCTCGACACTTCTCTGAAAGGTGCAGAAAGTGTACATAATAGAGGTAAATTACTTCCAAGTCTAAGTTTGTAGTATATTTTTAGAAATAAATGTCAAACGTAGACAAACAAGGCCGAACATTTAGTTGATGACTTAATATATAAATAATTTAATTGTTATTTATACAGAAAATAAATTAATGACAAGAAGGTAAGATTTACAGAAAATTATCTTACTTACCCACTTAGTCTTCACCTCTTCTACCCTACTGGATGTTTGGGCCATCCATCAGTCCCTTGGTGGAATCTTCTCCATTTTCCTCTGTCTCTGGCCATCACCATACCACTGCTCTCTCCCAAGCAACCCCCATCTCACCAGGCTTTCAGCGATCGATTTGTTTTCCTCGATTTTCTTTTTTACCTCCCTCCACTTCGTATATTTTCTTAGTCGTATACTTTTTGAAAATTTATGAGACTTCTGTTTCTTATCGTTTTGACGTTTCTATATTGTTTCTTTTAACCATTCTCTTTTCAAAATAGCCCATTAGCCAGGAGTGGTCGTTGCCTATATCAAATCCCCTCTTTACTCTGATGTGTTTTACTGATCTAACCTTTCCTGCTCAATCAGTAATTATATAATCGATTATGGATTTTTCGTTCTCATTCCTTTCCTAACGAATAATTTGGTGAATGACCATCAACAAATTATTCAAGAGACAAAATTGGATTAAACCCTTTTCATTATTATTCCTGACATTTTCTGCATACCTTCCCAGTGTGTTCCCTGACTTTTCGTCTGTAGTCTCCACTCTACCATGGAAGTCCCCCAAAATAATAATAGTGCCATTACTTTCATCCACATAGTCCTGTACTTCATCCCAAAATCTACCCTTATTTCTCTTGGTATCATTTTTCGCTGAACCCTATAGCGTAATAAGATTATATTTTTCCTTCCCAATACTGAATATTATGTACATCATTCTATCAGATATAAATATTCACTCCTTGACATGCTTTGCAAGATCGTTCATAACAAGACAACCAAACTCCGAACCCCCATGTATTCTGCAATCAACCCCATTGTACAACATTTTGCATCACTCTGCAACACCAGCAATCCCTTTCCATTATTTCACTACCCTCCTTTAATTTCAGTAACTGATAATACGTGCAAATCTGTCGTTGTAAATTCATTTAATAACTCGGTTTCTTTATTCTTTTTTGCCCTACATTCCAAGTACTAAACTTTAAAACTACTAAACATATTCTGTGCTTTGCCTCTTCCTTCCCTTTCCATTTCAATGTTCGCACATTGTTCGTTTGTTTCCACATCCATTTTCCCGTCCATGTATATTTTCAATTTCGTCGTATGTATTGCCTCTAGCCTGCGCCCCATTCTCTGTTAGTTTTTTGGTCCTCTGTTTTATGTTGATGCTTTCATACTTATTATCAGTTTCCGTTCCTCATCACTCTAGTTCCACATTTCACCTTCTATGATTAATTTCCTGAAAGCAATCTTGACATCCTTACCCTTTTGTCGTATTTTCTTCGATTCCGTTCTAATCACCACTTGGGTTTGCCTATCCGTTTTTACCATACCACTCTCGACATATACGGCTGTTTTGTTAAATTTCCTTAATTTCGACTTCATTACTTTGATAGTTTCTTCAAAACTCTTTAACTCAATAACACCCTTCATCTCTCCAATTTTACGCACATTCTTGACCTTAACCTCAATACCTATATTGATCTTTATAAAATTATTTATCTCTTATCTCTAGGTGCAGCAACAACGACCATCCCATGGGCTTTTAAATGGAGTAAAAGATCATAAAAAAACCCAACGTTACTTACGTAAATAAAAGTCATTCAGTTTTTTTTTCACCTACCTGAAACAAAAAGAAAATAACTATTAGAAGTTGTATAACTATATTAGATATTAATTTCTAGAATATCTATTAGTAATAGGTTATTGATTGATTTGTCCGTTACTTTGTGATAGTTCATTTTGAAAAAAGGAATAAAACAATTTTTTACTTTGTTTTCTATCACTTTTATAAAATAAAATCATAAAGATAATTCTAGATAAAAAGTGAAGATAAGTAATTGATAATAATCCTTTTTTTTACTAATAGGTTGTTTGAACTAGGTGTTTGAACAGGTTTGTCAAATTGAGCAGTTTTTTTAATTCTTGAATAAAACGCAGATGGCGTAAATTTGCATAGATCTAGTCTCATTTCAGAAGTGTAATGTATGACATTTATAAAAATGGAGTCGTACACAATACAACAGTGTGTTAAAATTGTTGAATTATTTTATAGAAATAAGCGCTCAGTGAAAAATATTCTTAGAAAATTATGTGATATTTATGGTTTACACAATCGTCCATCTGAAAACACTATCAATAGAATTGTTCAAAAATTTCAAGAAACTGGTTCGGTCGAAGATAAAAGAAGAGCAATATATAGTCGTAAAGGTCGTGCCCAAAAGCAAATTCATTTGTGAAATCCTGTACTTGAAAGTGTTGTTGAAGACCTAGAAATTTCCATTAGTTGATGTTCACAACAATTTAGACTCAATGAATCCACAACATGGCGTATTTTACGAAAGGATTTAGCACTGGATCGTTCCAAACGTCGTGCATTTGTCAATCGGATCAAAGACCAAACAGATGATTTTCTCAAAAAATCATCTCTTCACATGAAGCACATTTTGAAATTGGTGGCTATGTTAAAAACAAAATTGCCGCATTTGGGGTGCGCAAAATCCACGATTGATTCATTGATAAATAATAAATAGTTAATTCATTCATAAACGACGATATTCTGATTACCTCGCTATACTGTTATATATTTAGCTAAGAATATCGATCAAAGTTCATACATGCAAACTTCAACTAAAACTGTTCGGAAATGAATATATTCAATTTATTGTTTTTTTGAAAAGAATATTGATTCATTAATGTTATTGTATTTTTATCTTTTCTGGATATATTATATAATTAGAGTTATTGCACGCTTTTTCAATTAAAAAACAAATGCGTATGATGTATGACGTACATTCTTTTAAATTTTACTAATTATTTAGCCCTAGAGACTAAAAAATTAACTTGCAACTTAATAATTATCAGAAATTAATAACATACTATTTTTAGTATTATTTTTGAAAAAAAATAATTGTAACAATGTTGAGGATTTGAACCCCAAACTGTTAAGTCGGCACGCCAAAAAAGTTTAAATTGATACCTTGGATACGCTTGCGAGAGTTGGCAGATATTATATTTATGAATTATCAATTAAAAAAATCAACGCAATTTCTGTGTTTCATTCTAGAATTACAAAAACCGATCAATTTGAAAGACCCTTTACCACGTTACAGAAAAAAGAAATCAGTTTATTCTTCAAAGATATCCGTCCGTCTTTTCGTGAACACTCTCCTAATCAATTTTAATTAATTGTTATAACTATCTTTGTTTGAAGAAAAATTAATCAATCTATCTACCATAAAGTATAAACTAGCCCTCTGTATAATTTCCCTTCATTTCCATTAGTCTCTACGAAATAACCGTTAAATTGTCACAATACAAATATTATCTTTATTAATATACTTTACTAACCCTCTGATGCTGCAAATACTGTAAAGGTAATCGCTTTATCAGTATCCAAACGAGTGTGAAAGTTGATATTGCAAATTGCCGATTTCGCTGCCACACACTGTATAATTGTTGTAAATATAGACAGTCTGTCCAAAGAAAATGTGACTGGTTGAATCTTTGCATAATTTGCATCTATATTGCTATTAAATATATATAGTTACATAGGATATCAAAAATGTCTTCTACAAACTTCTGAAACTCCTTTAAATATTCAAAACTAG
Organism: Cosmopolites sordidus; assembly: GCA_031761425.1. Taxonomy (NCBI): domain Eukaryota; kingdom Metazoa; phylum Arthropoda; class Insecta; order Coleoptera; family Curculionidae; genus Cosmopolites; species Cosmopolites sordidus. The sequence goes on along the minus strand of JARFXV010000516.1, from coordinate 156,135 downwards.
AAAACTAGTTGGAAAATCACGTTCGACAAAACCCTGTTTATAAATAATTTTCGTTTTCAATTTTCCTACGTTCACCACGCGACCCTCATCATTTTTTCGCCGCACGTCAGAAACAGGAAAAATATGACCCGTTTAGGTAAACAATTAGAAAAAAAAAGGGCCACGGTATATTTTAAGTTTTCCGAAGCACATACATGTCTAAACACAAAAAATATGGTTGGAAATTGTAAAGTTATTTTTACGATTTTCGATTAAATAAATGTAATAGTTGATTGTATAGACTAAGAACGTTCTTATATGTGGATAGAAAATGTTCGTTTGATAGAATATCACATACTATGATATCTATGAGGTTTTAGCCCGAACTAATATATATATTTTTTTTTAACTGAACCCATGATTCATTATAAAAAGGAACAACATATAATTTCAATAAAATATTAAATTTGTCTAGTAGTACCTCCTTCGAAAGTTGATTATTAAAATTGTCTATGGCGACAGGTTTGTACAAATCCTAACTTATCTATCAATCTAAATCTAGTTGTTAAAATTATTTCGTTTGAAGCGACGCATTACACCACTATTGACTAATAAGTTTTTTTGCTATATCGTTTAAATGAATGTTCATTCTGGCACTATAGTTTATACTGAACTGTGTGACTTCTTTTCTAATAACAAAATTGTAAGTATCCTTTTATTGCAGTGTTATAAACATATCATGGAACGTTGGCGATGGTTCATAGCATTTTATTTGGAATCATCAGAATTACTGGCTGTTCCCCATTAGTGGATGACGTACGTTAGTAGTACTAAATTGTAGATCAATAGTCTACTAAGCTAATTTTCTGTCGAAAAAAAAAAAAAAATATATATATATATATATATATATATATATATATATATATATATATATATATATATATATATATATATATATATATATATATATATATATCTATATATATATATATATATATATATATATATATATATATATATATATATATATATATATATATATATATATATATATATATAAATATGGAATGTCGGATTTCTTTGGACTGCGTACAATGAATCTAGTAGTTCAGTGTCATCATACACCCACCGTTGGATTCCACAATCTCATGTGGAATACATAACAACCTGTGTCTCCGCCTTAATGATCATTTTTGTTAGTTGTTGCACGGGAGACGAGCCCCACCCATCATTTTACCCACCCCTTTTCTTGGACTGCGTCCAAGAAAATCTGACACTGCATATATGCGCTATCTGACGGCGAAAACATTCGTTGTTTGGCAAAAGTCGGCGAAAACATTGGTTGTTGGCTGTGGATAGGGTCTCCCTATTCTTGATGGCGGAGCATGTGTGGGTGCCCTAAAGAGTCTAAACATCGAGAGACGAAACATGTGCCTTCTAGTTGACGGGATGGGTGGAGCTCGTCTCCGGTGGATCAACCAACAAAAATGCTCATTAAGGCGGAGACGCAGGTTGTTGTGTGTTTCACATGAGATTGTGGAACCCAACGGTTAAGTGTATGATGACACTCAGCTACTGTTGTCTCATTGGATGCAGTCTAACGAAACCTGACATTGCATATATACGCCTAACGACAGAAACTCGGCGAAAACATTGGTTGTTGGCTGTGGATAGGGTCTCGCTATTCTTGATGGGGGAGCATGTGTGGGTGACCTGAAGAGTCTAAACATCGAGAGGCGAAACATGTGCTCTCCAATTGAAGATATGAGTGGGGCTCGTCTCCGGTGGAACAACCAACAAAATGTTCATATATATATATATATATATATATATATATATATATATATATATATATATATATATATATATATATATAGAAATATTTTTAGAAATGACGAAAAAAAATACTGTGAAAGTTAGAGCTCTTAATATTAATATTAAGTGATGCCGCATCCCAAATTTCAATTTCCTATTTAAATAACATGAGAATTATTTTTTTTAATTTTTAATATTATAGCTCTTCAGTGGAACATTAGTGCGGAAAGCCTGTTAGAAATCTTGTAAGAAATTGAACGTTCTTCAAAAATCGTCTCTTGTAAGTTTTCGACAAATTTACTTTTTCAAAAGTTATTAGAGGCTAAATTTAAATGCATAATAAATTTTTATATTTCTAAACTATCGGCTAAACTATCAATTTTATTGAAAAATATTATTCGACTTTGTTTGTAGATCATTCCATTTTCTATAAATTTTCATTAATACATTTTTTAAAACTCATTTCGTAAGGATCGTGAGTTATTTTTAATTGAAATGTGAATTTTTCTAAAGAAATGGATTTTGATTGTTTTTAATTGATTAGAAAATTAAAATTATTTAATTTTTCAAGTGAAAATTATTTATTATATTTGACTAACTTTTAGAAAAGCTTGCGCTTATTGAAATGTGCAAATTGAAAAATACAGATTTAGTATACTTATTTTTTAACTAGAATATTTCTTCAACGGTTAATGATTTTTGATATGATAATGTAGTCGAAATCAGCTTTTTATAAGTCGAGATGTTTTCAAAATATAGTAAATATATATTCTCGGGGAACTAAAAAATAATCTTTTAAATTTTCGAATATATTTGTAAAAGACTGCTACACCTCACTCACAATAATGAATAGTTAATGCATTAATATTACTCGAATCAAAAAAGCCCGGCAAGCTTGTGATTCTTGGTATAAGAACAACGTTACAGCACATAAAATTGCGGTAGAAGGGGACGTCCTTGAAGGGATATTTAATCAGTACGAAGAGTAGTGTCATATAAATTACATAATACAAAATAATTTATTTTGGTTTTTATGTTTCCCTCGTTTTGACCTTGAAATAACTTCGTAGAAATAAGTTAAGTAATTAATTAGATATAATAAGTAAATAGTTTTCAGTTGAAAAATTGAATAATTTTAATTCTATAATCGACTAGCTGTATCAGCCCGCTTCGCTGGGCATTTAAAATTAACATTATTATTTATTAAAAATGTTTTAACTTCCCTTCCCGTTTTAAATCAAGCTTACATATAGTGCCCTCAAATATAGTATTTAATCTTCGTAACATTTAATCTTTGTCGTCTATCTCATCTTCTTCGATGATAGTTTCGATTGGCCGCAAATCGTTCATGAGCCCCATGTACTTATTAGTTAAAACGGCATCTTCTTCATTGCACCGAATGATGTCATTTGGAAAGCGTTGTTGTAAGGTCTGACAGATTTAAAAAATGCATTTGATTTTACATGTGTTCCATGGAGTAGCGATTTTAATAGCTCTGGAAGTTGTCGCAAAGGTTCTAGTTTTATTTTGCCAGCTGAACAGCATAAACCTTCACATCCACCAATCCATTTTAATGCTTTACAATAACTACAAATTTTTGTCATTGAACTTATTTTTGATTCTTGTTTATAATCAACTGTAGAATCATACGAAAAACCACAACTTATTTTTACTCTCCAACGAATTTTTAATTTCATACGTCGTCAATTCTTCCTTTTTTGTTCTTTTTGTAATCTATTTTCCGTTTCACCTTGACTTTCACATGCACGCTTAGCTTTCATTTACTTTGATTTAGACGTTACCAAATTTAATTTGGACTTTCCTTTTTTAGGCATTTATGACTAGAACAAATAATTGGAAATAATTAAAAACTATCTTGAGATTGACAACCGAAAATTCAATATAAAAAGTTGAAATAAATATCTTACTAATTTAATGCTGGGAAATTAATTTTTCGTTTTAATCTAATTATTCCACGCTTCCTTCATTTCTTCTTTTTCTTCTTTAATTAATAAATATAAAGATATACATATATAAATATAAACATATACATATAGATATATAAGTTTTTAATATCTTTTTAATTTAGTCAATTGAAATTTGGTAAAAATTTGTTTAGGTTAGAAAAAAACAAAGTTTTAATGCTACAGAAAAATATTAATTTAATAGTTTAATTAATAATTAATTTATTGAAATTAATAATAATAGTAGTTAATGTACATGATAATAATAATAATAATAATAATCAATAATAAGTTGATCAAAGCTGAAATTTTAAATTTAGCGTTTTTGATCATTAGCGCCCTCACAACCATTTTAGGAGTTTGAACTCCGTTGCAGACGTTCTTAATTAGTCTTAATATAGCCCAAGAAAGAAAAAATTCATTTCAAATTTTTATTTTAATAATAAGTTTAAAAAGCTATAAAATCAGATAATTAGCGATTCTCATCATTAACGCCCCCGCAACTGGGGTAGGGAGTCCAACACTCATATAAATATTAGCCTATCCATTAAGTATATGTATTTTCTACATGGATATCAAGTTTCAAGTCAATCGGATGCATGGCTCAGTAGTAATAACGGAACATCCGTAAAAATCACTGTAAATTTATATATTAGTATAGATTATAAACAATAAAAATCCGTTTATTTAGAAAAATTCACATTTCAATTTAAATAACTCACGATCCTTAATAACTCACGAACGAGTTTCGAAAAATATATAGGAAATGAAATAATCTACAAAAAAGATCGAATAACATTTTTCGATAAAATTGACAGTTTCGTCGAAAAATTGAAAAAATGTAAAAATTTATTATGCATTCACTTTTAGCCTCGAATAACTTTTCAAAAACAAAATTTATCGATAATTTATAAGAGACCTTATTTGAAGAACGTTCAATTTTCTACAAAGATATGTAATGTAATAATCTTCCCACAGTAATATTCTGCTGAAAAGCTATAAAATTCCAAAACTAAAATAAAATTCTTATGTTATTTAAATGGGAAATTGAAATTTGCGATGCAGCCCCTCTTAATATTAATATTAAGAGCTCTAACTTTCACAGTATTTTTTTTCTTCATTTCTAACAATATTTTGGATACCTTTAAGAAAAAAAAATAGTAGATTTTTTTGAAACAGTTCGGTTTCCACTTTGAAGCAATTATATAAATAATCTAGTTGATTTACTCCAAGGCCTCAATCTGCCTACTCCCCAAAGTTCACAACTAGAAAAAAGCCCTAATTGTACTTTTCGAAAATGGGAGCCATAAAATTTGACACAGTTAGCCATGATATTAGCAAAAAAAAACATGTGATGATACACTTTCTTAATGCCGTTTTCCAAGATTTATCCAACAAAAGAAAGTTTATGAAAATCGTTCCAGAAATAAAAAGTTTAATGGGGTGGTAAATAAATATATATATATATATATATATATATATATATATATATATATATATATATATATATATATATATATATATATATATATATATATATATATATAGCTCTGTAGCGAGCAGCAACCTTTTTTTGTGATTCTTGGTAAATTTCGCTGTGGATGGTAAATATAAAATAAAACCAAAGACGCTTTCTTACGTTGATTTCAAAAAAAACTTTTTAATTTGTATCTGTCTTTACACGAATAAGAAACAGAATTTGAGAAATGAAACAGAACCATTTTAAAAGCCGACGTACTGTTCATTTCGGCATGGAACATCATTCCAATCCATGTTTTCTTTAAAATTCATACCCTCTGTCTAACGTTGGATGGAACTCTCGCCACCAGAACAAAGAAAAACTGTCGACGAAAACCTATTGAAAACCGATGCTCTTAATAAATTAAATCCCGACAAAAGAAATTTCATGTATGCTGAGGCTGCACTGTAAATTGTGGATCGTCTCGTCGGATGGGCGTGACTCTCGAACTAGAATAACTTGGCTGAGTCCAGAAAGGGTCTCTCACTAAATTTTTATTTGGGGAGTTGGCATTTTTCATGGACCGAAATATAAATAACCGAAAAAGTTGAAGAAGCGTGTGTGGTTTTTTATCGAGCGATTGCTTCGTAGTTCTTTGTATGTAAAGATTCTGTTTTTTTATCTGAACAATAAATTGAATATAGTTAAATAAATAAGCAAAGATTAATATATAAAAATTTCCACTATATTTAAAATTGTATTGTATGTAACAATGGTTTCAGTACGCAGTGCCTTTTTCAAATACAAATTGTGTTATTTTTAAAACAAACAATAGTCTTGGACGCCTCATTATAAACAATAAAAGTCAAACGTAAACTCTATAAATCAGCAGTTTATTTAATTGAGTGAGGGTCGTGCCCAAAAGTCTACGTTGGACAAAGAGGAAGATCTTTCTGTACTAGGTTCAACATACATAAAAGAAGTTTCACTAAACAACAAAATAATTCTCATTATGCTAACCATGTAATGGTAGAAAAGCATACTTCCAATGATAATTTTAAAATGTTACATAATGAGAATAAATTTAAAAAAAAATATTTTAGAGAACCTAGAAATTAATAAAAGAAACAATTTGGATATGTTGTTAAATGATCAGCTAGACTTGAATGGTTCACCGTTAATAAACTTGTATTACCCTCTTAGACGTTGACAAAAAATGAATTTCCCTACTATCATGTTACGATGGACAATTTAGATTGTAATTATTTCTTCACTGTTAGTTTAACAAGGTTTGTTTTTTTGAAAAAGGCAGTGTATGTCGAAACAATTATACATTCAATTTTAAATATAGTGGACATTTTTAGATATTAATCTTTGATTATTTATTGAAAATGAATTTCCATCAAGTATCGGCTATAGTCAGTTTCAAGATATTTTGTTGCTCTTCGGCAAACTATTAATTGCCCCAATATATATGGTGTGTTGTGGTATTCTTCAGTGGTTTAACTTCTGAATTATTTTGGAAAAAATTAAATATTGTTAAATTATAAATAAATTATTATTATCACAAACATGATTCATCGATCATCTTAGCCTAGGCTGGTCGAGTTTACAATGCCAAGATGAGAAAGTTCAGCTCCTCCCATTCAGCTTGGTATCATATGAACAATGTGCCAAGTTTGTAAGAGAACTGCTCGTTGTTCGACTGTAGTAATCGATTTTGAAACACCAAGAATTTCCAGGTTTTTGGAAAAGGTTTCGCTTACTAGGCCTTCGGCAGTTATAACAAAAGGTAACACCTCCACTTTCTGAAGTTTCCATTGATTTTTCAGATCAAATGCAAGATTTTCGTACTTCGTGACCTTTTCCATTTCAGTTTTTCTGATGTTGTGACTGAGATAGTGGTATCGCAATGTTAATTATGAAAGTTCTCCTCTGCTTTTTGTTAATTAGAATAAAATCCGGCCTATTATAGTCAACCGTCCGATCTGTTGTAATTGGTCTATCCCAGTAAAGAATGGTATCGGCTGATTCAAGGGGAAGGGGTATACTTGTAATATGGTGGAGATATCTTATCAAATAGCTAGTGCTTTAAAGCGATTTGCGGGTGTATAATTTGTGCTAACTGATTATGCCTGCCTAGGTAAGCTCAGGGGCAAGGACTGGTCATTCTCAAATAAGGTGTACAATTGTTTTTCCCACTACTTGTCGACAACATCTATGTGTAGTATATGTCTTTCATAACTTTTTGTCCTTACTACCTTATCTTGAATAGCTGTCGCGAAGCCTTCTGTTTCTAGATATAATATCTCTCGGTAAGCTACTTTAGAGATAAATGTTTGTCAATGGAGTCATCCTCAAGTGATTTAGGATATCTCCCATGTAATGCCTGTTGTTTCCATTCTTGAACGATATTTTTCAGTGCTGTTCTACTATCAACACGATTTTATCTATTTAGATTCAGCGGGGTGAAACCGTGGTCTTTTGTAACAACCAGTTTAATTAGTGTGCTATGTGAACTAATGAAGCGCTCTCTCAGCCTATTCTCCTGGTTGAGACAAAAAACCTGACATTCACAAGCCCTCTGCCTCCCAACTTTCTCGGAATATATAGCCTTTTTGTGACGAATAGGGATGTAAACATCGGAATTTTGTCAATGTTCTTCGTGTCAATCTATCCAGTTAATCAAGATCTGCCTCAAACCACTTAACAATGCCAAAAGAATATGTCAGAGCTGGCACCGCCCACTAATGAGGTTTCCACCGTTCAGTTTGGTGTTTGAGTTTTATCAGACGTTTTTGGTACAAAGTGGAAAAATTCTTCTTTAATAGGCTATGGTTTTATGGCTAAATTTATGGTTTTAAAGCATCCCTAAATATTTGTATGAGTCTTCTGATGCTAGTTCTTGTATACCGCAGACTCTTGAATGTTGTTCTTTTATTATTCCCTTTTGTATGCTGATAGTGGAGCATTTCTCGAGTCCGACTGACATTTTGATATCCTTACTGAACATTTCGACTGTTTTTATTAATGAGTTTAGTTTCTCTCTTGTTTATCTATACAGTTTTAAGTCGTCCATGTATAGCAAATGAGATAGTTTTCTGGAATTTCTCATTCCAAGTTTGTAGCCAATATTGAGTTAAGTAATGTGGACATCGGATTCAACGCTAGACAAAACCAAACAGGGGAAAAGGAATCTCCCTGAAATATTCCTCTCATGATATTTGTTGTTCCAATGTGCTGTTGGTGAACAAATAAATTAGTCTTGCATTTACTCATGAGATACCTTAAAGAGTTTGTAATCAGTGGACAAATTTTGTAGATATTCAAAACTTCTAATAACCAATCATGTGGGATACTATCGAAAGTCTTCTTGCAATCTATATAGCGCAAATTCAAGTTGCGCTTTTTTTTTCGCGCTTGCGCAAGAACTACAGCATCAATCGTCAGTTGTTCCTTGCATCCCACATCCCAAACTTACCCTCATACACTCTTTTCCCTCATCTTCAAATATGTTATAGTCACAATATTAGAAATTGTGTAGTCCGTCAGGCCCAGGCGTCTTCCAGTTTTGAGTTTTCTTGATGGCAGTACAGATGTCAATGGTTTCGAGACCATTCACATTGAATTCTATTTATGGAAGTGCATCAGTCTGTTTTCAAATTGTTGAAACACACGGGGCCATTTTTTCATAACCATCAGATCTTTTCCAGACAGATTTCCAGTATTTTTCAAAGGTGGATACATTCACATTCAAGTTTTGACTGGTTACCCTCTATAAATCTTCTTCTGGCTATTTTGAAACATTGAATTTTGGTGTGTCCGTTTTGGCTAGTCTTGGCTCCTTTCATTTTGGCTGTCTAAATCGATCTTTCAGGTCTAATAATTTCTCGCGAAAGTTTGAATCTTCAAATCCAATGCTAGATTTTTTAGCGATTATTTTCTTTTTTTTCGTCACTTTGCTAGAAATATTTCCAGCAAGATAAGTAGAAATAATGTCAACTTTCGCCCGAAAATCATTGATATCATTTTCAAGGCGCTTTTTCCAGGCAGGTGTATCTTTTTGGATATTACGCCTTGTCGCATTGAGAGTGTAAGTTTTTGGACCTGAAAGCTCGATTACAGTTACTGCTGCACAATACAGCGCAAGATGTATGTCGCTAAGATTCATTATCACCGATAAATGTGATTCCAAAACTTTATTGACCTGCATTATAGTAATGCGGGATATTGCAATGTTGCTATTTAGTGGATTTGAGCCAGTAAAATGAGCCAAGAAACTGTAAAACCTTTCTCTTATGTTAGAAAAGTTTCCATTTGTGGCTATTTCTTCATTTTGAGTTGATGATACTTCTGTTCTGAATTGGAGTTTGTAGTTTGTTGGTTGGTTCCAGTTTGTTTTCTGTGTTCAAGTTAAGGACATCCATGTCATTTATATTTTTTGTGGTCTGCTAAGTTTTGTTCCTATAACTGGGTTTCAGCTAACCTCTTTTTATATTCTTGGTGAAGTGCACTTCTCCGTCAGGTAGCGGTAGTGCATATAGGCACTCATTACTTCAATATTCATTTCACGTGTCCATCTAATATGTGGAGTGCGCTCGGTCCTACTGACAGCCCTTCTTATGGGGGGCAAGACAGCCGGTACCTGATTATTAGCTCCTGCTTTTTGTTGGGTTTGTATTAAAGTCTCTGGTGTTGATTGACTTTTATATTTTAATTGTAAATGGATTTTTTCCGTTGCCTTGTCCATTGCCATTCTTGTGGTGCAAAGTCTAGAAGATCACATTTTTTATATGTATTTTCGAAGAATATATCGTTTTTTAATATATAGTTCGGAATTTCCAATTTAGTGTTATTTGCATTAGGAACTCTACTTTTTGGCGGTTATGATAACTAGCATTGTCCATTACAATTACGCTTTCCTTAGGCACATTGAGCAAAAGACTATTTATAAACCAATCTTCAAAAAGTTCTGCTGTGGTATCGTCATGGTAGTCTAAAGATAAATGTTTATTATTTTTGGGGAACAACCGTAAACAATTTGAAACCCATCTATCCTCGGAAAGAGCATCTAAAATGGTAATTATTTTCCCTTGTTTTTACCTATCCTTTTGCTGGTATCTCATGTGTATCGGACCATGTTTCATCAAGCTAGATAATAGGACGATTTTCTGTATCTGTATTTTTTTATAGAGTTTAAGTAGTCAAACCGCCGTCCTCGCAATCGTTGTGATTCCATTAAAATTTGTCTTTTATTAATGGTCCGATATACAAAACCCAGGCTAGTTCTGCTGCAAAGAATGCTTGTTTTATCTTTCCTTAGTCGCTGTTGCAATGAATGCAATGTAGGCACAGTTTGCTTTTCATACATAGCATAAATTTTACTTCTTTGATATCTTTGATCTTTTCGTTGATAAAGTTGTAGCTTCTGCGGCTGCATTTACATTAAACCCCCTATTCAATAAAGAAACATTTTTAACAAATTCTTAATATTAGCATCGATCGATAAGTGTTTTCTTTTAAAATTAGCACTACCGGAGGCACGATGATCATAAACTTGCCAATAACGCCACATTTTTAGCACGTTTGGAATAACAAAAAGTACGATTGAAATTATAGAACTGCACTGTTTAAGAAAAGAATGCGAACTAAACTAAAATATTTCGAAACCACTAAACTAGGTATAACATTAATTTTATCTTTTTACCTGTTATTATATTAGGCTCGGCCCTGTTTACGTTTCTTGCAACTTTGCCGGGTTTCATTACGGCAATAGAGTTTATTGTAGCCAATCGGTCAACGATATATCTTGAAACGCACTTTACCTCAGTTAAATTTTAAATATAGTTCGTTATAACTAGATAGCTGCTGCTATCAGTGTGTTTAGTCATAGTCGTTTCTGATACAAGTGTCGAATGCAGACATTACGACACTTTGTTAGATTTGTTTGCTTATAATTTAAAATATTATGCAGCCGTGAAAAACTTCTTTCTACCTCACAACTCGTAACTAAAACATAATTGAAATATTCATTTATGGTATGTAGTCTTCTTGTTTTTGAAATAATTTAATATCTTTTACTTGTGAATATCCAGGATTTCTTTTCAGAGTTGTTTCTAAATACGTTCTTAGTTTTTCACCAACATCGGTAGGAACTGCTTTCAGCTTTTATGTAGTTGTTTTTATAAACAAATTAAAGGATTCAACAAGTTGTAAATTGGGAGATTTCATTTTTTTAACGGTATATAGAATAGACCCACAATAGTTTAGTTTCGTCAGTCAGTATATCCAAATGAAAATCACTTTTGACATGAGGCATAGCGATAATTTTCTTGCATTTTTCTACATTTTGAGGATCATCTTTCAAACAAGTCATATTTTTCACCAAGTCAAAATGACTTGTATAATGCTAATTAAAATTACTGCTAAAATCCAGTGACCCCACCGAATGATAACAGGTTGGGGAGGTAATAGGACATTTGGACACATGCCTTTAAAACTATTAATGGGAGCAGAACATTTGAGAAACTTGAGAAACATTTTTTTTTTACTTCACTATTCAAGTTATCAATTTTTTGGTAACATTGTCCCAGCACTTTACGTATTCTGTATAAACCAAGAGCCAAGCACGTAAGATGTAACATATTTGGGAAATATTCTTTTAAGTGCTATCCAGCTCTTCGCATATGTGTCGTATCATCCGTCGACAACAAAAAGACATTTTTACGAATAGTGTTTACTTTTAGTCATTAATAATTTTGGGAACAAATTTAGTGATGATTAATTAAGATCCTCCAAAGTTAGCGGGACTTAAAGGACCCAATATAATATTAGCTACATATCTCCTATTAATATCAGTGGTTTCATAGATGTTGATCCATAATTCTTGCCCTATAATTTTTTCCTGTCCATAATTTTACAATATACTTTGCCGATATATTTTTTACGAAGTTCGTCGAAGATTCGTCTAGTATAAACCTCTTGCAATATTTTTCTAAAAAGGATTTTACCGAAGTTTTATATAATTTGTAAAGTGGAATGTTAGTTGCAGCTGCATTAGCTGCATGTAAATGCTTCGCATAAATCTATATAAAAGTCTGCTGTAGTCACATCAGATTCTAGATATAAAAAATGAAAATGATAACGATAAATAAATGATTGATTATCAAATATGTCGTTCAATATGATATTTTTTTGTGCAAATAATACACAATACATCTTTTTCGCTTTGAAATAAATAATCAGAAAATGGTATTAGAGAGTCTAGCTTCAGTTTCTTATGTGAAGACATTATTGCAAAATTTGTTACACTACTTAATGTTACTGACTCTTTCTATAGAAAAATAAATTAATATTTACTTCATTATTTTTTTACCATACAACACAAAAAAGGAATAATCCAATATGCTCACAAAAAATAATTGAAATGAATTTACATAAAAAAAATTGGGATAAAGATATTTTCATAAATTGAAGTGGTGGCGAACGCCATTGCACGAAACCATTTATTCACTTATATCCGGTCTCTGGTTAGTACTATTAAATGGTTTATCAGTATGAACTATATAATGTTAAAATCAAATTTTAGACAACTTTTTAATACAATTTTTTTATTGTTTTGAAGTACGATATTATATTAGATTCTGAATCTGTTCACTCTAACTTTGTTTACAGGACCAGTTTCGATAAACTGTAATTTCTATAACTTTGTGAAACCATTTAATGCAAAATATTTTGTTTGATTTTAAAGAAAGAAGGGTGACATAATATTATAAATGTGATACATTTAAATGACCTCTTATTGGAGTCGATTCGATGAACTCGGTTTTCTATAACATTGTGAAATAAATCAGGACTAAAATCATAAACACAGTAGTGGACGTTTTAGTGGTTTGTATACCTACAAAAGTCATAACTTACCAGCAAACAGTTGCATGTTATGAGATTATTTGAGTTTAATTGCCATCAGTCGTATGTAGTAACATCATTGTAATATTACACATTACATTATTGTAATATTACACATTTAATCCTACAACCCACGTGACTAGTGATTTATTTAAACTCAAGAACTTTATCAATTCTTCTATTGGAACCTTTGATTTGAAACACTAAGCTTGAAGAGATTTATCACTAAACGCCAAATCACTTTTTTGAACTTCTCGACGCACGTTTCGCTAATCATGTTAGCATTATCAGGAGATTAATTAATCTAATTCTAAAACTAAACTATGTACTATTTATATGAAAAACCCTACCTAACAAAGCGTGTAAAAATCACGAATCGTTAAGTTTACTAAGCCTTACATTAATAATTGAAAAAGTTGACAAAACGGGATAGGTCACACAGTGTAGATACTTAAATTACTAGTATCTACACTGTGGTCGTATTCGATTGCATGTTGGGCAACACAAGATTTTTCATTTCTCCCATATCTAATGTGGGCAATATGTTCTTTATATCTTGTCAATATGGATCTTTTTGTTTGCCCAATATACCTTTGATCACAGTCTTGACAACTAATTTCGTAAATTCGCGACTTCCCATGTTGATCTACTTTATCCTTTGGATTACCCAGAACTTCTCTTAATTTATTATATGGTTTATACACAACCTTAATGTCCACTTTTTTCAAAATTTTATCTAGCCCTCTTGTTAACTGGTCATTAAATGGTATTACCATGAATTTTCTATGTGTTCTGATCGTTTTGAAAAGTCGAAGATTCAACTTTCTCTTCGGCTTTGGATGCATATGAAAGCATTCAAATAGAAAAATGCAAGAAAATCGTAAACCGAGACGAAGGGTCTATCCCGTTCAGTCAACTTTTTCAATTATTATTGTAAGGCTTAGTAAACTTCACGGTTCATGATTTTTACCCGCTTCGTTATAAATTACGTTTTATATAAACAGAACATAGTTTAGTTTTATAATTAGATTAAATCATCTCCTGATGATGCTAACGTAGTTAGCGAAACGCGCGTCGATAAGTTCAAAAAAAGTGATTTGGTGTTTAGTGGTAAATCTCTTCAAGTTTAGTCAAGAACTTTAATTTTTGTAAAGGTACTATTATTTGTCATCAAAATTATTACTAAAATTGCCCCTAGATCTGTCATAGAGATTTGTTCGCTGGTTATTAAGTTGTGAAATAAAACAAAGTCTAAGATTGGTTTTCAATTAATAAATAATGTTCGTTGTTTTGTTTGCATTTCATCGACAATGTTTCGCGTAAAAAATTTACATAAGCTTCTCTTCTTCTTTCTTTCTTCCTTCCATGGCATCGGCTCCAATGAAGATATTTTAACTTCTTTTTAACATTAGTCTCAAAATAATGTAGAACTGGTCAAATGGTATTCATATTTTCATTATAGTTCTCAACTGTGTGTATAATAAAAAGAGATTATGAAAACTAAAAGAACCAATAAAGTGTAGCAACTTAGCACCTACAATAACTGGCGCTAGCTACGACATCACGGCACATAGCAAGCAGAGGTAGACCTTGGTTTTTAACGGCATTTTCAACAGTGGGAAGATGGAAACATGGATCTCAACATGCCTTCAGAGGTGTCAAACAAAAAAAAATCATAAAATTACTTCTTAGTTGTAAATAAAGATGAGTGTTGAGTTCTTCAATACTTCCTTTGAGGTGGGAAACCAGCACACCCCTGGCAAACCCAGCTAAACCAAGCTACTACGCCCACCTCATAACCTATAACTGATGACCCCACACGAACATTGCACAATTGAAACACAATTGCCGACACAATTGCTAACACAACTACAATTGGTGACTTTGAATGAACATCGCCCAATTCCGAAGAAACTTGAAGGGTATTTGCTCGGAATATTGCTCGCAACTATGTACATATACAACCCACCAACCAACAACGGATCTATCAAGCACACTCATCAGCAGCACTAATGCGACCAGCAACCTATCAACTATCAACGGATCCATCAATGACCCAATGTAACCAACAACAAATCCTTCAACAGTCTCATCGTGACATCAAAGGATCTATCAACAGTCCCATCGTTACCAACGGATCCATCAACAATCCCATCGTGATCAGCAACAGATATATCAATAATCTCCATGCGATCTGTAGCTTATCCATCAGCGGTTTCATTGTGACCATCAGTGGTTTCAACGTATCCACCAACACACCTAAAACAGAATAGCAAGTGATCAAAGTTTAAGACTGTTGGACGGCCGTCTATAGACGTAACATCGAAAAATTCAATAACTACTCAACTATCATCAAAGAATCTACTACCATCAAGTATCGTTTCTTCACAATAACCAACTCACTAAGGCAGGACTCCTGGGCTTAGCGCCTACAATTATCACTGGTTACCACATCATGGCACATAGCAGACACCAAGCCAAGCAGAACCAGACCTTGGTTTCCGGCATCCGGCAGCTAGATGAGTATTTTCAGCAGTGGGAAGATGGAGACATGGGTCTCAACATGTCCACAGAGGCGAAATTACATCTTAGTTGTAAATAAAGATGAGTCTCGAGTTTTTAAGTATTTTCTTTGGACAACAGTATAGCGGTGAGGTGGAAAACCAGCACAACTCAGGCAAACCCAATTAAACGAATGTACTGTGCCGACATCATAACCTATAAAAGTATGTCGTAGGTTAAGAAAATTAGAGATTTCGTGTTAATCATCATCAACTAGTCGTGTTTAATGTGGATATATATATATATATATATATATATATATATATATATATATATATATATATATATATATATATATATATAAAATAATATATAAAATATTTATATAATAAAAGTTATAGATAAAGTAAAAAAATTGTTTTATTCATTTTTTAAAAATGAACTATCACAAAGTAACGGATAAATCAATCAATAAATTGAACGTAGGATCTGTATAATTCACAGTGTTAAGTGTTTTCTTTTGCTATGGTTCTGCAGCATTTGTTGTGTTTTTTTATTTATTTTATTTTCGATAAGTGATTATTTTATTGATCCAAAATCCATATTTAAAAAATTTAAAATATTTACGTTAAGAAAAACCTATTTTACATTGTAACTTTAAATTTTAAATTTATCCGGCTTATGAAAAATCGCGAGAATAAAAAATATATATCTTGCTCATATTGTAGATCCTTTTATGTCATACTAACAAGACGTCTAACATTAAACACGCTAGTAAATTTAAAAATATTTTATAATATACGAGATATCAGTTTCAAGATAAATAAAAGTTTAATTTGGATCAATATGTATCTTAAACTATTCATAAATGAGAAATTTTCAATTTCTATTGTGTTTACTACCAGTGCGCTCGTTAGCTATTTAGTGTGATAATAGGTTTTCTTATACTAAATCCAAAGCCAGTCTCGCATAATCCCTTAATGAGGTTCAAGATTTAGGAAGCTAGTTTAAGATTATCCGATTTACTGATTATTTTGTGGGTATCTCAAATTTAAGTTGATGAAAACTTATAAAGTTTAAGCATGTATTATATTTTCTCATATAATTAGCATTATATATATATATATATATATATATATATATATATATATATATATATATATATATATATATATATATATATTTATATATATGAACACTTTTGTTGGTTGCTTGACCGGGAAGGGGCCCCACCTATCCCTTCAACTGAATGACATATGTTTCGTCTCTCGAGGTTCAGACTCTTCAGGGCGCCGACATATACCATACCATCAAGAATAGGGAGACCCTATCCACAGCCAACAACCCATGTTTTCGCCGACCTCCCGTCGGATGGCGCATATATGTAGTGTTAGATTTTCTTGGACTACGTCCAATCAGACAGCAGTAGCTGAGTGTCATCACACACCCAACCGTTGGGTTCCACAATCTCATGTGGAACACACAACAACCTGCGTTGCGTCTCCGCCTAAATGAACACTATTGTTGGTTGCTTGACGGGGAAGAGGCTGCAACTAGGGAAAGAAAAAAAGTACAGAAAAACAGTCGGCAGTTTTCCCGCTCGTAAATGGACTAACCATAATGGCAGAAGATTTGTTGAATTATGTTCGCAGATTAATCTAAAAATAATGTCAACCTATTTTAAGAAGAAAATAACAAAACCAAAGACCTGGAGGTGTCCAATCACGTACATTGGTGAATTTCAAATTGACCATGTTGGCATTTCGTACCCCAATTATAAAGAAATTTTGAATGTTCAAGTCAGGAAAGGAGCGAACATAGACAGGGACCACTACTTGACTAGAATCAAACTTAGCATAAAACCTCGAAAACTTATTCAAAAGAGACTGCTAATACCAAAGTTCGACCCTACGAAAACAAAACCAACCATAAGAGCTTGATTAAAAAACCAGCACAGAACTGGCAAGAACTGAAACAAAAAATTATTAAAACAGCCAGCAATTATTAAAGTTGGTCCCTTTACAAAAACGTAGAAAACATCCGTGGTGGGATGAAGTTTGCGAGCAAGCAGTATTAAGCCGAAGTAAAGTATTCAAAGAGTGGAACAGAAAAAAACAGCAATAAACTATAACATATTTTTGGAAGTAAGAAAAGAAACATTAAAGCTGATTAGACAAACCAAAAGAAAATATGAAAACAATCAACTTAATGAAATAGAAGAATACTTCCAAGAAAGAACATCCGAAATTTTTATAAAACATTTAAAACTAAATTAACAGGCTATCAACCTCAAAGCCTTCCAAAACAAAAACGGACAATTCTCTAAATAACCAAGACAATTGCAAAGAACTTGGGAAATAGTTTGAACAACTAATAAACTGTCCTCAGCCCTTAAGCAGATTACCAACACTAAACCCTAAACAAACAAACCCAGATTTATTACCACCGAATGAAGATGAAATAACTAGGCAAATCAAGCGACTTAAAAATAACAAAGCTTCTGGTGAAGATGGAATTACTGCTGAACTTTTGAAATCCGCTGGACCAGGTACAATCAAAAAATTAACCAAAATTCTACAAGAAGTTTGGCGAACCGAACGGAATCTGGAAGATTGGAAAGATGCTCTAATCCATCCACTACATAAGAAAGGAGATAAAACGGATGTAAATAACTACAGAGGGATATCTCTTCTCCCAGTTTGATACAAAATTCTATCTCAATGTCTACTACCGGGCAGATCCTGCCCTGAACAGATCCTGAATCTAAAGTTAATCTTAAGACATCAAAAACTGTTCAATAAAAATAGCGTCTGTACATTTGTGGATTTCAAAAAAGCATTTGATTCTATTGACCGGGAAACTTTATTCCAAATCTTCAAAGAACAAGGACTAGATCTGAAAACGCTGGCAAGTATTAAAGCAACACTAACACAAGGTCAAAAGTTAAATTCATAGGTGACATCTCGGAGCCCTTCAAAATTAAAACTGGAGTGAGACATGGAGATGGACTCTCGCCACTATTATCTAACTCTATTCTAGAAAAAGTAATACAGGAGTGGTGTGAAAAAAAGCCGGCCCTGAATATTAACCAGACCATTAAACTGGGGAGAATCAACATCAACATTGATTGTCTGGCGTTTGCTGATGGTCTAGCAATTTTGGCTCAAGATATATTAACGGCACAAAAACAGATTAAAATCCTAACATAAACAGCAGAAAAGGTAGGACTCCAAATTTCCTATGGAAAGACACAATACATGACCTGCAACAGACTAAGAACACCATTTCTAAAAACAAAATATGGTAACATCGAGACGAGTCTCTCAATTCAAATATTTGGGTAAAATAATCATGGAAAACGGATTGGAAAAAGCAGCCAATAAGGGTAGATGTCAAAAAATGGAAACTGCATTGAGACTTACACAAAATATTTACAACAAAAACATATATCTAAAACAACATATCTAAAAACACAAAACTGAGACAAAACAGTTTGAATAGAAAGAGAGACATCGAGGAGATTGAAAAACAAATAAATAGGACAACATACCGACTTCGAGAAAACCAAGAAATTAAACAATACACAGATATACATAGTGATATGAGAAAAAGAAGACTTAAGTTTTACGGACACATAAAACGGATGAATCCGAATAGGCTAACTAGACAAATAGTAGAATTTTATAAAAATAGGAGTAGAGCCAGAGTATAAATAATTAAATAAATTGCTGCAATTAAAGAGGACCTAAGATCCGCAAATATTACACAAAGTGAAATTCAGCATAGGGGCTATTTCAGACACAAGGTTAGCGTTTGGTAGGTTGGCGGGAGAGAAAAATGTAAAGAGACGAGAACAGCTTGGTCTGACCAAAGGGAAAAAGCTGAATGGGCAGCAGTATGGGCGTAAAGGAAGGCTAACAACAAAAAACGCCTCTAACGGTACTTCGCGTGGTCCACCAGAGCTCATACGTATATAATAATAACATATATATATATATATATATATATATATATATATATATATATATATATATATATATATATATATATACCGGTTTCTTACCTTAATTCTGCATCGATTCACTATAACTTTTCCTATACCTATTTCCAACGGTTTTCATGTTAATCCATATCTTCTATTTTAAATTCGATGAATCCACAGTAAGAACAATAAAAAAGAGTGAGTAACCCATTCGGGTAAGTGTTTCGTGCTGTACTAGTACCAGCAATAAAGTTCGGTTTTTCTCGCGATCTCTAACGATCGAAAATCAAACAAAAAGTAGAGTGCCTCTTAGCAGCTGAATTATACAAGAAAAAGCTAACCGTCTTTTCCAGAATCTAAAGTCAGAATAGGAAACTCTAAGCTTGCAAGCCAGTAAGCCAGGGTTGAAGAAGACATTGAAGAAGTTATAGCTTCTTACGACTACTTCTTACTGAACTATCAGAACTCCTTGAAATTTTGGAAAATACATCGGATATCGAAGGCAATACAGACAATGAGACCCTTGACTAGAAAGTTTAAATATTTGAAGACTGGTTGGGTATATATATATATATATATATATATATATATATATATATATATATATATATATATATATTATGATGTATTTTCCAAAATTTCAAGGAGTTCTGATTCTGATAGTTCATTGTCGTAAGAAGCTATAACTTCTTCAATGTCTTCTTCAACAATGTCTTTAATTTCTGTTGCTTTGTCAATAACAGCTGTCGTATCGGCCACAACCTCTGGCCATAACTTTCTCCAGCTGGAATTCAATGTTAATGTACATAACTCATTCACTGCTTCTTTGATAAATATTATGCAATGGGCGATATTAAAAGCTTTCCAACTCTCAGTAACAGTGAGAACAGAATTTTGTTCCATGCTATACAATAGATAACTGAAACTTCACTTGACATAATATCTTTTAAACGCTGCTATTATTCCTTGATCAAATGGTTGTATCGGTGATGCAGCGTTAGGAGGTAGGAAGCAAACTTCTATGTTTGGATCAGCAAACTTTAGAAATTCAGAACTGAATGACAACGAATTTGAAGCCAAATATTGCCTCACATTGGGTCCGAAGCAGATCAGAAACAAGTCTACAAATAATGTTGCAGTCACCCTACCTTTTTGATTTGCTCTCCAAAAGACCGGCAAATGATATTTGTTTTTATTTTTTAGAGCACGTGGGTTGAGAGATTTGTATACCAACAGTGACTTTATCATGTCACAGTCACATGTTCAGCATTAGAGTAAAAGAGAAGAGTAACTCTATCATTTGCAGCTTTAAATCCTAGTGCGGATCTTTCGGTTTGAGACACCAATGTTCGAGCCGACATACTCTTACAAAATAAACTTGTCTCATCGGCGTTAAATACCTGATCTGTTTGATAACCCTTGCTTTCAATCAATTGTTTAAATTCAGTTGGATACCTACAGATACGGATATCTACAGATATCTACAGAAGTCGACTTTCCAGTAATGTTTACGTTGTGTACGAAAAACGTTACGTTGTGTACGAAAAAGCGCTTTTTAAAATTTTCAA
This sequence comes from Cosmopolites sordidus, assembly GCA_031761425.1. NCBI lineage: Eukaryota > Metazoa > Arthropoda > Insecta > Coleoptera > Curculionidae > Cosmopolites > Cosmopolites sordidus. Next base: position 134,958 of record JARFXV010000516.1, on the reverse strand, counting down.
ACCAACCCTGGCTTACTGGTTTGGAAGCTTAGAGTTTCCTATTCTGACTTTAGATTCTGGAAAAGACGGTTAGCTTTTTCTTGTATAATTCAGCTGCTAAGAGGCACTCTACTTTTTGTTTGATTTTCGATCGTTAGAGATCGCGAGAAAAACCAAACTTTATTGCTGGTACTAATACAGCACGAAATACTTACCCGAATGGATTGCTCACTCTTTTTTATTGTTCTTACTGTGGATTCATCCAATTTAAAATAGAAGATATGGATTAACAAGAAAACCGTTGGAAATAGGTATAGGAAAAGTTATAATGAATCGATGCAGAAATAAGGTAAGAAACCGGTATATATAGATATATATATATATATATATATATATATATATATATATATATATATATATATATATATATATATATATATATATATATATACACATATATATATATATATATATATATATATATATATATATATATATATATATATATATATATATATATATATATATATATGTTATTATTATTTACGTATGAGCCCTGGTGGACCACGCGAAGTACCGTTAGAGGCTTTTTTTGTTGTTAGTCTTCCTTTACGCCCATACTGCTTTCATTCTTTCACTATGAGCTTTTTCCTTTTCGTCAAACCAAGCTGTTCTCGTCTCCTTACATTTTTCTCTCCCGCTAAACTACCAAACGCTAACCTTGTGTCTGAAATAGCCCCTATGCTGAATTTCACTTTGTGTAATATTTGCTGATCTTAGGTCCTCTTTAATTGCAGCAATTCATTTAATTATTTATACTCTGGCTCTACTCCTATTTTCATAAAATTCGACTATTTGTCTAGTTAGCCTATTCGGATTCATCCGTTTTATGTGTCCGTAAAACTTAAGTCTTCTTTTTCTCATATCACTATGTATATCTGTGTATTGTTTGATTTCTTGGTTTTCTCGAAGTCGGTATGTTGTGCTATTTATTAGTTTTTCAATCTCCTCGATGTCTCTATTTTTATTCAAAATAAGCGTTTCTGCCCCATATAGACATTCTGGTTTAATAACTGTTTTGTAATGTCACAGTTTTGTGTTTTTAGATATGTTGTTTTAGATATATGTTTTTGTTGTAAATATTTTGTGTAAGTCTCAATGTAGTTTCCATTTTTTAACATCTACCCTTATTGGCCGCTTTTTCCAACCCGTTTTCCATGATTATTTCACCCAAATATTTGAACTGAGAGACTCGTCTCGATGTTACCATATTTTGTTTTTAGAAATGGTATACTTAGTGTGTTGCAGGTCATGTATTGTGTCTTTTCAAAGGCAATTTGGAGTCCTACATTTTCTGCTGTTTATCTTAGGATTTCAATCGGTTTTTGTGTCGTTCAACAATCAATTTTGATGTCGATTCTCCCCAGTTTAATGGTCTGGTCAATATTCAGGGCCGGGTTTTTTTACACCACTCCTGTGTTACTTTTTCTAGAATACAGTTAAATAATAGTGGCGAGAGTCCATCTCCATAAATTTAACTTTTGACCTTGTGTTAGTGTTGCTTTAATACTTGCTGGCGTTTTCAGATCTAGTTCTTGTTCTTTCAAGATTTGGAATAAAGATTCCCGGTCAATAGAATCATATGCTTTTTTGAAATCCACAAATGTACAGACGATATTTTTATTGTACAGTTTTTGATGTCTTAGGATCAACTTTAGATTCAGGATCTGTTCAGGGCAAGATCTGTCCGGTTGAAAACCTGCTTGATATTCACCAATTTTAGGCTCTAACTGTCCCCGTGCTCTGTCTAGTAGACATTGAGATATAATCTTGTAACAAACTGGGAGAAGAGATATCCCTCTGTAGTTGTTTACATCCGTTTTATCTCCTTTCTTATGTAGTGGATGGATTAGAGCATCTTTCCAATCTTCCAGATTACGTTCGATTCGCCAAACTTCTTGTAGAATTTTGGTTATTTCTTTGATTGTACCTGGTCCAGCGGATTTCAAAAGTTCAGCAGTAATTCCATCTTCACCAGAAGCTTTGTTATTTTTAAGTCGCTTGATTTGCCTAGTTATTTCATCTTCATTCAGTGGTAATAAATCTGGGTTTATTTGTTTAGGGTTTAGTGTTGATAATCTGCTTAAGGGCTCAGAACAGTTTACTAGTTGTTCAAACTATTTCGCAAGTTTTTTGCAACTGTCTTATATATTTATATAAGACAATTGCAATTATATGTTACAATATATATATATATATATATATATATATATATATATATATATATATATATATATATATATATATATATATATATATATATATATATATATGGACTGTCAGACATACATGTCAACAAAATGGACTGCCAGAACTAATGGAAGATGTTTCGTTGGAAACAAGAAGATATAATGAATATAGATCTTCCTCCTTTCTACTTCTCGTGCTACTGAAACCCTATACGGGAGGTGAACTAGGAAAATGAGTTAAAGAAAGAACCTGAAATTGTTTACTGTGATAAATGCTCCCTCACGAGCCGTCACTGAGCTGTAGCAAGATTAGATAGTAAAATTTGCTACAATGGTTGTATCTATTCTAAATTAATGTCACATATGAGGGAATGAAAAACAGAAAATTTTCATCCGTACTTCCACGTACCTCTGCTCGTTTCAAATCAGTCGCCGAGACAAGTACCTCCCAGGACCGGTTTCTGGCCTCATAGCCGTCGTCAGCTGGGCTCGAGCCCCAAGCAGGGAGACAGCTGAATTGAAACGAAAAGAGCAAGACCAAGTCAACTGGTCATATCGATGGCGGGTCGCAATCTCAATGCAAATCGCGTCATCCTACGGTGAATGTTTGCGGCAGTCAAAAACTAGGCGATACATTCTTCCCACAACCTTGGATGCTCAAAAGATGGCGTAGTGGGGCCATGGATATATATATATATATATATATATATATATATATATATATATATATATATATATATATATATATATATATATATATATATATATATATATATATATAAACAAAATGGACTGCCAGAACTAATGGAAGATGTTTCGTTGGAAACAAGAAGACAAATGTGGTACCAGCATGATGGATGCCCTGCCCACTTCTCGCAGGTGGTTCGAAACTTCTTGGATGCTTCGTTTCCAAATCGTTGGATAGGACGGGGTAGTTTATTTTCGTGGCCGGCGGGCGCGCTCACCGGATTTGACAGTCCTCGATTTGTACTTGTGAGGAAGACTAAAAGACCTTGTTTTTCAAACTCGTCCTACCACACGAGAAAACATGATTGAAAGAATTCAAAATTCAATAACCATCAAGAGCGGAAATTGAAGCTGCCGTTTTTAGTACTCGTCGAAAAATAAATCTTTGCATTTCTAAGGATGGAAGGCATTTTGAACATTTAGAAAGGCGTTAAAGTTCACATAATTTTATTTGACTGTTGTTATTATTATAATCTTCGTTGTTGGCCCGTTGGCCGTTAAACACGCTCCAAATTAATATGGCACGAAGAATTTGGACCAGTCTTAAGCCTGGGTAAAGTGTGAAGGAAGGCAAACATTAGGTTAATATTTTTTTAACTTAATGCAGGTAGTAGTGAAATAATAACTGATTTTTTCAGAAAAATCGAAATATCTCTTGACATGTCAGAGATATCGATTTCGGATTTTCACTGGATGATTCCTCTTTAAATTACCTTTCTAGCCATGTAATAAAAGCTGTACCATTCTATTTGAAAAAACTGAACAAAACTTCAAAAAACTATTGTTGAATGTAACGCCACCTCGCGGTTTCATTTATAAACTAAATAATTTATCTCCCAGATTATCGGATTTTCCCAGCAATTGCCTTTTAAATGAATCCAAATTGAGGAAAATCGATTTAGGCAAACGGACATTAGACGACTTTTTATCTAAATAGGTAAAACTCCCCCCCACTTCTTTATTCGCGAAGTTACGACAAAATGTCATAAAACAAAGTTGTAGGAGACAGTTTGCTAATTATAACTGAGAATTTTTCTTACTCGGTTAACACTTGAAAATACACAAAAAAAATATTTGTAAAAATGTTTAGCTCGTCACGCCCTCTTGCGGTCGTTTTAGAAGCTTAAAAATATTTTTGGTGAATTTCTCATGATCATTTTTAATACAATTTTTTTGGAATAAGTGTGCATCGCACTGTGCCCAACTGTGAAACAAAACTTGATAGCGCATCGTTGCTCGAAGTTGTTGTCACTTATTGTCAGAAAGCACTAGAAAAATCCAGTTCACGAAAAGAATTGTTACCGACCGCAAAGTGACTCTATGGAGTTTAAAATCGTACTGAAGAGGCATCAGATTTTACGCTCCCTCCCCTCTGAAGGAAAACTGAGCAGTCGCCAGATCGAACGCTAAGCCATCAGTTTCATTACTTTATATACACACCTTCTAATTAAATGCCCTGTATTGTAAAATCAAGTAAATATCATCACATTATTGATCATTTGACTCCTAAGGACCAAAGGTTATATTTTGATATTTGTGTGTTTTCATAGTATGTGTTTAACACGTCAAAGATGATATTTCATTGAAATAAGAGTTATTGTTGAGTTGAAGTAGTTCGTCCCTTATTCCCAGATCTTGAAAATTTTTGCCATTCAAGGGCACGTCAATTACAAGAGGAAAAAATCCCATTCGGAGTCCCAATTAGAAAATTCTGAATGGCGTTGAATCTGGTTGACAATCCGCGATCCCTAATTAGCTGTGGCGTCGTGTGACGTCACACCAGCATCCATTTTACACTGCGCCGTTTTAATTGTCGACCCCAAAATGACACAACCCCACCAATTAGGTTAACGATACCTGCTATTACGCGGGTGACGTGTACGGTAAATAATGGCCGACAGTTTACTGAGGATAATCTCGTTTTGGTGTCAATTCGCTTCCAAACCCGATATCGATAGCGATCCATGTGAATAAATGGCACACCACTGATTAATAACGTCAGTTTACCACGAAACTGTTTAAATGCGAATATATACAATATGACAGAAAAAAACGTAACACCCCGTAACATACCCATTTTTAAAACAAATTAATAAGTTGTGAATAATAAACAGTACAATCCTTATTGAAAAATGATTTGCAACTCTATGTATAATTGTTATATTTTATTATTGGCCTAGTGGCCCTAGAGAACGTATGCAACGAAGTGAAACTAGAGGACGTTGATTACACTGTCCATCTGTACGTCTATTCTGAGGCATAAGAATATATAGTGATTTAGTAAATTTTTTGTACACTGAATTCTTATTTAAATAAATCTTAAACTAAACTTGAAGAGATTTACCACTAAACGCCAAAACGCTTTTTTTGAACTGCTCGACGCACGTTTCGCTAACCATGTTAGCATCGTGAGGAGATGATTTAATCTCAATTAAATCATCTCCTGTTCAGTTCAAAAAAAGTGTTTTGGTGTTTAGTGGTAAATCTCTTCAAGTTTAGTGCATCACACCAAAGGTTCCAATAGAAGAATTGATAAATAAATCTTGTTAGTAGGTTATTTAATTTGAAAGGTTTTAAGATGTGCATTCTAAAAGTTGAAAGTTCACGCGCGAGAGCACTGGAATGTGTCGATATTTTTTCTCGGTACTTTTCACTGAATTTTGTGACGTCACTTTCAGTGATATGTAACTAACTATATAATATAGAGAAACCTGACCACTTTCAGCTGGAATTTCTTGCTGATAAACTAATTTATCTTCTGTTGCAACTTTAATCCAAGTTGTTTTCGCCAAGTCCTTTTGTTCCAAACTGGCCCAGGTGCAAACCTAAACACCTTTAACATTATAGGTGTTTTGTTTCAATGAAAAAGCTACTTGAATTGACTTAGATCCGCTAGCTCTAGCCATTTTTGGAACCAATTTTGGATAGAGTTTAAGATGTTTTTGTAAATTTGAAGGTGCTATTTATAGATCGAGATGAAAAACTAGAACACCTGCATTATCTACGAACGTTGCGACTGTTGTTAATCTGGTGGTTCGTAAGTCAACAGCAAACAAGAGATATATGATCGAGTCTAACACGCTTCTTTGAGGAACATACCACGAACATTATGTCTGTTAAGTACTATTTAAATAACTGGTAACCGTAGCGAGGCAGTGTTGTTAATTAGAAGAATCTTTATCGAAAGCATGGCTAATATCCAGAAATGCAGTAATACTGTATATATTATGATCTAAGTCTGTTTTGCTATGCCATGCACTTACATTCGTCGTAAAATACATTAATGTTGAAGTATAAGTTTTTTTTTTCTATAAAGACAACTTTTAGCACCAATTCGTTGAGTATCATAATAAAGAAGAATTTAAAATTAATGCCGTTTCAGCAACTCCCGCCACTTATCACCCATAATCAAACAAATAAAGAAATGTACAAAAAGCTATTATAAAGCATTGAATTTGCTATTTAACGATTAAGAGTTTAATAGTAGAAAAAATATAATAAAAAGATTTCATTAGTAGTAAAAGTGTAATGAAAATAAAATTATGAGCATAGATAAAATTTGTATATAACTAAGGATTGTATAGGGATATATATATATATATATATATATATATATATATATATATATATATATATATATATATATATATATATATATATACATATATATATATATATATATATATATATATATATATATATATATATATATATATATACACATATGAGTGATATAATTGTCAAAGACAAAGTAAAACTGGCACGTTAAATTGACAAAGTAATTTTATAATATAAATTGCCAAAGTTTTGGGTAACAGACTGAAATATCAATTCTTCTATTGGAACCTTTGGTGTGAAACACAAAACTTGAAGAGTAGATTCTAGTAGATTCAAATCTAGATTAAATCATCTCCTGATGATGCTAACATGGTTAGAGAAACGCGCGTCGAGCAGTTCAAAAGAAGTGATTTGGTGTTTAGTGGCAAATCTTTTCAAGTTTAGATTGAAATATGTTTAATTATTACTTTTTTATAAACAATGCTATAATTGAATAAATAGAGAAAATAGAGAAATAACGCATTTATTAATAACGAGTTCAATAGTAGAAAAAATATAATAAAAAGATTTCATTAGTAGTAAAAGTGTAATGAAAATAAAATTATGAGCATAGATAAAATTTGTATATAACTCAGGATTGTATAGGGATATATATATATATATATATATATATATATATATATATATATATATATATATATATATATATATATATATATATATATATATATATATATCATCATCATCATCAGCCCGTATCGATCCACTGCAGGATGAAGGCCTCTTCAGCATGCTTCCAACCTTCACGGTCCTGGGCTTTCCTCTGCCACTCGGGTCCAATATACTTAACGATGTCATCAGTCCATCGTGCTTTCGGTCTTCTTCGCGGACGTTTGCGATCAAGCGGTATCCACTCCAGGATTGCCTTGGTCCATCTGTCGTCCCATCGCCTCGCTATATGGCCTGCCCATCTCCATTTCAACTGTTTTACTCTTCCAATGATGTCACAGACTTTTATTTGTTCCCTGATCCATGCGCAGGACTTTCTGTCTCGTCTTGTAATGCCAAGCATACATCTTTCCATTCCCCTCTGTGCCACCCGAAGTTTTTGAATTGATTGCGATGTGAGTGTCCAGGTTTCACTTCCGTATGTCATAACGGGTAGAACGCACTGATCGAATACTTTTCTTTTCAGGCAAAGTGGGAGTCTGCTCTTAAACACTATGTTGAGCCTACCAAATGCCTGCCAGCCACATTTAACACGCCGTTCCACCTCCCGGGCGGTATTCCCCTCCATGGAAATCCTCTGCCCAAGATATACAAAGCTGTCCACAATCTCTAAATAAATATATATATATATATATATATATATATATATATATATATATATATATATATATATATATATATATATATATATATATATATATATATATACATATATATATATATATACATATATATATATATATATATATATATATATATATATATATATATATATATATATATATATATATATATATATATATAATATATATATATAAATATATATATATAATATATATATATATATATATATATATATATATATATATATATATATATATATATATATATATATATATATATATATATATATATATACACACACATATGAGTGATATAATTGTCAAAGACAAAGTAAAACTGGCACGTTAAATTGACAAAGTAATTTTATAATATAAATTGCCAAAGTTTTGGGTAACAGATTGAAATATCAATTCTTCTATTGGAACCTTTGGTGTGAAACACAAAACTTGAAGAGTAGATTCTAGTAGATTCAAATCTAGATTAAATCATCTCCTGATGATGCTAACATGGTTAGAGAAACGCGCGTCGAACAGTTCAAAAGAAGTGATTTGGTGTTTAGTGGCAAATCTCTTCAAGTTTAGATTGAAATATGTTTAATTATTACTTTTTTATAAACAATGCTATAATTGAATAAATAGAGAAAATAGAGAAATAACGCATTTAAACAAAAAAAAATGGTGAGTAAATTTACGACCATTCTTCGCAGTTAACTCTTCGAAGGTGACTTTTTATTACATTCCTGAGATACATTTTTTATTCCATTATTCTTATATTTTCTACAAATGTCTTTTACTTGTTCCTGCTGAACAACTAAAAAAACCTAAATATCCTTTTAAAGCGAATTAACTTTGGTTGGGTTTGTTTAAAATGTTGTTAAAAGTTTGGTTAAATGACCATCGCATTGATGCCTGCCACATCAAAATGCCTATATAATAAATACGACCTTCTTGTGATTCAGGTAGTAGAATAGACAGCCCCTTTGGTCTATTGTGCCCACACCCCCTTTAGAATGATTGTAATCCACATTAATGTCATATTTTTAACAAATACAGTTACATTAATGATAAATTGGTAATAGAAAATATGAAAATACAACTCATGAACTAATGAAGATATGAAGGCTTCAAGACTGCAAAGAGGTCAGATAAGATAGAGAAAAATGTATCTTATTTTCTTATTTTCACTTTCTTTTGAGACAGTCACCATTGGAAAAGGTTTTTCCAGAGTATCCAGACAAGATGATGATCTATTATTTATAAACTAACAAAATTATCTTAATATGTGATAAACAAAATCCGAAAGAGATAAAAATACAATATTATATCACTTTTCACATATAAAATCGAATTAAAACTTTCTAAAAGCTTATAATTTTATAACCATGGCGGAAATTCGTCGCCACTATTGACTCACGTCGCTTAGATAAGTTTCAATAAGGTCGCGGCATGGTTGACAGTTGATTAAACATGGCGATCCATTAAAGACTGTTTCCTCCACCAGTTGAATAATGAGTCTCCAGGGATAATTACAATGAAAATGAGTGAGTAATTATCAAGCCTCAGTTAGGTGAACTGGACGAACGACATGCCGATAGCAGCAAAGTTGTTCGGAAACATTTGTAATGCGACTTTTAGTTATTGAAGGAGATTCTCCTTCACTTATTATGTCGAGAACTGTCTTTAGAATAATAAGGAAAACTGTTTTATATAATATATAATATACACATATACAGTAGGTTCTCGGGTAGAACAGCGTTTTAGATTTGTAAAATCTCGACGTTTCGGGTTCCTCTTTGAAGCCATTATCAAAAGAATGTAGTTGATTTACTACGAGGCCTCAATCTATAATATATAAATATATATCTATAAATATATATACCAAATCGACCACTTTTGAAACTAACCCTTTTCGATTTCACTGAAACTTTTGTGACCTTTTGTGACATAGACATTTCTCAGAATTTTTTCAATTTTTTTTGAAAAAAACGGAAAAAAATGAGTTTTTGAAAAAATGTCTCTTTTTTTAAATAGCCCTACCTAACTTTTTCAAAAATTGACCTATCGAGACGAGAGAAAAATTTGAAAAAAAAATTGTTTTTAAATGCACTTTTTAGAAAACATACGAAAAAAAAATGAGAAATCAAGTTCTATGAAATTTTTCAGTTTTTTGAAAAAAACCGACACTTTGTCAGGAAAAGTCAGCCCACTCATTTGCACGGGAATAATTACAGAAAAAATCTAAGTTTTAAGCTTAACGTGGGTTCCGAACCACGGTCATCAGCTACTGAAAACCCCGGTCAGCACCCCCCTCGGGCTATCAACCCTTGGTTTTGTGCTTAACCGAAAGTATCTCGAGAAGCCTACCGACTGGCGAGTGACCAATGTAGAACACCTCTCAGAAGGCATCTGGCCTTACCCAGCCTCGAACTGGCGTGACTGAGGGGTGATTCCTAGTCAGATTTTACACTCTTACCTAGAAACATTCACAAGAATTTTTTGCTTTTTAGAAAAACTTTTTTGCCTAGAACGGGAATCGAACCCGCTCCACATTAACTACCCTATTGTAAGCCCCATATATATATATATATATATATATATATATATATATATATATATATATATATATATATATATATATATATATATTTTTTTTTTTTGACTGCCGCGAACATTCACCGTAGGATGGCGCGAGTTTCATTGAGATTGCGACCCGCCATCGATATGACCAGTTGACTTGGTCTTGCTCTGTTCGTTTCGTTTCAGCTGTCTCACTGCGTTGAGCTCGAGCCCAGCTGATGACGGCTGTGAGGCTAGAAACCGGTCCTGGGAGGTACTTGTCTCGGCATGGTGACGGCGACTGATTTGAGACGAGCAGAGGTACGTGGAAGTACGGATGAAAAATTTGTTTTTCAAATATCTCTCTCCACGGCCCCACTACGCTATCTTTTGAGCAAACCTTATACCTACATCCAAGGTTGTGGGAAGAATGTGTCGCGTAGTTTTTGACTGCCGCGAACATTCACCGTAGGATGGCGCGAGTTTCATTGAGATTGCGACCCGCCATCGATATGACCAGTTGACTTGGTCTTGCTCTGTTCGTTTCGTTTCAGCTGTCTCACTGCGTTGAGCTCGAGCCCAGCTGATGACGGCTGTGAGGCTAGAAACCGGTCCTGGGAGGTACTTGTCTCGGCATGGTGACGGCGACTGATTTGAGACGAGCAGAGGTACGTGGAAGTACGGATGAAAAATTTCTGTTTTTCAAATATCTCTCTCCACGGCCCCACTACGCTATCTTTTGAGCAAACCTTATACCTACATCCAAGGTTGTGGGAAGAATCTGTCGCGTAGTTTTTGACTGCCGCGAACATTCACCGTAGGATGGCGCGAGTTTCATTGAGATTGCGACCCGCCATCGATATGACCAGTTGACTTGGTTTTGCTCTGTTCGTTTCGTTTCAGCTGTCTCACTGCGTTGAGCTCGAGCCCAGTTGATGACGGCTGTGAGGCTAGAAACCGGCCCTGGGAGGTACTTGTCTCGGCATGGTGACGGCGACTGATTTGAGACGAGCAGAGGTACGTGGAAGTACGGATGAAAAATTTCTGTTTTTCAAATATCTCTCTCCACGGCCCCACTACGCTATCTTTTGAGCAAACCTTATACCTACATCCAAGGTTGTGGAAAGAATGTGTCGCGTAGTTTTTGACTGCCGCGAACATTCACCGTAGGATGGCGCGAGTTTTATTGAGATTGCGACCCGCCATCGATATAACCAGTTGACTTGGTCTTGCTCTGTTCGTTTCGTTTCAGCTGTCTCACTGCGTTGAGCTCGAGCCCAGCTGATGACGGCTGTGAGGCTAGAAACCGGTTCTGGGAGGTACTTGTCTCGGCATGGTGACGGCGACTGATTTGAGACGAGCAGAGGTACGTGGAAGTACGGATGAAAAATTTCTGTTTTTCAAATATCTCTCTCCACGGCCCCACTGCGCTATCTTTTGAGCAAACCTTATACCTACATCCAAGGTTGTGCGAAGAATGTGTCGCGTAGTTTTTGACTGCCGCGAACATTCACCGTAGGATGGCGCGAGTTTTATTGAGATTGCGACCCGCCATCGATATGACCAGTTGACTTGGTCTTGCTCTGTTCGTTTCGTTTCAGCTGTCTAACTGCGTTGAGCTCGAGCCTGCGTTGTGCTCGATGAAAAATTTCTGTTTTTCATATATATATATATATATATATATATATATATATATATATATATATATATATATATATATATATATATATATAAAACAAAAAACCAAACGGAGACAAAATTCTTTTTTGTAATAAATTTGCCTAATAAAAAGAATTTTAAAACATATAAAAATGTCCTAAAATAAATACAAACTTTTGAACGTTAACGTTTCGGGAAGTATTCTCCTCCCGTTTTCAAAACAAATGTAAAAAATAAATTATATTAATTTCTATATATGATACAAAGATAGGAAGTAAATATATTTTCTGTGTATGTCAATGATAATCGTGGCGAAAAACCCAAAAAAAGAAAAAATATATGAACATGTCACAATCATTCAGACATTACTAAGAATGTTCCTTATTTTAACATTAGCATCTGGTTACCCAAAGACCTCATTGAATATTGCTTCGAAATAAAAAATAAGCCCTGCCTAACACCCCTACATATTTGAAAATATTCAGCATCGTTTTAAAAAATGTCATACATTATACTTCTGAAATGAGACTAGACCTAAGCAAGTTCACAACGCCATCTATGTTTTATTAAGGAATTAGAAAAACATTAAAATTTCACCACAGGGCTAATAACGCATTATATATCACGCTAATAATTAAAAATAAGAACAGATCGATGAAGAACTTTCAATAACAGTTTGAAATGTTATAGTTTTTTTAAAGGAATAAAACAATTTTTTACATTGTCATCTATCACTTTTATAATAAAAAATAAAAGTGATAGATCCTTTTAAAAAAATTAACTATCACAAAGTAACGAACAAATCAATCAATAAAATAAGTTATAGTTTTAATTTGTGTCATCAATATTAACACTAATTTTGACCTATTTTCTAAAGAAAACTGTCAACCTTTGTCACTTACCAGAATTAATATTTCGAGTTTTCGAGACGAACGTCACATGGCACCCAACAGGCTTATCAAGAACGTCACATAATCCAAGAATAACTCGATTGCGAATATTAATGTGCGAAGGAAAGTTGTCAGGGGGCGCCCTCCACCGATCAACTTTAAAATTAATTACGAATCCTATTTTACTGTGACAGAAGCTGCTAGTGTGTGGATTAGCTGACTTTAAAATTTACTAGAATATATAATTAAATTGTGATATATTTTACGTTGGGAAACTGACGAAATATCATCCCAAATACCGAAGGCAACATCTAGAATTTTTAAAAGAATGTTTTTTTTACACTTAAATTCCTAAAAATATATTACATTTGGTAATATAATAAATATACAATTTGGTAATGAGAAAGTTATCCAACTAATAAGGGCCGATTCTACAATGCAAGTATATACCTGGTATAAGCTATACTTGGAATAAAGTTTGAAACGCCCCTTCTACGGTCGCCGAACAAAGCTATTCTCGGTAGAAATCGACAGATATAAGTTATCCGCTTGAATTTGGCCGGATATAGTCCGAATACAGTTATTTTTGCTTTCTGTTGGCCAGTTTCAGTTGTCAGTATTAATAAACATAACCTGCCCTTTCTCTATATTCCACAGTTTTAGGAATTTTTAAGTATAACAGTGAAATAAATAATTGATATGGATCCCATAAATTTACACATTTTTGATTTTGATCAAAGTGATTTTGAAGACGCAGTTTTAATTCGACGGCCAAAAGTATTTAAACATCGGTATGAAAAAACAAATATATTATATAGTTATACGATTTTTAATGTAAATTGCATTTTTTAGGCCTGATTATTTCGTGGAGTTTTTTAAACGTTTTCGCTAACAAAAACGAACTTGTGCAATGTTGCTGAGTTTTATTAAAGAAGAAATTAAATCTTCAACAGATCGTAATCGTGCGATAAAACCTGCAACAAAATTGTTTTTGACTACCAATGTCTTAATAGTACCTTTACAACACCCAAATACTCCAGCGGAAATCCTCTTTAATGAATTCCATATCCGAACAAGAAACTGTGTAGAAAGATGTTATGGAGTTTGGAAACGCAGGTTTCCTATTCTGTCTAATTGTATGCGTGTGCTAATGGAACATTCCAAGGCAATAATAGTTGTATCTGCTATTCTGCACAATCTTGTAATAGATGAAGATGAAGAAGAGCTACCAGTCGAACAAGACTTACATGAGCTGCAAATTGAGCCTACTATTGTTCAAAATCATGATGTCCGTGAAAACAACATAATGCAAACATCACTGATTCAAAACCATTTTTCTAATCTGATATAATTTAATACGGTTTAATTATGTTGTGTACTGAAAACATTGTATTGTTTGTTTTCCTTTGTATTTTAGTATGTAATTTTGTTTCCTTATGTCTGTTTAGTTATGCACCTATTTTGTTCGTTTGCACCTATTTTGTTCAGGAAAATTGATGAAATAAATTTATATACCTAATTATGTTGTTGATAAATGACAAAATAAATTAAAAATACATTTTTTAACGTTTTATTTCAAGTCTCATGATAATACATCAATTGCTAATATAAATAAAACACATTAATGTTAACTATTTATTCCTTATCTATAATGCTAGGTAATTATGTAGTATTAACATCTATAAATAAATCATAATAACATAGAATGCCTGTGTGATTGGCCATACACTGTGACTGGCAAATAAACTTAATTAAGATGGCTGTTACTTTCGTCTCTTTTGAGTTGAGCATTCAATATTTTAATTTCCAACTGATGTTTTTTTTCCAAACATTTTTCTTTCCTTTCTGATTCCTCTAGAAGTGCTATTTGAAAATCAATGAACTCAATCTTTTTTCTGGCCAACTCTTCATACACTTTCCCCATGCATCCTTGTTGCAACTTGGAAGAAACTGATTCGCTTTGATCTGTGTAGGTGTTGCTTATTTCTTGAATAATGATTACATATATAATTTGAGATTTGTAAAACTTTGCTTTTAGACTGTCTCAACTGGTGTGGATTCCATGAACTCCAGTTACAATTTGCCTATAATTATTAATTACTTTTATTTTATTACAAATCTTTTTGATTTGAGTATACATACAAATTCTATATTGGCACTAGAAGATTCATCTGTAGTACCTCCAACTGCCTTATATTTTCTTCTACAAAAGCCTCACTGATGGTGCTTGCAGTGTATTTTGCAACTGGCAAATCTGTATTTACTATAAAATATATACACAAGACAATATAACTGAGTGAATCAAAACATATAAAATATCCCATACCATCATCAGAATAATACAATGCCGTTACCCCAACACCAATCAAAGGCAGCACTCTATTTCCAACACTATCTAACTTTATTTCTCTCGTTGGGCCCCCACCTGTTTTGTACATTGTTATTAGGCAATGAATTTGCTAGGCAACATTTTGGCAGTTCTTCTTGTACCACAACTATTGAACCTTCCTTTAATGAGTCTCCATTCTATATCTTTCGTATTATTAGGAAGGGTGTCTGTTTTCTTCCACTCTGGAATAGAATAATGCGAGGATCACCGACACTATTACTATGTAAAACAACTTAATACGTACCGACAATTTATTTACTTGCCTCAACCAAATCGACTTACAGAACAAACTCGTCAATCGTGAAATTATTGCACCGCTTTTTCTCCATTTTAATAAGATGACACAATATTTTTACAAATAGAATAAAACAATTTTGTTCCGATATAAAATTGGCACTTGCCCCAATACAAAATTCAAGTGGTGCAAGAGTTACAACCCCAAGATGCCGGTCAGAGTCTTGAATTCATTAATCAGGTAACTGAGCGTTTTACAATATTCAACAACATTGTTTTCGGATGAGGCTCATTTTCATCTCAACGGTCATGTAAATAAACAGAACTATCGTTACTGGAGTGTAACGAATCCGAAACACATGCATCAAAAACCCCCATATTCGCCTCAAGTCGCTGTATGGACTATAATCTCAGCGCGAGAAATAATCGACCAATACTTCTTTGAAGACGACAAGGGATGCGCAGTTACCGTCAATTCAGAGCGATATGTGGAAATGTTGGACACTTTTTTGATAACTGAACTGCAAAACTTTGCTAGTTATAATCCAAGAACATGATTTCAGCAGGACGTCACACACTTATAACACGTCAAGGACCGATTCTGAGGCGATTCCAGGTTACTGTCAACGTCGACGGAGATGGGTTTCATTTTCAAAAAAGGTAGATTTATCTATGTACAGTTGGCAATAGTCACTCAGTAAATCTCAATCGAATTGAACTATGTAGTATATTATACTCCGAATACAGGCAGAAACCGATAGTTATATAATGAATCAACTAGGTGAACTTCCTTGAGAGCAAATTTATACTTATCATTCGCTAGTTCATTAACCTTTATTCCGTCTTGACTCGGTATCCATATGAGCACAATGTTTAAGCCTAAATTCACAGCCTTTTTTATTAGAGAAATAATCTCAATGACAAGTAGAGAGTGGGACGAACTTTACAAGGAATTCAGAACATTAAGTGAATCTGGACAGATTAGTTAGTTAGAAATCAGCTAAAATTCGAAGAATCGCACATGTACGTTGTTAAGATCATCTTTAGATCTAGATATATACTCATTACCAATATACCCTCACAAGTACCAAATCGAAAATCTACTTTCAAATAAAAAATACATTATTAGATAACAAATAACAAAATATGTAGTATGAGTACGAAGGCAGTCCCAGAAGTACCGGCCCTGACTTATAGATGGCACTTGTTGCTTGAAAATAATGACTATAGTAGAAAGTACCAACATTATAAAGCTTACATTTGAAGTTTGACGACGCTACGTTATTTAGTATTTGTTTGGCAGTCATTAATAGTGGACGCTCAGTAAATTTGTAAACATGGAAAAAATTGGTCGTCGTTATGTGATACAATACTTTCATTTGAAAAATCGCGGACCAACCGACATCAAAGCGGAGCTAAATTCTACTCTGGTGGTGTCTGCTCTTCCGTTTACAACAGTAAAATATTGGGCGCAGAGTTTAAAAAAGGCTGTACCAGCTGCCAAGACGAACATCACAGTGGTCGAGCAAATGGGGTGACCACGCCAGAAATGGTAAAGAAAATCCACAAAATGGTATTGGATGACCGTCGACTGAAAGTGCGCGAGCTAGCAGACAATGGTAGGCATTTCAAAAAGTGCTCTACATTGCATATTGATTCAAAATTTGGACATGAAAAAGCTGTGCGCCAGATGAGTGCCGCGATTACTTATAATGGAACAGAAACAGCGTCGTGAGAATATTTCAATCGAGTGCCTGGCAAAGTTTCGCAGGAGTAAAGCTGAGTTTTTGCATCGATTCATATCCACGGATGAAAAATGGGTCCATTGCTTCACACCTGAGATAAAGGAATAGTCAAAACAATAGACAGAAAGAGGAGAATCAGCTCCAAAGAAGGCGAAGAGAGTTCCGTCTGCAGGAAAGGCGTCAGTTTTTTTAGATGCGCGTGGCAAAATTTTCATTGATTATCTTCAGAAAGGAAAAACAATCAACGGCGCGTATGCGAACTTATTGCAACGTTTGAGTGATGAAATCAAGAAAAAACGGCTGCATTTTGTGAAAAAGAAAGTTTTGTTTCATCAAGACAATGCACCAGTTAACACATCCGTTATCGCGATGGCCAAAATCAATAAGTTAATGTTCGAATTGCTTCCTCGCGCACCCTATTCGCCAGATTGCCCCCTCGGATTATTTTCTGTTTCCAAACTTGAAAAAAATAGCTCGGTAGTAAAAGATTTGCCAACAATAAAGAAGTGAAGTTTACGGTTGATGGCTATTTTGAGGAGTTCGATGATTCTCACTATAAACAGGGAATCGAGGCTACTGAATATCGCTGGGAAAAGTGTAACAAGCTAAAGGAAGCCTATAGCCTGTACAGAAACTAAACCCGTTACACGTCATCGTCATTGATGACGCTATTAAAGAACAGCAGAAATACCACTTCAAAAATGAAATGATAAAATAATCAAATGGGATGTATTCAATACATTTCAAATTTAGCGGCTGTGTTCGGTTGGCAGTATATGCGACGTAGTCGGGTTTAAAATTTGTCTTGTTGATATTTATTGACACGTTTGGAGGTTATTCCATTTGTATCTGAACGTTTACTTTCCTTTTTACCTTGAGATTAAAAACAGTCTCTTCAAAAACTTAAGTCGCGCATGTAAAATGTCAAATCATTTAAATACTGGATTTTTCAAAATTGTACTGCAAGTCATTCATGGCAAGATAATGATAAGAGTGTAAAAACCACCAAAGTTGATGATAAAAGGTAAGTTAAATAAATATGCAAAAAATATGAAAAGTTTTGATTAAAATTTTTTATTTTAGATAGTGGCAAGAAAGTTCTTCCCTTGGTTATAAATACTGCAGATGATAGCAGTGATTTCAGCCAGTACTTTTCAGACTCCGATTAATGATACTAACTGCATCCAGATTTTTCATTGTTTTTTTTGTTTAGTACATGTATATTATGTATCAATAAATGTCAGTGATAATTATATAATCTTTTTATTTTAATAGCCATTCAAATATTAAAAAATGTTGGTGGTTTTTGAACGAAGCATTTTACATGTGCTGAATCTATCTAGAGGTATACTAGAGGAGACTTCCAACATTTATTATAAATTTGTAACTTACTTTGTAATTTGCATTTAATTTGGAGATATTTTTTTAATTGTTATTAAAGTTAAATTGTAAAAATGATTCGCTAAAGTAAGGTTATGACGTTTAATGGTAATCTGGCAACAGCGCAGCCGAAATTTTGATCACGTGCTTAATGACGTGCAACGGTTTTAATTTTGTACAAGCTATATGTAGAGAAATAAAGATATTTTTCCCAAGTTTATTGTATTTTCTTTGGTAGGTCGGGTACTTCTGGGACTACCCTCTTATATCTGAATGAGAATGTTATCTCAAAAAAAAAATTAAAAACATATGAATTAAATCAAAAATTAGTAAAGTATAAAAAAGCAAAGATTAATATCTAAAAATTTCCACTATATTTAAAATTATATGTATAACAATTTTTTCGACAGTGTCCTTTTCAAATACAAACAGTGTTAAACTGAAGTTTTAACTTATTTATTTAAAATGAATTTCCATCAAATATCGGCCACCTCAGCTAAATACCTACGTGTATGATTTAAATCCACAATACAGTTATCTGTATATATTTATAACAAATTATAAGCTGTCCTGTTATAAACCCACATTTTAGCATAACATTTCGAGTGTTTCTCATGAAATTGTTAAGTTTTATGTTATGAATCGAAGTTGTTCGGAGATAACGAATGAATATATTTTGAAAAATATTTTGTTATTGGTCAAAATCATCATTTTATCTTCTCTATAAACATTGTTATTGGACCCACTTTTATATGATGAAAATGTTACTAAGCTGTGGGAATATACGTGTCCTTAAACAGTTATATTACACATTTATTACAAATATAATTTCATATAATTATATAAACATATTGCACAAGGTAATTCCAAATCTCTCCAAAAGTGCCCCATTTTTCTTTTCCACTTCAAAATACTCATAAACATTGAGCAGAAATTGTTGGGCTTGCGTTTTCATTATCTGATATTACACAGCATGTTAAATTCAATATAGATACCTTAAAAGTTCGTACTTTTATATTTACGTTGTTTAATTTATGTTTTAGGGTTTTTATTAATGCTTTGTGAAGTTATCACTCATTCTTTTAAAACGGTTATTTATCTTTCAGTATGTTTTTAGAATTAACCAATATTAGCTGGATTTTTATTAAACATTTGTGATAAAATGTCTTTGGTTAGGTTGGAATTAGTGAAAAGGAATACCACTTTATGGACCTTTACAAATACTGACCGATAAGAAAATTGTCAATAACAGTAGTTCTTATAAGAACTTATTTTACAATCAAATTGAACTTTACAGCACAAAATTTCACTGAAACACAATAACAAAACAAGTAGAATGACAACCAAAAAAAAATCGCTAAAATCAATCGACCAACTTTTAACCGGCATTACAAACACCTATTAATGATTTATTTTACTTTCTCTTTCTACCACACTGTGATGCAATCGTAACGTAGTGCCTGAATATATTCATTCACGAACCATACACATCATTACATTTTTCATCTCCTTCTCGTTCTTTCGGTAAAATAAACAAAACATATTAAGACAATATCTACTTACGGCAATGGTATGTAATCTTTCAGCGGTTCAGCTGTAACTTTCAATCAGAGAGATATAAAAATCTACTATTTAAACAGTAGTGTAACGATTAGTTTCGCCAAAAGGTCATAAGACTTCAGACAATGAAAGCCCAAGATAAAACCAAGAAAAAGGTTAATTAAAAAGAGGCAAGGTGAAGTAAGATATCTAAGATCAGTTCCAATTTCCACTCCCCGTAAAACAATATGAAAAAAAAAAGAGGAACAAGAGCCTTTCCTCCGGCGTTTTAATTAAATCTGGTCCCAATTCCTACGCCGATCAATTGCGGAAGCCCCATTACGATAAATTCGACCGCAAGACGAGGAGCGGCCCCTGCGCCACTCGTTAACCTTCCGATTTGAGAGATGGCTCTGTTAATGGCCCGTTCAAAAACAACTTCTCGTTTGATTTATGAGGGAGCGCCCCCACTCCGATAAATAGATAGAAATTTGTACGGTCAACTAACGAAAAGGGCCGAAATGTTTGATATCGATGTTGTAGATGAGTCGAAGAAACGGCGGAAACAGGAAATAAAACGAGGCGTTTTGGTTTGCTCGAAGATGAAACAGCTGATTTATGATTATCGATACGTCTTGGTACAGTAATTTAATTATTTCGTTTTCATTCCTTGCTACAAAATTGTTTCGTAATTTTGAATTTACTTTGTTAACCCCTCAATATAAATTCTAAATCGAAATTCTATTTATAAAGTATTCATAGTATAATAAAATATCTGATTCAATGGCAGCCAAAAACATTAATGATTATTTATTATTGGCTGGAGTCATATTCTAGGTTATAACGGGTGGAACAAGTAACACGCAGTCATTTTAATTATTTATAACTTTTATACAGAATATTGATTTCTATAATAGATTTTTTCGCGTTTATATTGTAGTTTAATTAATTTTTGAAAATTATGTCAAATACATTAGCAAAACCTACAAAGTTCCATTGGGTAGGTAAATAGCTAAGAAATGCTCAGGTTGGAAGGGACAGACCGCATAGTAAGTTCTCTTTCACAAAGAATGAGCAGAATTGGAGAATTTAGGAGAAAAGTATTATTGAATTGTGGACGCGACTTGAGAGGAAAGCGTACCTTAACAATAGTATCGATGCTTGCAGAGGGGACGGGAGCAATATGTAGAGAACAATAAAAATTTACTAGGCATGCCGATTTTACAGACTACGGACCTACGGAGGAGTACTTCAATAACTTTTATTTCGATAGTTTGAATGATGTAGAACATAGTATTGAAGGGCAGGACTGCAGTAGTGATGTCAAAGTATGTAAGACACTAGATTTTTCTGAGTTTAAACATAGTACACTGAACAAATTAAGAAAAGCTGTGTTTAGCTTAAAAACTCGAAGTACGAGATTGACAATGAAATTAATGATAATGTTAATAAATTAAATTGTTTGTGTCATCGGTTATCCTTTATTGCATTTAATCAATACAAGTTTTGAAACGAATACATTTTCCCAGCAATTAAAAATCAGTATTATTATACCGATTCCGAAAATACCAAAGCCTAGTGTACCAATTGACTTTAGGCCAATTAGTTTGTTACTTGTTGTTGATAAAATCATCAAGAATGTTGTATATGCAGAGTTGAGAACTTATTTTGAAAACAATGAGTTGATATTTTCTGCTCAATCAGGATTTAGGATTAATTTAATTAAATTAAAAATTATGGGATGACCATTCAGTATACATGCGCAACATTCACTGGGATATACCGCATAAAAAATTATTAAATTATGGTGTAGGATCAAAAGTCTTGAAATTGATTAAGGGTTACTTAGCAGACAGACATCATAGAACGAGGGTTGAGGGAAAAATGTCGGTAAGAAAAGAAAGTGCTTGGGGAGTTCCACAGGGTAGTGTTCTGGGCTCGTTGCTGTTCTGAATGTCAACGATATTTCTACAATATTGAATAAGCGCTTAATTGGGCTTTTGAACATTTTTTTTGTAATAAATGGAAATATCATCTATCAATTTTATCTGTGTGGGAGGCGTTGGTTGTACTTGTTTGCTGTAATTATACTAAAATTACATTATTACATAACATTCAAATAACAAAACAAATAAACGTGCCAAATTTGTAGGAAGCAACATTTCCTCGTCTCCGCAAATAATCTATATATAGCAATACAACCGAGGGTAGTAACAATGAGAAAACCCTACAAGATCGTCAAATTTGTAGGATACGAATAATTATATTCAAGAAAGCGCGAATAGACAAAAACAAAATTCGACTACCCATTTGGAAGGTAATCGTATATGAAAAACCTTTTACTTATGAAAATTTTACAAGATAATCCCATTTATAGATGGTCGAAAATTATAGAAATTTGTGTGACTAAAAGCTTTCAACTCAAAAAATCGGTTAGGTGTCTTCTTCTATTTGGGAAATATCTGGCTGGTCATGCATTATAGATAGTTAGCAGCTGGATTTATTTATATTTGCAATTATTATTAAATTAAGAGTCTAATGTGGTGGTTTGTAAAACATGTAAGGTGAAAAATCGCTATCGTTTTAAAAATACTGAAAACCTTTATTAAGGCAATAATGTAGTATGGGTGAATTTCTTTTGAAAATATTGTTAATAGAGTTAGTTCAATGTGGTGGCATGAAGAATCGGTGTTGTTTTAAAAGTATTGCAAACTTCAACGAAAATAATCAAGCTATTATAAAAACAAATATGTATATAATTTTGGGTGGTGATTGTTTTTATTTTGAATTGATTATCAATGTAGTTTATATATTATAATCTAGTGAAATATGTTATCCATATTATCCTCGTTGGGAAAAGTTTTATTATGTATATTTAAGAGTGTATTCAAAAACATTGTTTCACTTCTTGAGGATAAAAATATAGAATTAATTAAACCGCCATCGGTTAGTTCTGGTACACAATCTAAGGCAATCGAATTGCTGCTCTGTGTATTCATATAGAATGCGTCATTGCATCATATAGAATGCGTCAACCTCACGCCGTTATTAATCATAATAGATTGCCTTTTACCGACTATCGTTATCATTGCTGTAGCATTAGCGATTTTACAATCACCTCTAATATCAATATACATTTATTAATATTCAATTAAAAAAATTAATAACTGTTTATGTTTAAAAAACAATTTTACTTAATCTTCATTTTATAAGTTAACGTCATGTTATTATAATAAAAATATAATTTATTATTATAAATCTGTGACCATAAAAATATCCACAGCAGGTATATTATCAGAATTAGTCTTTAAAGTAAATCAGAACCAACAATGTTTTATTTTGCACTTAAGCAACAATAATTTTCATAGAATATATACAGGTAGAAACCATTGACAATATTGATGTGAAAACAATTTACCATAATGGCCATGTCACAAACATGGCAGCCAATCGCAGCGCGTTCGTAGGCACGTGATCTTTTTTAATTTTATAAATTTATATTAATAATTAATAAATTCATAATTAATTGTCAAAATTTTTTAAAAGTTTTTCGTATCGATTATCAATATAATTTATGATAAAGTTTTAAAATAAAATGAAAAAATCCATATTTATTTTTTTATTCAAAAACCCAATTAATCTTTTTTTAATAACACTCTCATATCTATGTCTGCATATAATTTGCCTGAAATGGTTGAAACATTGAATAGTGAACTGGCAATACTATTTAAATAGTTATGTAAAAATAAACTAAACGAACTGAAAATAAAGTGCATGATGAAAGGGTCTAAGAGTTTGGTAGATTTTCAAATTCCTTTGTCAAAGGTCAAAACCAAAAAATATAGCGGGGATGAGGTTTTGTACAAACCATATAATAAATTAAGTTCTGGGTAATCCAAAGGATAAAGTAGAGCATCATGAAAAGTCGGGAATTTACGAAATTAGTTGTCAAGACTGTGATCGAAGGTTTATTGGGCAAACAAAAAGATCCATATTGACAAGATATAAAGAACATATTGCCACATTAGATATGGGAGAAATGAAAAATCTTGTGTTGCACAACATGCAATCGAACACGATCACAGTATAGATATTAGTAATTTCAGACTAATTAAAAGTGTTAATAATAATAGGGTTTTGGATGCATATGAAAGCATTCAAATAGAAAAATGTAAGAAAATCCTGAACCGAGATAAAGGGCCTATCCGGTTCAGTCAACTTTTTCAATTATTAATGTAAGGCATAGTAAACTTCATGGTTCATGATTTTTACACGCTTCGTTAGGTAGGGTTTTTCATATAAATAGTACATAGTTTAGTTTTAGAATTAGATTAAATCATCTGGTGATGATGCTAACATGGTTAGCGAAATGTGCGTCGAGCAGTTCAAAAAAAGTGATTTGGTGTTTAGTGGTAAATCTCTTCAAGTTTAGCATTTTGATTTTATTGTTTGGAGTGCTGCTTCATCTTTGATGTATAATGACGAATTCATTTTCGGCTACTATTATAAAATGTCGAAAAAAACCAGCAGAAGTGAGTGTAAATAATTCCAAACACTACCCATTCATTTAAATGCATTTTGATCGACTGCTACAAACACGATAACCACGAAAAACCTTTCAAAACAAAGTACTTTATAGCATTTCCAAAAATGTTAAAACTTATTTGCTTTTGAAGATCCTCACGACTAATCATCTAAACGTATGCGTCCGAAATTTTGCAGCACATCTAATAAATCAAACTTGACAAATATAGTAATTTACTCATAGTTACGCCATCTCTGTGACAGGTCCAAACCTTTTCAAACACCTTCGTATATTTATTTTTAACTAATAGTACGTTAGTCTTCTGACTGAAATAATAACACATGTCCACATAGAAACATCAATCCTAAGAACTGAGATGAATACTAAATTAGTCATCAATATTCAGTCCTTTACGATTATGTTAATATGCTTGAGCTTTCATAGCGATTTATATCTCATTTCTAACGGCCGGTGCACAAATGAAAACATCCATGCCATAAGGCGTAGGAAATTTGATTAATATAGGGGCTAATTCCTTTTAGAGTCCGGCAACTAAGCTATAAATCAGCAATCTATTTAATCTATTTAAAACTTAAAAGGTTTCGAAGGGCAGTAATCCGTCTAGCAACGAAAAATGATTTATCTTGAAGAAAATCGGTTGAATAAATAACGTTTCCTTGAAATTTCCATTATTTACGCGGTTGCCACATTTCCAATTATCGGACTCTTTCCTCCGTCGGCCGTGCAGCGAGAAAAAATCGGCCTGATTGTGTTTCGGAAACACGCCATTTGCACATTATTTGTTTTTTCTTTCTTCGTTATTTCCCCTTTAGGGTAAATCTTTTATTTTTATCCGTTTATTTTTCCGTTTTATTACTGTCTGACGGGGACACCACCTCGATGATACGGTCTGAACAGGTAAACGTTTGACAGCTTTTGCGATAGAAATGCGGAGAAATTAGACAGATATATAAGAAAACTAGGTTGCAATCATTGTAAGTATTTTTTTTCAGTTTAGGGCCGCTTCAGCAACTGAGACCATTTAGAAGCCCGCAAAGAGTATAACAGACCAGAATTCAAGAACTAATAAAACATTCCAGTATAGTAAATATTGTAGAGATCATCAAGTGTATAAATAAAACGTAATATGGATATAGGTTTATATGGTTATATTCCAAATGAAACTCAAATGTTAAGAGGCAGTAAGCTATATCAGAGGAAGGTAGGAAGTGGAATTAATGCATTCAAAAAGAGAACTGGAGTAATAAGCGGCCAAAATAGACCAAAGGTCAGTGGGAAGTTCATATCTATACGCAATCGCCGATAGCGAGGGGCACTCTAACAAGACATTGCGAAAAGACATAGGAGAACCACAAAAGGTACATACTGAAGCAGGGTCACCACTTATTAAATGACCATGTGAGAAGCGGCGATAAGAAGTGCCCGATTCTAAGCCTATTCCATTTTACCAAAAGATGATGCCCTGGAGTTGAAGGAGTACTCCTAATTTGGAAGACTAATCCAAAGTATCCCAGTAGAATTGGAATATATATTGTAAAATTAGTGAGAAGGGAGAGAAAGCATGGTAAAGATAAGATGTTTCTTTATAGCCATTTTGGTGCAGTAATAAGTTCGTTTATTACCCAATATCTCTGCATAGCCAAGAATCGAAAGGAATGTTATTACGGATTCTATAGATTGAAATTCCTAGATGAGGGAAAGAATGTTAACAACTAGAGGTAAAGATACGGGAAAAACAAGAAATTGGAGAGAACTTAAGCACTTAGAGCAAATAAGCCAACTGAATGTTGGACGAGAAAGGGTATAAGAAATGACCTGTGTAATGGTTAAAAATTCGGCAGAAAAGATACTCTTCCAGGTGTGGAGACACAAACCACAGGTAAAGTTATCTTTTATGAAGGTCAAACTCACTCCGTCCATCGACTTGGAGCCATCAGTGTAAATGGTGTTATCAGGTCGGAGGTCTTGAATGGCTTTAGGGTAGTTGATACCGCAAGCAGGGTGAACAAAAAAAGATTTGGGCTGGCAGAAGTTACCATGGCGGCTTGGAGAGAAAATATATTGGGTGACAGGGACCAAGGAAATACCCCCTCCCGAGCTCCTTAATCAGGAAGAGAGAACAGGGTTGGTAAAATCAAGAGGACCAAAGAAAGACTGTTAGGAGGGAATAAACGATCTGCATCTAGGACTCACTGCATATCTCAAAAGAAGATCCAACATTTTAATGTTAAGGTGTGTAATTTCGTAAATACAGTGAAGGCTAGGGATGGCACTGCTTTTGAATTCTCCTAGAGCTAACCTAAGGGCCGTGCTTCGGACGACATCTATCCGATAGAGATAATTTGCAGCCAGATGCATTACACATACAGCTGTAGTCAACTTTGAGGAAGTCCATTTTCAAGATGGAAGGAATTAGATAAGGTGTCATTGATACGAACTTGGAAGGACCTGAAAGACATGAAGTATGTGTTTCAGGAAATAATCTCTAACAACCCAAGAATGAAGGGTGGCAGTCATATTATGACGCCAGACTGAGTCGTGTCAAAAGCATTACTAAGATTTAGGGATACTGATATAAAATGAAGTACCTTATCAATTTCCAAGTCCACTAGGTGGTCAAAAGTATTATATAATATTATTATAATTAGGATATAATTGAAATAACTCCAAACAAAAAAACCTAATCAAAAGTATATGTTTAATAGATAGAGTGACAATTGCAAGGAAAAAATATAGACATTCAAATGTCAATAACGTGATGCAAGAAGGGAAGAATGAATTATATAATATTGTAAATTATATTAAATATACTTCAATACATATTTCTTTTCGTTTTTAAGTTGGTATGACTGTCCTTGACATCTGACAAGTTTCATATAATTTCTCTTGTTAAGTAGAAAATTATAAAATCATTGTTAAAATGTAATTGTTAATTTATAATTAATAATTGTTATTGTTAAATTGTAGATGTTAAACATTTTTATCGGCGATTTTTTTAAATCAAACAATTTATCGACAAACTAAAATGTGTTAAGTGTTGTCTAAAAAATTAAATTTCTGGGGTTGATGCACCAAAAATGGTAAAAAAATGTTTCACTATGTCAAAAAAATTACACAAACATTAAAACAAGAAAAAAGAAATCGAGTTGCTATGAAAAAGGCTAGCTTCAGCAATATTGAGACTTTGAGAAGATTTTCTGGTAAAGAAATTTGTACTGATGATGACATCAGCAACATTAAGACCACATTGTCCATCTTATTTAACGATTCTTAATTCCTAATTGAATTACTGACTTTGATTATGGAGGAAAAGACCAAGCAATACCTGGGAGGTCAATATCTGGGTGAAAAAAACAAGCATTCCTGTCGAAGTCGTTTGTATCCAATATTGTCACTGCTGTTTCGATTCTGGTAAGCAGTGGTGAGTCCAGGTGCTGTTTTATTATAACAACACGCTATTAATGAGGTAAGAGCGAATCTTATGGAAAAAGACGTAACATTCGGTAATTGTGATAAAGAATAGGTAATTGAACTAATACTCAAAATTTGAAAATTATTCACAGTCTAGTTTTTAGAAAAATTTTCAAACCGTTCATATAGACACTCTCTTATGATAGAATGATTTCCGCCACGGATTTTTAATTTTTTTTCACTAATAATTTTCCAACTTTATAGAATAAAAAATATGACATGAAAAAGTTTAATATTTTATATACAGAATTTACTTTTGTATCTAGAATGCATATTTTTTTTAATAAATTTTCTTGTACTAAGAAATCTTGGAGCGTCAAAATTGTCATACATATACACAATATACACTGATCATTACTTTGACTCATAAGTATCACTCGTTTTTTCTTAAACCATAAAACTTATTATTAAAAAAATTATTATTGGGGTTAAACACCCTAGAAAAAAGTTCAAATTGTCGGATTTCTCAAATCCCCCATAAAATCAGGCACGAAAGTTACAGTATTCAATTATAGAGATGACGCAATTTATAATCCGTTGTAGTTTTGGTAACACAACTCTGACTCAGTAACTTTTTACTGTAGACCATAAGAAAAGTTTTCTTTAGAAACAAAATCCACCTATTCACAGTACCCTCCGAAAAACCCATCCTACAAAAAACGAGGTGAACATTCAGCCCTTTCAACCCTTTTATTAAAATAAATTTAATATTAATAAACCCCTCCGTTTTGCACTTTATATCGTTTCGCCTCTTTGATAAATTGATGTTGCCCAATCCCTTTCTCAACCCTTCCTTTTCTGGCTGGCGCTACAGCTCTAAAATATTAATTTTTGATCTACGAAAATCCTCGTCTAAAAAGTGAAAGAGGGAAGGACCTAGAATTAATTATTGCGCTAATTATACCATTTTAATTTTGTGCAAAAAGAGGCCCACGAACGTCTTCCAACCCTTTTCCGCACGATTTTAATTAATATTTGCATTTTTTTTATATCTGCTAGTCTTAATACTGAACATACTTCATACAGACTGGTCCAAAGTGTTAATTTTTGGTTGCGGTTTCGAACATTTGGTATGAGGGATAGAAAGGTGGAGTCGGTCTTAACAATAGTTTGGCTCATGGAAATTTAATAGCCATGCAGTGCTACACAGGAGAGAAGCGTTCGTTTTATATGCGCGAATATTACCGCAACAACAATTCCGGCACTACTGCACGCCGTAGATTTCGACAACATTTTAATTTGCACGATGTTCAGCAAAGTCCGTTGATTAAGCAACGGGTTCGTAAGTTTGAAGAAACTGGTTCAAAGTTAAATAAACCCGTCCCCAGTCGTCGTAGGTCAGTGAGAATCGATGAAAACATTGAGAGAGTGAGAGCGTCCGTGCGCCAACAATCAAACTTATCGACTTGAAAGCGCGCATCTGCTTTAAAATCTGACTAGATCGTCGATGCGTCACACATCCTTCATAAACATTTACTCATGCACCAGTATAAGATTCAGTTGAAGTATAAGATTCATTGAAGCCGGCGGATCTTGCTGATAGACTTATGCGTAGCTCGAAGGTCACAGTTTGAGCTGCAATGTCGATATCCGGAATAATCGCCCCCACCACCATACTTGCGCAGTAATGGTGAATTATCAGCATTATGTCGATATGCTTAATACTTTTTTCACTCCTGCTCTTTAAGTATTCGAAGGATACACTCAAAATACTTGGTTCCAACTTAGCCACCTGACGCATGTTCAATCTCTCTTTGCCCGTCGCTTAGGCGCCTTTTCCGGGAAAATTAATTTCTGTGGTGGCCCCCCGAAGCCTAGACCTTATTCCCTGTGATTTTTTATGTGGATAGATAGATAGATAGATAAAGATTTATCTGTACCAATTAAATGTACATTTGTAACTGCCATGTTGGCACGGAACATTATGAACATAATACGAATATTATTAAAAATAATATTATTAATACTAACAAACTTAATTCTTAGCCCCTAAGCTACATCGACTGCAGATCCTATTCGAATCAGGCCGGGCTAGAAACGAGAAAGTGACTAGAGCGGTGTACTAGATAATGTTTCGGGAACACAAGAAAAACCAGAAATTTCAGAAATCACAAAAGTTTCAACCAGGAAGCGACCTGAACTATGGAAACTTGGATCCAAGATAGAAGCTGGAGAGTCAGGATAAGAGTAGACGCATTGATGTAATATCATTGGTCTCGAAATTTCCTACATAAAACTCTGACGTGTGACGAAAAGTGGATCTTTTGCGATAATCCAAAGAGGCTACAACCTTCTACGCCAAAAACGTGTTGCAGTGTATATAGCGGAATCAGCTGGACGTCGTACGTTATGCGTTGCTTCAATCTGGTTAAAAGGCCACTGCTAACTGTTATGAACAGCTGCTGATTCGTTTTGTAGTGACAGTCAGGAGAAAAAAAAGGCTTATACTGGTAAGGGAAAGAGAAAAGTCATTTTGCTTTAGTGAAAACGCACGGTCACATAAAGCAAAAAGGAAGAAATCACCGGGTTGGGTTGAGATCACATACTTGGAAAAATCAGTTGTTGAACGATACCGTGTTGTAGACACGGTATCATTGGAAAGGCAACAAGAGATGCACTACCTTCTTTTGGCCTTTGTATAAAAAAAATTGCTGTAGAAGCTCATGATTTGAGCAGTTTTGAGATATAATGCTATTTCATAAGGTACTTATAAGAAGTGGTTTCAGTAACTCCGAAATGGAATTTTGACTTAATTGATGCAAAACATCTGAAAAGGCGAAAAAAAGTGGAGGGTGAAGAAATAGCCTTTTTCCTTGGAAGGTATGAAAAAATACCGCTAAAGGCCGCCGGGTAAGGGTACAAACATTTTCATTCTGCTATCTAAAGTAATAAGAAGTAATAAGAATAAAGAAGTATACAATAGAGAAAGTGGAACAAGCTGAATATCTGAGAGTAACATTAACGAGTAAAGGGGATGAAGAAAATGAAATAGAGAAACGACTATCGAAAGGAAGCAAAGCTACAGGTATGTTTTCAAAAATTTTAAGGGCTAAGAATATAACAAGAGCAGCAAAAGTAAGAGTGTACTAATTAATACTAATGCCCACGGTTACCTATGCGTGCGAGACATGGACGACGACGTAGAAGGAATAAAGTAAGCTGGAAGTCTGGGAACGAAAAATACTAAGGAGAATTTTTGGAGAAGTTAAAGTTCTGAATGAATTTAGAAGAAGAACAAACAAAGAAATAGAAGAACTGTACAAAAAACCAAACATTGTTCAGGTGGTGAGAGCGCAGCGAGCTAGATGGCTGGGGCACATAGCGAAGATGTCCAGCGGGAGATGGGTTAAAGGAATTTTGATGAGAGGCGAAGGGGAAAGGAGAAAAAGAGGGCGACCGAGGAAGAAATGGCTGGATGAGATGCTAAATAATTTGAGGAATGTAGGAGTGAGGGATGGGAAGACTGATGTTTTGGACAGAAAAAGTTGGAAAAGAAGACTGAAAGAACTCGAAGCCAAGGGCCACTAGGTCTGTAGAGCTGAATATTATTATCTAAAATAATATTCAAAGTACATTTTCAAAATTGAATTAATAGATCATGTGCTTAAAGTCATATTAAAATTTTTCGTCGAAGACCATATTGTTCGCGATCTAAAACAATGGTTAGCATGTCGCAATTTGCCTGTTTCCGGTAATAAAAGCATTTTAATGAAGAGGTCAGTTGTGGATTTTTTAGAAAATCGATATTAGGCATACATCTTGAAAGCCTTTTAGTGGAATAATTTTGACAATAGAAAGCAAATTCCATGGCTTGACAAGAGCAGATATACGCCTCTTTTGCAAATCGCATTTATAACGTAGATGAATCTGGCCTTACAATTGTGCAAAACAAAATATGTCAAGTTGTTGGTCACAAAGGAAAATGACAAATAGCTTCACTTACATCAGCCGAAAAAGGTTCACTAATCACAGTATAGTGCACATTTCACTATTTTTCCTGTAAAAATATGAACCTCCAACTTATAAAAGGTTATCCACCAGGATCTGTAGAGTTATTCATCCGTCAGCATGGATTCTATGGCACATATTCACAGATTTAAACAGTTTCTTAAATACACCAACACAGCTCCAGAATCGAAAATTTTATTCATATTAGACAGTCACTTCAGCCACACCCGTAACATCAATGTAATAGACCTTGCTAGAGAAAACAACATATAAATTGTATCCAAATCTCCGCATACTACACAGAAGCTCCAGTCTAAAAAATAAAACTTTCATGGAACCGTTAAAGGTCTATTACAGCGAAGAAATACGAATTTGGATTAGAAACAATAATAGACCCTTAAGTCCTTTTGACATTGTAGAACTTATTGGCAATGCTTATTTGAATGAACAAACAAGCGCGACTGCAGTACCGGGTTACAGGACTCTGGTCACAAAACAAAAGCATATTCAGCAATCTTGACTTTATTACTGCGCAACAAGATGCTGTAAAAGATGGTTATACAGTAAATATTACATCGATAAAATCAAACTTCTTGACTGAAGCAGGACCATCCATTACCAATCCTAGTTCACTGGGTAACAGTTAAAGGGTAAAGTTACTTAAAAATAATACTTCAGTCGCTGAACCTAGACTTGAAACAGATCATGAACCTGAATCTTCAAGCCGGCCGCGGTGGTCTGGTGGGTTAGTCGCCTGCCTAGCAATCCAAAGGTAGCTGGTTCGATTCCAGCGCTCGGTTGGGTGTTTTTCTTTAAATCTTCGGTCCGTCTTACTTCTTACCCTACACGCACACTTATATACACTCACATACACACATACACGCCAATACATATCCACACCCAAATATCTGATTGTTTCTAGGCATGAGTGTAAAATCCGACAACGAATTACCCCTCAGTCACATCAGTTAAAGGCTGGGTAAGACCGGATGCCTTCTGAGAAGTATTCTACGTTGCTCACTCGCCAGTCGGTAGGCTTTCTGATAGACTTATGGGTAAGAACATAACCAAGGGTTGATAGCCTGAGGGGGGTGCTGGCCTGAGTTTGTCGGTAGCTCATGACCGTGGTTCGCTAAATCATGACCGTGGTTCGCTCAGTCGCTAAATAGCCTTAGATGCTGATGTGCCTCTAACCGTAAATCCATTCCTTTCCTTCTTTTTGTTTCTCGCTTTTCCTTTCCATTCCGTTATTCCCAGCATTTGCAAGTCTTTCTTTACTCCGCCCCCCCCTTCTCTTCCTTGCTCTTCCCTTCAGTCTTGAACCCCGTATAATCCGTTCCAATGTTTGCCACTCTTTGCTGTCCATCCTTTCGATCTGACCCCATCAACTGACTTGCTTACTCCTGATTTCCTTTACTAAATCTGGACAATTAAATATTATTGCTAGTTCTTTGTTCGTTCTAATTTTCCACTTTTATTTCTTTGAATGGGGTCATATATTGATGTCAAACACTAAGCTGAAACAGATTTACCACTAAACATAAATCACTTTTTATAGAGATTGAATCATCTCCTGATAATCCTAACATGGTTAGTGAAACAAGACATAACCAAGGGTTATAACCAAGGGCAAATAACCAAGGGTTGATAGCCTGAGCGGGGTGCTGGCCTGGGTTTGTCGGAAGCTGATGACTGTGGTTCGGAACCCACGTTAAGTTGTCCAGTCGCTAAATAGCCTTAGATGCTGATGCGCCTGTAACCGTAAATCCTTTCGTTTTTTCCTTTTTGAACCTTCAACTTCTAGACTTGATTGTAGGAGTCTTGACTTGGTGTCTCGTTATGAGATAAGTCCAGTTCCAACAAAAAAGAGGAAAGTATATAATCGAAGAAGGAAAGCTGCTGTGGCAGCAGTAATCACATGTTCACCAGATATAAATGATCTCATCGAGAAGTAAGAGAGTAAGAAAAAAATAGAAAAAGAAAAGAAATTATCCAAGAAACAGAATAAGAAAAAAAAACAACTAACAAAAACAAAGGAAAAAAGAATACTAAGGTAGATCCTGTAAACTCGATGAAGACTCTGAGGATGAAGACGGAGCCCAGTTTAACACAAACAGTGAGCCTGATGCCACAATAGGAAAACAAGGTCATCACTCAGCGGACTCCGAATATATGTTATGTTGGGGACTATTTTCTGAAGATATTCAAAGAGAAACATGGATCAAATGTTTAATATGTGGGCTTTGGGCGCATAATGACTGCGCTGGTCCAGAGATTGAGACTTAGGTTTGTCATTTTTGCATGTAGAATAAGTTAACTTTAACAGAATAAGTTACTTTTATGTTTTACCAAAGTCTCAAATTCTCTTATAAAAAGATATTATTTTTTTTTTTTTTTAAGAAACATTGTGTCTTATTTTCATATTCCATATTTAGATGTCTATTCCATAAATACCTACTATTTTGTTTCTTAGATTATTAATTAAAAAAAAGATATGTAATCATGGGGACTGCCGACAGAAGTGCAAACTTAAAACTTTGGAAAAACTGTCTTTTTTTAAATTTTAGTAGGCTCGAGGATCTAACCAAATATAGAAAATGGATATTTAAAAAAACTAATTATATTACAATACTTTTTTGTTAAGTTCTAATGGTGAAATTCAAAGATATAAGTTTATAAATAGATTTTTTGAAAAAAATAACAAAACACGTATTTTATTTCTGACAATTTAAACAAATAAATAATAATTTTGAAATATTACATTTATTATAAAATTTTATAGAATTTTTAATTTTAAAATCCGCGACAAAAATACTATCGAACAACTAAAAATCTGTTTTACCACGCTAGTAAAATGCCTCCTAAGCCAATATGAAATATTCATTGCACGATGTATTGTAGAAATTAAATATTAAAAAAATAAATAATATCAAATTTTTCAACGCAAATATTATTGGATATATTCGAAAATATATGCTTTGTTTTTGTTATTAATTTTTCTACATAAAAATATTAGCATATTAAGTACTCACTCTTGACCTGCACAGTGATTCTACAATTAGACAATTAAAATAATGGTTATCTAACACACAATTTAATTTAAAACACATTAAAATACACTTAAAACACAATTGGCGTCGCCAGTCTAGTGCAACACGTCACTAGCATGTCGGTGACGTGAACCCATAAGTTTTGCCCCTACCGAAAATCGCTCAACGCAGCCAAAGAAGTTTTCACTTCAAAATTATGTTAATTTATATTAAAAATCAACACTGTCCCTAAGGTCAGTCAAAATATATGATTGACTATGATTATAATTAAAAGCCTTCATGATAGTGTTTTTTTATGCCATAAAAACAAAATAGTATTCCATATTTGGTCACTGTCCTCTCACTGTTGTTGAGTTAAATAAGTATTCTGTTTTAAGGCGACAAAAAATTAGTTACTATGCACAAACCAAATAATTTGTAATCAAATTTCCAATACGAATATTGCTATAGTTATTAATAAATACTGTTTGATTTTATTTTACGCACATTGGATTAAAAATAATTTTTAGGTACGATTGTATTAAATCAAAAAAAAATTGTATTTACGAAGCTATAAAATTAATTGGAGTCAATATTTGTCCATTCATTTAATTATTCTGTTAATTAACTTCGAGTGAAGCTTGCTGAAAACAACTTAGATTTTTTCCACGCTTTATTTCAGATTTATTTGTCGAATTGAGAGTAATTTTAATCAAATTGATCAATGTGATTAAAATTATTGGTAATTGAAAATATTTACTGCAAACCGTTTCATCCGTAATATATCAAAGTTATTTCAGTTAATATTTGTATATTGCAATTTACATATATTTGAGTTGTAATTATAAAGCATCGGGATAGATGGCATAAAGTGCCAATAAGAACATTTATTTGTTATTTAAAAAATATTCTCAGTGAATCAATGTTTAAAAAATAATATATTTGGCAGTCAGGGTTGGAAATCGTCTTTAGTACTTCCAAAAGTTTGTCCTTCATAGATACGTTTAGTTTTTGGATATAACCAGAATTCGCATGTAGCCAAATCAAGCAAATATGGAGGTAGTTAATCAACACCAAACTTTTTTATCTTTAGCTTGCTTTTGTGCTTTTTGTCCGCTATTTGTTCCTATTCCTCGCTTTTTCCTTCTAGATGTAATATTTAAACAAGCTAAATCCTTCGTTACCTCATCCAGCATCCAGTTTTAATCTAGGTCTCCTTCTACTTTTTATTCCTCTGATTCTGCTCAAGTTTCTTGAGAATCCGTCAACAATTCCTCCTTAGGACACGTCCTTAACCATCTCAGTATCTATCTTTTTATGTTCTTTATTATACAGGTTTGTTTGTACAGCTCTGGTAATTTTTCATCTCCTACTTGTCTACCTTTATATATTTTTCTTAGACATTTGTTTCTACCTACAACAAACATTTCCTGTTCTCAGTAACAAACTGTTAGTGCTGTTGGTTTTAAAACAGATTCATACATTCGCAGTTTTATTCGTCTGGACAATACATTGCTACTGATAAATTTACTGAGTTCATATACACATTTGTTTTTATTTGTTAGTATTGTTTTCAATAGTATTTACCTTCGTTCGCCTGTACATACGAGGGTTGCTATTTATGTATCCAGAATAATAAATAAAAACAAATATTTATTATTGAAAATGGTTTTATTGGTTTTCAAAATATTCTCCGCGATGATCGATATACTCTTGCATACGTTTGAACCAATTTTCATAGCACTGTTTCTATTGAGGTATCTCCAAAACATGCATTTTGAACGCATCAACCACTTCGTCTGGCATCGAAAATCGTTGACCACGTAATTTATTCTTCACAGAAGGGAACAAAAAAATCATTTTGTGTAAAATCAGGCCCCTACGGCGGATGACCCATCAAATCGATGTTTCAAATATTGAGTTGTTCGGTCCGATGTGTTTAAGCTCGCTTTGTCATGGTTGTTTGTTCTTATTTCTTATCAACCAATGGTTGTGTACTATTCAGTATTAACCGCTCTACGGTTTTCTACTGACACTGTAGCCACATGCCCTTTTATCCCAAAAAAATAGTCGACCATTTGCTTCGAAATGCTTCTTGCGCAAACAACTTTTGTTAGGTTTGGTTCACTTTGAAAAAACCCATATAGTCGACTGCTGTTTACTTGTTATACCTGTGTAGATGTTATACATGGCTTTTGACGCACCACGATTATATTTGTTGAGCATTTCTTTGCTCAAATCTGTGCGGTTCATCAAATTTTGCGGAATCCAACGCGCACAAATCTTTTTCACGAATGAATGTTCATGTAAACTCT
The DNA here is from genome assembly GCA_031761425.1 of Cosmopolites sordidus. Taxonomy (NCBI): domain Eukaryota; kingdom Metazoa; phylum Arthropoda; class Insecta; order Coleoptera; family Curculionidae; genus Cosmopolites; species Cosmopolites sordidus. The sequence goes on along the minus strand of JARFXV010000516.1, from coordinate 97,372 downwards.
TTTGTATGCTTGTCATACTAATGGACAGGGTTGCCTCAATCTCACGGTATGTTTTTTGGCACAACATCCAATTTTGGACGACCTTCTTTAAATCCGTTCGTGAGCGAACGACGGCCAGGATTGAATTCATTAAACCAGTGATATACAGTGGTTTTAGATGCTTCATGGAAAAAATCGAAGTGAGTTTATCGATGTTGAGATAATCCACGTGGCAAATCGTAGTAAATCATCGCACGAAACTTCTCACGAGTCAGTTCCTTTCTTTGACTGAAATGGAATTGTTAAATCTCTAAACAACATAAATAGGGTTCGTATGACAAAAAGTTCTGAGTACGTATAAAGTCAACAATGTCAAACTTTACGATGTATATGTCAGTTGGTGCCTAACACATATATAGCAACCCTCATATTCAATTTCCTACTTCTGTGCCTAGGTATGTAAGGCTCTATTTCATCGAATTCAAAATTATTTCCCTATATGTTCTTATCTGTAATTTGTTATTTTTAACTCTGGGTCTTGCTGGAATCCTAACAAATTTCTCGATATGCCTCAGCATTTTCTTTAGCGTTAATAGGCAAACAAAAGAAATATTTCCTCTTTTATAATGAACAATCGGTAGGAACAGACAGATCAGAAACATTAAACAAGTCGAAATTTTATGTGCTCGTGTAAAACAATCATAAAGGAAATGGATTTGTTTTAGTTTACGTTTATCTTTCTGTGTGCGATTGCCAGAATTGTGGTAAAGTAAGCAGTTAAAAATATGTTATAGTGAGGGCAAAACTTTCCCAGATAAAGAACAGTCTCTATAGCAGTCTAACTGCCCAACTGGCTAGCGAAATCCCCAGACAAATTTTTTTGATTTTGACATAGTAATAGTAACAAATGAAAGTAAAGTTGTCGAACTGGATAGACAAAAAGAAATATGAAAAATGTGCTGCTCAATGCAGGAAAAAAAAGTATCAACAGAAAGAAAAAATCCTACAGAACGAAGAAGACCATCAATTAAGAAGTAAGATGGAAACATTGTGTCCATTAAAAAATTGCACAGCTCGAAGAGAATATTTAAAATATTCAAAAAATAAGAAAAAAATTGGCCGGGTGCTCCACGTAAAATTTACCCAATCCAATCTCGAGACCGGTTTCTAGCCTTAAGCCATCATATGCCCGGTTTGAGTTGAACGATCGAAAGCAACTGAAGAATTGACCAGACCAGATCCTGACCAGATATATCAGCCAAGTCGGATGTAAAGCAGTTAAATGCTGCTCACGCTATCCAGTGGCTCATAATACTACAACTGTGCGAAATTGTGAATTATACCTAATGAATAACTAGCAACTAATTACCTGTACAATTTCCTAAAAATCATAAACAATTTTAAAATCCTGAAGGCAATTTATAAATAAAGCTTGCGAATCCTTCTTTTTGATGAAACAATAGGGGAATTTTTTTTTTAAATAACACGTGCCTCAAGACGATCTAAGTTAATTTTTTGATAAAATCGTAGTTTTTTGTAAGTATCTCTTAAATTATACGGATTTGAGAAAAATATATAGGGACAATTTTGTAGGAAATTAAATTCTCTATAAAGGCCCTTTCCAATTTCATCATAAAATTCATATTTTGAAAATGCCAAAATCTCAAGTGTTATCCGCTTCGACTGAAGAGTCCAAGTCGTGACTCTTCTCAGAATCAACGGATCAACACCCGGAATGATTTAGAAACATTATCTATTACATATCATTATATATATATATATATATATATATATATATATATATATATATATATATATATATATATACATCCCAAATGAAAATTAAATTTTAAGAAATTGACGCAAAAAACGAAAAAATCTCGGTTAAAATTGTCGAAAATAGACAACATAAAACCACCATGTCGAACGACTGCATAAAAGTCAATAAAACGTCGAAAAAACGTGAGCTACGTCGTTGTTGGTTGTTTATGGCACCTTCTGCCGTCGCCACTTGAAATTTTCAACAGGAGAGCACTCAGGAGAGTTCGTACGCTTAAACGTTTACCGTTCGGATTTAGCAAATATTCCAAATGTGCGTCATAAATGTTAACTTAGTGAATGTTACATTTTTATACTATCTACGTAAGACAATTAATAACTTGTACATATTTAGCATTTTTTTTTATCATTTAGACATATTCAGTGAGGGAAAAAGGTACTTGAATAAACCAATTTCGGTCAGGTTTCTTTATTTTGACTCCTTTCATTTCTTTAACTTTATATTATTTATATTAGAGTGGCGCTAAATAAAATATCTATTTCGTATTGTTTTTGCTAAATTAACTTCTCTTTGCGAGTTTGACAACGCAGTGGTCGGGTATATCTAAAAGTCAGGTCTGTTTTCAAATTTTGTAACTGTTAATAACTTCTTTATTTTGCAACTTTTATAAGAGTTCTTAAACCTGTTAAAATAAATGACTCAAATTTGAAAACACCCTGTATAAATCCCAAAATATAACTATTCTTCAAATAACTGAAAATCATCGACGATAACTCTATACTTAGATATCATACTGCCGGAAAATCCTGAACTAAACATATCATAACTTATTATTAATGTTAATTAAACAGAAACAGCATACAACTTGATTTTCTCACGGAGCTACACGCAAACTTGGTTGTGCCACATAAACAACCGGGATGTTTATTCGTTACGAGAATTTCAAGCTAAGACAACGAAAAGGGTGTTCAAAATGCGTGAAATATTTCAAATGTAATGCAATCGGAATGATACTATTGGAGTTACACGGATACAATTTCAGGTATACATTCTGTAAATAAATACCAGGAATTGTTCGATAAAACACAAAATGTGTAGGTTTAATCATACATGTATATTTTATCGCCTTTAAATATGCCCCATTTGATACACTTATACACTATGTCAGTGAATAATCCAGGTGACGGAACATTTCTTAGAGGTACTTTTTTGAATAGTCTTCAATTTCTACTACTAGTTTTGTTTTATGGCGTCAATGAGCTGAATACCTCCAAAAAGGGTTAATTTGAGTTTGGGGAAGAAAAAAATCACACAGGACCATTTCTGGTGAATGCGGTGCCGGATCGACTACATTCCATAGAAAAAAGAACAAGAATCATTCTTTCGCAAATCTCACTTTTTACGGTAAATATTTTCTCTCAAACATCTCATAATGTTCAGCTAATATTGCCTTTTGACAAATTGCTACTCAAGTGAATAACACTACGGCAAAGCAACATGACTTGCAACAGTTTTCGAGCGACTTTGATGTGGTTTTCTTAGTTTCTTTTTGACTGGTTTTCATATCAGGTTATGAATCAGACGTTCGAATGTAGGGTTCGAATCAGAAACCTGCTAGGGGTGCTCTTTTTGGCTCCCTTGAATGGCTTTTATAGTCTCAAATCCGAAAAAGTGTTGGATCACGAGAGGAATTCAAGTGTCTTGCAATCATAAACGTGTGCTCCATTACAAAACAATAAAGAGGCAAATTTCTAAACAATATTATAAAACATACTGTAACATACTGAAACAAATAATTGGGAACGCAAAAAAAATGTCGAATAAAGAATTCATATCTAAATCTGAAAATAAACTGGCTGCTTCTTGGAAATTGGTAAAAAAATAACAGACGAAAGTAAGCAAAATAAGAGTGTATTGGAGTGTTTTGCTTCGAAATATGGTGATCCTATTCAAACCGTTAATTTAAATAATTATTTTGTGGATTCTTGTTTGGATATGAGTCCGATTACAGCCTGCAATGCTTCAGTTTCCTCGGTGGCTTAGACAATATATTTGGCACCTACGGCATGGGACTTCGAAAATAATAAAGAAATTAAAGAATAAAAAATCAGTCGGGGATGACAATCTTCCAACACAAATAATTAAAGAGATTGCAAACTATATATCTAGATCATTATCTTTTATTGTGAACCACTGTTTTTCCAGTGGTGCATATTCTGATTTATTGAAAAATACGCTTATAAAACCAATGTACAAAAAGGGCAAATCAGATGAAGAAAAAAACTACAGACCTATAGCGTTACTAAACAACGTTAATAAAATATTAGAGAAGGCATTTTATAAAAGATTGATAGGATTTTTAGAAAAGTACTATATAATTAGTGATAACCAAAATGGCTTCAGAAAAGGAAAATCAACGACTAGGGCAATTTTCCTATATATCACCTATATATCCAATTCATTAAATGCTAAAAGAACCACGATGACAATGTGCATTGATTTGTCTAAAGGTTTTGATAGTGTTAACCATGAAGTACTGCATACCAAATTGAGTAACTATGGCATAAGAAGCAATGCTTTAAAACTGATTAAATCGTATTTGAAAAATTGTACGCAACAGATATTAATAAGGGATATTGATGGCAGGGCCTTTCTCTCAAAGAGGGTACATGTAATCAAGGGTGTTCTGTAGGGTTCGGTTTTGGATCCATTGTTGTTTGTACTATATATTAATGATATCACTAAAATGTTGAGTGAACAAACCTTATATTTAGTGAGGGGAGCATTGATGATGTACAGGCAAGTGTATATAGGACGTGCGAGGTTCTTGATCAGTATTTTTCTGCTCACGATCTAATTTTCAATGCATCAAAAACACAGTGCATTCTTTTTGAAAATTGCAAAATTAATGACCTCAATTTTGTTTACAACAGTGTATTGAAAACGACAGAATGTGCCTCAGTACTTGGATTAGTGATTGCCCGGAGACTGGATTGGAGGTCCCATATTGAAAAACTTGCTTTTGATATATCAAGATATTCGTATGCCTTGAGAGTTATTTCCAAAAATGTAGGGATAGATGCAGCAATTTCGGCGTATTACGCATTCGTTCGGTCTAGGATAGGATACGGATTGATTTTTTGGGGAAACTCACCTGATATGCATAGAATATTTGAGCTTCAAAAAAGATGTATTCGAGCAATTTTTAAATTGAGTTATAATGATAGTTATAGGGATATCTTTGTTAAAAAAAAAAGGATTTTCAGTATTGGTAAGCATGTATATTCATGATTCTTTTATGTTTGTATATAACAACAAAGAACTTTTTGAGTCATTCCAAAATCAACTTGAGAATGCGACACGACATAAATCCGATCTTTTACCATCAAGATATAATTTTAGTTATATTCAAAAAAATGTTAACTTTATGATAATAAAAATAGACAACAGTTTTCCTTTAAATTTCCGTTTAAAGTCCAAAATTGCAGCAAATAAAAGCCTAAAGAAATTCTTGTTTAAAAAAACGTATTACTTATTAAATGACTGTTTTACTGATATGGACAGATTTAATATAGCTAAATATAACATAAATAATTTGTATATTTTATATTAGAATAGTATTAATTATTAGTGGAAAAATGCTATTGATCGTTTGAGTTTATTTTCTTTTTTGTTATTTTTTTGTAAGAATTATTTATTATGTTTATTATATTTATTATATTATGTTCACAATGTTCCGTGCCTACATGGCAGTTACAAATGTACATTTAATTGAGACAAATAAATCCTTATATATCCATCTATTTAAATCGTTCACGAATTACATTATTTAATGCCATATCTGAGGAATATGGTACTTGTTGAGTGATATTTGTTTCATTTTTAGCGAAAAATTAATGAATAATCATTGCGGTGTCTGATGATGATGACCCAAACGACACATAACGCTTTAATAATATTCTTTATTAACTCCTGAAACGATGCCTTTGTGAACAATACCATGATGATCTAAGAAAACAGTTACCATCATGTTTGATTAACTTTGACGAGGTTTGGTTCGCTTTTGGTTCATCTCATCTTTAACAGGAAACTCTCTTGAGTGTTGATTTGTTTCTGGATCATAAGCATAAATGGGTGGCTCATCACTAGTATTTATGCATTTCATCATCCAAAGTGATGGATGTTTATCGTCCAAAAAAAGCATCTCATCAGCAACTTCAATACGATAATGTTTCTCAAAAAAATTCACAAAGACTCACTGAGTTTCAATTGTTCTTCAAAATTGATTGAATTAATTCAAATGGTATTCCAGTAATATCTACAATGTCTCTAATACTTAACAGATGATTACTCAGTACCAGATCCTTGATTTTGGAAATGCTTTATACATTTCGAGGTTCATTTTCTAGTGCTTCTCTATCTTCACTAAAATCCTTGTACCTCTTGCAGGCATTTTTTTTGTTGCATAGCTTTACTACACTTTTTTTGATTGATTTTTAATTGATCCACACAAGAAATTTTATTTTTTAGAAAAAAATTAATTTTTTTGGATGATAAATTTATAATATTTTATAATTATAAAAATCCCCGACAATAATATTTAAGAATCACAAAAGACGCTATATCGCCTAATTTAAAAATGTTAAATAATAATAATAATAATATTTTTATTGCTGTACATTTAACAATGATCAATACAGAAAATAGTAATATATTACAAGATAATAGAAAACATATATAAAATCACTGCAAACGGGCCTAGGTGGCACAAGTAATGATTTAGAAACCTCAGCCTTAATGCTTATGTAACTTTGTTAATCCTGCACTCCCTAATAGGAGCGATGGTGTCAAATAACGAAATTATTAGATTACTAAAACATAATACTCTTAAATTCCTGAATTGTAATAGTTGTTTTAATAAATTCATATCTACATTCTTTAGGCATCTCGGTATATTTTATTGCCGATTTTTCAATATTCTGTTCATGACTACAAAAAACAATCTGATGATCAAATAAATTGTAAACAGATTTGGTACCCGATATGCAAGAATTTATCTCTTCTGATATTTAAGTCTATTTGTGTGGCAGTTTTATCTGTTATGCGAGTAGGTGAGTCAATATACTACAGCTACAGACCAAAACTTTCCAAGGCCATGTTAAACCTGCTTATCATACTATCATCACAATTTATCATATTAATGTTAAAGTCATCGCTACACACAACCGTATAACACATTATTACACAAATCGAAATACTATTTTCAAATATATTCAAATAGTCAATGAAATTAGTATTCAGTAGTATATATATATATATATATATATATATATATATATATATATATATATATATATATATATATATATAATATCAAAGCCATGCGTAACCCTATTCAATCTTAATCCCAGCCATAACTATTCAAGCGATAGATCCACACTTCTGTATAATACGTTACAATAAAATTTGGATTCAATATCAATTGCAATACCGCTACCATGTGTAGACCTATCCTGTCTGAACAATTTGTAGCCCTCAATATGCCGTATGATATTATTAGATGATGTTTCACATAAACACATTACATCAAATTTCCTCTTTAGTAAAGATGCCTTAAAGTCAGCAAACCTACCAGGCAAAGTTGCTATATTATAAAAAGCATAACATATCCGATGTATCTATATTGTCTCACACTAAGTACAAATATAACTAGAGAAAAAGAAAAACAAAAATAATAAAGAAAACAAAATTCATTGCTGGCGAACAAGGAAAATAATATTGAAAAACAATTAAACTACCAATCAAAAGTTAAAGTTTACAGCCATCAGTCTTTACTTATAATATGTTAATATGCTCAGTGGTTACGATGGCGTAAATCCTATCTTTAACTTTAGCAAACATTCGTTCATCTCTGATCCAGATATTACGGATGGCAAATGTCTTTTTTGCCAACGAGTATAATTCATAGACCTCCTTGGTAAGTTCTTCCACCATTTTCATTATTTTGATATCAATAATCATTTTATTACCCTTGATCATTTTATTACCCTATGTATGATAATTGTTTCGATATTTGATGTTCGTATAGTTTATATTTGAAAAAAGCACTGTGTGTCGAAACAATTGGGCTTTTGAACAAACATTTTTCTTATCATAAATGGAAAGATCATATATAACTTTTATAACAAAACAATTTTTATTTTAGTTTTTTTCCTTATAATTAAAAAGTTATATCAAATTGAAAATAAATGTTTAAATCAAGTACAGATGACACGCCGACAATTCCCGAGAACAATCGGAGCAATTTGTGACCTCACACAATGTACCGAAGGCCAATCGGTTCGGCTCGCGGCAATTCGCCCTCTTCCTGAACAGACGTTCCGAAACAATCGGAGTTTTGGGTAAATAAAACAATTTATCCTATCTTAGTCATCGCTCTATAGGTTTAACCTATATCTTTGACTGCTTTTGTTGGTTTGCGATCGATTTGAAAACATACTTGCTTTTAATTGTTATTTAGACTTTCGGTGATGTTTTCGACGTTATTCTCATATATCTTTATATAAGATATGGAGGCTCAAAGATAAGTTCAGAATGAAATCAGATTAGGGTTCCTTTTGTGTTTTGCAATCGTTTTTATAACTTTTATTTATAATATTTAATTCATGTAGGGATAACAGATTAACGTGCCAAATTTATAACAAGGAATATTCCTGTGTGTCTGCAAAGAATCTAGGTGTAGCAACAATAAAAAAGCCCTACAGGATTGTCAATTTTGTAGGATAGGAATAATAATATTCAAGAATTAGACAAGAACAGACAAGAACAAAATTCGACTACCGATTTGGAAGGTAATCGTATATGAAAAATTTTATACTTATGAAAGTTTTCCAGGATAATCTAATTTGTAGATGGTCGAAGAGTAGAGAAATTTGTATGATTAGTTGGATGAACATCAACTAGTTAAATTAAGGACTGGCGAAGTAGTTTTCCATGGAATCAAAACAAACATCTGAAGGAGTATGCAAAAAAAAAAGAAAAATAGAAAAGCAAACCTACTTTCCAAACAAAAAGAATATTTATATGCTAAATAAAAACAAAACAGTTAAAATATTTAGTGTTTTTCAGGATTTTGGTACATTTCATTTATTGATTGAACATATTCATTTGATAAGGTATGATTAAACAACCAAGGTTAGAAATTTATTATAGGCATTGACGACTGATAGTAAGCTGACTAGGGGTAGGTTTTCCAGTGGGTAGACTTTAACAGGAGAGTTCCACACTTTGAATATAAGTTTTCCACTAAAAAAATGGTTTACGTACCTTCTCTTATTTGGGAAATCTCTGACTGTTCATGCATTAGAGTTAGCAGCCAGATTTATTTATATTTGCAAATATTATTAAATCAAGACTCTAATGTGGTGGTTTGTAAAACATGTAAGGTGAAAAATCGCCATCGTTTTAAAAATAGTGAAAACCTTAAAGCAATAATGTAGTATGGGTGGGTTTAAAAAAAATTGTTAATAGAGTTTAGTGTGAGGGTTTGAAGAATCTGTGTGGTTTTAAAAATATTGCAAACTTCAATGAACACAATCAAACAAATATGTATATAATTTTGGGTAGTGATTGTTTTATTTTGAATTGATTATTAATGTAGTTTACATATTATAATCTACTGTAATATATTATCCATATTATCATAGATGGGTGAAGTTTTATGTATATTTAACAGTATATTTTTTATTGAAATAAAATTAGTGATTGAAACAGTATGTATATGTTTTGTTTTTCTAATTATGATTTATATTGTTTTTTTTGCTCAAAAAATAATTACAAAACTAGAAAATATCTTTTGGTTACTCAATATTTAATATCCAATACCCACTGAAGAAAATCAGTGGGTGTTGGATCTTCACTTCTCCGATATGTCCACATAAGTAGTGCTAATGCATGTTTTCAACCACCTGTTATCAAATATATACAAAATATTACTGTTTATGACATTATATTATTTTTTTTTGTTTGAGTATTGATTTCCTGCTGAAGCTGCACAATCGTGAAATTTTGGGTTTCTTGGACTTTTCTTAATTTCTCATTATTAATCAAGGTAACCGTATAAGCTTTACTCCGACCTTTATGTTCTCAACATACACGTTCTTTTACCCTGCAAATACCACTTTTGCATTGAAGTTGAACAAAACCTACAGCCTTGTCACCGTAGCTTTCTCATGACACCCTACAAATAGTTTAATTATATTTAATAGAAATATTTTGTTTCTTATTTCCATTTACATTATTATTATTTATTAAAAAACTTACATCGATGCCTTAGCACCTCGAACTTCAGCTGAATTGAACCGAATGTCGTTTTTTTAGAAAATCTGTGACCATAAAAATATCCACAGCAGGTATATTATCAGAATTAACCTTTATGAACCCTTTGTCACACATTACTGAACTAAATTAGTAATCAATAATATTTTATTTTGTACTTAACTAACAATAATGTTGACAGTATATATACGAATAGAAGCCATTGACGGTACTGATGTGAAAACACTGGTATTCTGACGTTACAAATATAGCAGTCAATCGCGGCGCGTTCGTTATCACGTGATTTTATTTAAAATTTTGTACATTTTAATTCATTTATAGTTAATTGTAACAAGATTTTAAAAAGTTTATCGCATTGATTATATGAATATTATTTATGATAAAGTCTTAAAATAAACTAAAAAAATCGATAATTATTTTTTATTCAAAAACCCAATTGTCATACATACAATTTTAAATATAGTGGAAACTTTTAGATATTAATCTTTGTTTATTTAGTATCGGCTACCTTAGTTAAATTTGAAATTGATTATTATTAGTTTCGGAATTGGAATTGGTCCATTAGTGTTCTTTTGACCCACCCTGTAGCAGTAATCTATCTCTGCCGCTTGTACTCCAAAATAACTTCCTATTAATTTAGACCATTCAGTCGTACCAGCTTAAAAAAATCCGAAGAGCTCCCTTCCTTCTCTCTTCGATCTTAAATTCACCTTACGAGACTTATAATCACAATGGTGGACCGCCTTACAAATGTTTATATTAAATGTAAATGGAATTATAAAATACATTTTTCATTTTTTATATTCTCGAATATATTATGAACAACACATTGCAAACTTACCATATTATAAATATAATAGCACTACAACTAAATGTTTAACATTTTCCTGGTTTTAATTTACAGCTTTCGCTTCAGTCACCATTCATAACTTAACCTTTCGACATCCACTTAGACGTGAACTCAACTCCAGGTGGGTCGTGCTCCGGTGTTTTCGAGTGCTCGACGAAAATAATGAAGCGACAAAGGTCACAAACGGTTTATGGACTTTTAATGAGTTGATAATTGCGAAAACTCCACCGGAATAGAATCGCAATCCGGAACAGTATCGTATTAATCAAACTAATTTTGGCGACGTTGGTTCGAGCTAGGTGGTGATAAAACGAATGCTGAGTAGAAAAACAGCTTATTTCAGATTCAGTCGAAGGTTTTTCTAATTATTCTTTTTTTATTTCCATTTGAGAAAGATCTTTAATTTATGTTTTACCAGATCTAAGTAATTCAGAGCATGATAACTGGTCTTTCAAATTGAGCGAGTGAGTTTTTTTATTCTTTAATAAAGCACAGATGGCGTTGTGAATTTATCTAGGTCTGGTCTCATTTCAGAAGTGTAATGTATGACGTTTATAAAAATGGACTCGTACACAATACAACAATGCGTTAAAATTGTTGAATTATTTTGTGAAAATGGGCAATCCGGGGGAAAGTGATATTAACGGTTTGCACAATCATCGAATCAATCGAATTGTCAAAAAGTTCAACAAACTGGCTCTATGAAAGTTAAATAAAGGTTAATATATAATATAGATATATATTTACTATATAGTGGTCATTCATTAGAGTATATTTATTTGACTTGAAAGTGTTGCTGAAGACATAGTTCGACGCTCACAACAATTTAGACTCAGTGAATCCACAACATGGCATATTTTACTAAAACATTGAGCTCTGAAGGCATATAACGGTTTTGAGTTTTTCACTTTTAATAGAATCTGATACAAAAAATAAAACATTAATTTATTATTGAATTATATCATTATACAAGGTAGGGGAGTGGAGGGCTAGTAGTAACATGGGTAAGTAGTAACAGCTTAATTACTTCAGCAGGTTTCCAACATTTTGTTTTGAATTTACATTTAACGTGCTCCTTATAACGGCCAGCCAGTGAGACGCGGAAGAGCACAGTGAGTGATTGTGAGCAAGCACACCATTTTGCAAATTAAGTTCGTAAAGTTTGATTCTAAGTTTCTGCATTGTCTTTTTGAAATGAGTATCTATTATTTTGTGTAGTCAATATATTAAGCGATTATATGTTACTCATTCATTTGACAATAACAAACTTTTTTCAATAAACAAAAATGTTGAAAATGTTGTCATGGGGTTAGTTGTAACGAAATTTTAGGGCACATTGTAACATGTTACAACTTACTCCTTCACTTCTGCCCTTCACCCCTTCCACTGCTGGGCAAAGCCCTTGCCTATTGCAGATCTAACAGATTTAACTTAATCAAATTTATTATAGCTCAAACAAATTATAAGAGAAAGTCAGAAACGGCCGCCAAATCTCAAGACGTCTACGTACCAACCGCAAGGAAAGTTTTAGAAAAGGGAACAAAAATTCGAAAAGATGTTGCAATGTTTGATCTTTGTCATGTGTCGCTGTTTAGATGTATCAAAAAGAAGAAAGACAACGAACCATTTTCTGTTGAATACACCAAAGCAAGATTAGTATTTACATCAGAAAAAAAAGAGAAAATTTCCGCGTATCTGCTTAAATGTGCTGATATCTATTTAGGATTGCTTCCATCAGAAGTAAAAAAAAGGTAGAGGACCAGTGCGCTGTAGCTATTGGCGTTAAATATATCTCTCCGTCTTTGCACAAAAATGGTATGACTAGAGCAGATTGGTTTAAAAATTTCATGGAAAAAAATCCAAAACTATCACTTAGAACGCCAGAAGCTACGTTGCTTAGCAGAGCAACATCATTCAATCAACCTAACGTGACAGATTTTTTTCAAAAGTATAAAACGATTCTACGAAAACACAACATTCCTGCTTCTTGCATTTGGAACGTGGATGAGACCGGAATCGCAACCGTTCAGAAACCAAATAAAAATCGTCTCTGCACGTGGTCAAAAGCAAGTTGGTGCGATGATGTCCGCCGAAAGAGCGAACAATGAAAGAACGCTAGTGGCTAGTGTTTTGAATAGTGTTCCTCCAATGTTCGTGTTCCCACGAATCCGGTACACGGATATATTTGTTCGAAGTGGGCTACCTGACTGTATTGGAGCTAGCAACTCTTCGGAATGGATGACTGAAAATGAATTTTCATAATTCATTGACCACTTCATCCAACACGTGAAACATATAGAACAGCATCTCGTCCTTCTCATATTAGAAAAGCACAGCTCCTTAGTCAGTATTGAAGTTGTAAAGAAGACCAAAGAAAATCATATTATCATATTTTTTTGTTATAAAATATATGGACACGTCACAATCATTCAGACAATACTCATATTATCATATTGTCATTCCCACCACATCGCTTGCACAAGTTGCAGCATTTGGATGGAGGGTGTATGGCCCATTTAAAAACTATCACAGACTTCTTGGATGATTAACAATCCTGGTAAAATTATGATTCCCGCCATAGTGAAAGATAGTTTGCCACTAGCTATGAATCCGAACATTATAATTAGTGGTTTCAAAGCAACTGGTATTTGGCCTTTGAATACAAATATCTTTCAAAATTCTGACTTTGCGCCCACTTTTGTCACTGATCGTCTTAACCCTGCTACGGAAACAGCCACAGAGAAAGCTACTTTGATGCAAAGTGAAGAAGATGTTATTAACAAGCTGACAGGTGAAAAGTTTAGTGAACCAGTTCCAAGATCGTCAGGCATCCAAAATAAATCAATCGGTTTTTCACCCTCAAAAATCAGACCACTACCTAAGGCTCCTACTAGGAAAAAATCTATCAGAGGTGGACACGCGATAGTGCGTTATATTGACTGATACTTCAGAAAAAGAAGCTTTAGAAAAAAAATTCCAAGAGAAAATGAAAAAGAAACATAAGCAAGAAGATAAAGAGTAAAGCAAAGGAAGGAGTGGATGACTGAAAATGAATTTTCATAATTCATTGACCACTTCATCCAACACGTGAAACATATAGAACAGCATCCCGTCCTTCTCATATTAGATAATCACAGCTCCCTAGTCAATATTGAAGTTGTAAAGAAGACCAAAGAAAATCATATTATCATATTTTTTTCTTATAAAATATATGAACACGTGACAATCATTCAGACAATACTCATATTATCATGTTGTCATTCCCACCACATTCCTTGCACAAGTTGCAACCTTTAGATGTGGGGGTGTACGGCCCATTTAAAAACTATGTGAATAGATCACAGACTTCTTGGATGATTAACAGTCCTGGTAAAACTATGATTCCCGCCATAGTGAAAGATAGTTTGCCACTAGCTATGAATCCGAACATTATAATTAGTGGTTTCAGAGCAACTGGTATTTGGCCTTTGAATACAAATATCTTTCAAAATTCTGACTTTGCGCCCACTTTTGTCACTGATCGTCTTAACCCTGCTACGGAAACAGCCACAGAGAAAGCTACTTTAATGCAAAGTGAAGAAGATGTTATTAACAAGCTGACAGGTGAAAAGTTTAGTGAACCAGTTCCAAGATCGTCAGGCATCCAAAATAAATCAATCGGTTTTTCACCCTCAAAAATCAGACCACTACCTAAGGCTCCTACTAGGAAAAAATCTATCAGAGGTGGACACGCGATAGTGCGCTATATTGACTGATACTTCAGAAAAAGAAGCTTTAGAAAAAAAATTCCAAGAGAAAATGAAAAAGAAACATAAGCAAGAAGATAAAGAAAAAAGCAAAGGAAGGAGTGGATGACTGAAAATGAATTTTCATAATTCATTGACCACTTCATCCAACACGTGAAACATATAGAACAGCATCCCGTCCTTCTCATATTAGATAATCACAGCTCCCTAGTCAATATTGAAGTTGTAAAGAAGACCAAAGAAAATGATATTATCATATTTTTTTCTTATAAAATATATGAACACGTTACAATCATTCAAACAATACTCATATTATCATGTTGTCATTCCCAACACATTGCTTGCACAAGTTGCAACCTTTAGATGTGGGGGTGTACGGCCCATTTAAAAACTATGTGAATAGATCACAGACTTCTTGGATGATTAACAGTCCTGGTAAAACTATGATTCCCGCCATAGTGAAAGATAGTTTTCCACTAGCTATGAATCCGAACATTATAATTAGTGGTTTCAGAGCAACTGGTATTTGGCCTTTGAATACAAATATCTTTCAAAATTCTGATTTTGCGCCAACTTTTGTCACTGATCGTCTTAACCCTGCTACGGAAACAGTCACAGAGAAAGCTACTTTGATGCAAAGTGAAGAAGATGTTATTAACAAGCTGACAGGTGAAAAGTCTAGTGAACCAGTTCCAAGATCGTCAGGCATCCAAAATAAATCAATCGGGTTTTCACCCTCAAAGATCAGACTACTACTTAAGGCTCCTACTAGGAAAAATTCTAGCAGAGGTGGACACGCGATAGTGCGATATATTGACCGATACTTCAGAAAAAGAAGCTTTAGAAAAAAAAATCGAAAGGAAATATAATCGAATGAAAAAATGAAACATAAGTAAGAAGATAAAGAAAGAAGCAAAAGAAAATGTAAGGGAAAAGGTAAAGGAAAGGCAAAAGGAAAATCGTCCGAAAAAGAAAAGTTTTATAAAGTGAAGAAAAGGGTTTTGGATGACGAATCAGACTCAGAAACAGAAGAGTGGTTCTGTTTGATTTACAGAGAAGAATACAACAGATCTGAAGGAGAAGACTGGGTCGAATGCTTGATTTGCAAATTGTCACACGCTAAATGTGTAAAGGGTGATCTTGTATCATATGTGTATGTGAACTGTGATTCTGATGAAGACTGAATTTGCATTTTATATCATATTCTATGAAGCGAGACTATTCTGAAAATTATGTTAAGCTATTGAAGATTCTTTTGACTGTTAATAGAAATTTTGTTGAATAGTTGTTATTTTGTTTAAAAGACTAAATAGACAAGCTACTACTAAGCGACAAGAAAGATCTCTAAATGTCGATAAAGAAACGCTGTTAATCTCATCACTTTGTAATAAATACGTTATAAGTAATATTTTTCATATTGATTTACAGGAAATGCCTAAAAATCATACAAATATGTTGTTTCATTATGTTGATACTACTTGCCCCACGCCTGTTACAACTTGCCCCAAGAACGGAGTATGTTACTACTTTCACAAAAAGTAATTTATTTATACAAGTATTGTATTGTTATATTGTTATTGTTATATTGTTATCAATTTAAGCCCAATTATCATTCTAATTGATACCTGAATAGATGTCCTCTCATTTAAAAGTGCTTCATCATGAAAATACTCAATATTTTGACTTCTCCATCGAAAAAAACTAAAAATTGTTACAACTAACCCCGCTCCCATATATTTTTAAAATAAAGTCCGTTTTTTAGTAAGAAGAAAAATACTATAATTATCATTAAAATGTATTTTTTCACTATTATACATACTTTTATCGATTTTTCTAGTTCATTTCCATTTTTGTTCAAACATTTGTCATACCACTCAGCAATTTTTTTGAATTCCGACGTCGCTAGAAATCGACCGCCTATAAAGCCTTCGTCGTCGTTAAACCGTTGACCACCAAGAAACTAAGTGAAAATCACTGGGTGCAAGATCTCGATTGTAAGATGAATGATCCAGTTTTTCCCAATCAAAAGATCTGGTTAGTCCTTGTGTTTGTGCAGAAACATGTGACCTTGCATTGTCACGAAGTAGCATCACACTGGAAGACGGTAGTTCACGTCCTTCGTTTTGTATGGCACGCCGCAATTTTCTCAAGGTGACACAATACGCATCAGAGTTGATTGTTCTGCCTCTCGGCAAAAATCCACTAACCAAGTCCCTTTCCTGTTCCAAAAAACAGTTGCCATCATCTTTCGTGCTGAAATTATCCGTTTGGCTTTCATTCTGGTTGGCGACGATGTCTGCCGCCATTCCTGACTGTTGCTTGGATTCAGGAGTCATGTGAGACACCCAAGTCTCATCTCCTGTAACAATGTGATCTAACAATTCATCTCCTTCCTGATTGTATCGAGTTAAAAACGATAAAGCAAAGCCCAATCTATTTTTTTTTGTGATCGTCAGAAAATAGTCTTGGAATCCACCGGAAACACAATGTTCGATAATTTATTTTCTCCGAAACAATGGTGTATAAAACTAACCTTGAAACCTGAGAAAATTCACTTGAAAACTTTGAAATCGTGAATAGCCAGCTCTCTCGAATTTTATTGTCCACATCACGAATCAAATCTCAGAAATCAGAGATCGGACAGGGCTTGGCTCATCGTGCACATTAACCATGGACATTCTCACCCACTTTCGAACTTTACTGTCACTCATAGCATTATCAACCTCAGAAATCTAACGATGAATATCCGCTTCTGACAAGTTTCTTGCACCCAAGAATCGAATTACAGATCGTATTTCACAGTCGGCGGGCATCTCAATTTTCTTCAATATTATAAACTTCTTCAGCTCAACACACAAACAGACGATACGACTGCAAATGGCGCCTAAACACGCGCAAAGCATGCTGGGAGCAGACGCGCAAGCGCACTGTGGTGTTTATCAGTATCAGTTCTGAATTGGACGGCATTTTTTATTTTTGTATGTAAATCATTTCTTTTATATTTCTTTTTTATATCGTTTTAAAATTTGTTATTAAAATTAACGTTGTGGTAATTATCTGTGGCGTATTTTAATAGGGCAATTTCGTTTTGCTCTAGGTTTCGAATGAAACATTTTAATAAATTTATTTATATGTTAACTAAACAATATTTCAAAAAATATGTCAACTAAACACAAACACAAGCAAAAATATATAATATTAAAACTCAATCTGATCAATCTAATCTCAACTAAACTTGAAGAGATTTACCACTAAACACCAAAACGCTTTTTTGAACTGCGCGACGCACATTTCGCTATAGCATCATTAGGAGATGATTTAAATTTTTTAGATTAAATCATCTCCTGATGATTCTAACATGGTTAGGGAAACGTGCGTCGAGCAGTTCAAAAAAAGCGTTTTGGTGTTTAGTTGTAAATCTTTTCAAGTTTAGTATTTCACACCAAAGGTTCCAACAGAAGAATTAATCTCAACTAACAATTTATAATTAATATTATAGCGTAAATATAGTATATTAATAAGATATTTTCAAAACGTATGTGTTAAAATATAAATGTATATTATGTGTATATATATATATATATATATATATATATATATATATATATATATATATATATATATATATATATATATATATATTTATATATATCATCATCATCATCATCATCAGCCTGTATCGATCCACTGCAGGATGAAGGCCTCTTCAGCATGTTTCTAACTTTCACGGTCCTGGGCTTTCCTCTGCCACTCGGGTCCAATATACTTAACGATGTCATCAATCCATCGTGCTTTCGGTCTTCTTCGCGGACGTTTGCGATCAAGCGATATCCGCTCCAGGATTGCCTTGGTCCATCTGTCGTCCCATCGCCTCGCTATATGGCCTGCCCATCTCCATTTCAATTGCTTTACTCTTCCAATGATGTTACAGACTTTTGTTTGTTTCCTGATCCATGTGCAGGGCTTTCTGTCTCGTCTTGTAATGCCAAGCATACATCTTTCCATTCCCCTCTGTGCCACCCGAAGTTTTTGAATTGATTGCGATGTGAGTGTCCAGGTTTCACTTAGTATGTCATAAAGGATAGAACGCACTGATCGAAGACTTTTCTTTTTAGGCAAAGTGGAAGTCTGCTCTTAAACACTATGTTGAGCCTACCAAATGCCTGCCAGCCACATTTAACACGCCGTTCCACCTCCCGGGCGGTATTCCCCTCCATTGAAATCATCTGCCCAAAATATATAAAGCTGTCCACAATATCCAAATCTCTTCCTAAAACTGAAATTCTTCTGTCCTGAGCGAAGTTATTGAACATAACCTGACTCTTGTTCAGGTTTATTTTCAAGCCAAATGGTTCGCCAGCCCTTTGCAGTTCTTGTATGCGTCTTTGCAGCTCCTCTGTGTCTTGTGAAATGAGAATAATATCATCTGCAAATCTAAGATGGTTTAAGTTTGCACCATTGATCTTTACACCATCCTGTTCTCAATCCAGTTTACGGAATACTTCTTCAAGGCTAGCCGAGAAAAGAATAGGCGATATCGCGTCACCCTGCCGTACACCTCGTTCTACATTAATTCCCACTTCAAGATCATCAAGGTGAATTGTGGCTGTAGCTCCATCATATATCGATTCTAATAGGTTTACATAAGCTCTCTCTACACCTTGGCTAAGCAGTGCATCCATTATCGCATGCATTGAGGTGGAATCAAATACTTTTTCGTAGTCGATAAAAGCCAAGCACAGTGGCATGGTGTATTCGTTGTGCCTTTCTATGACCTATACATATATAATACATATTACATTATAAGGTTAAATAAAAATAGCCAAAACGTAAACAAAATAAAAAAATAATTTTTATTATTATAATTGAGTGAAAACTCTAAGAAAATAAAACAATGGCGGATGGCGATCACAATTGCGTTTTTTCTCCCCATCAGAATGATAAAGTGGCGCAGCGAATCAAACCGCGAAAGAATTACCCAGATAAGCGCATTTCCAGATAAAAGATCGTCTTTTTGTCCCTCCATTTCACGTCTCCCCCACCACTTCGCGCAAAAAGCCCCATAAATCGTACCGTGCAGGCGAAAGATGGAACGAAACAAACAAATTGGACAACACGCGTATATGCAGATCATTATAAATTCAGCGTATTTTTCATTCTCCCTCTCTTTTCTGTCACACGGGGGAGAACACCCACACCTATCTCCCTACTAGCTCCATCTAACCAGTCTGGAGCTCGTTCGCACTAAAAGCACGTACGAAGACTTACGTGTTCTCTAGAAGAGGGGGTAATAAATAAGGATGATAATCCTTAAATTGACTAAACACGTCAGTTGAAACTAGTTGAGTGTCATTGCATAAAATACAGCATTGTACTATCCCAAAAAAAAATTATAACAATATTTTACAGTGTTCCTTCCAAGATTTTATGTTAAAGAATTGATAATTTGGTCAACCAATATTCAGTATATCTTCCTACTTTACAGCATTATTGACAATAATATACTGGGTGCAATAAAAAGTATTTTGGTAAATGTATACAACGATTACTCACGTCAATTTAAAGAAAAAAGTTCTTTACAAGTGTCCAAAACCTAAGGGTTCCCGAGAAAAAAAAACAATGTTATTATAAATTTACAATGTTATTAAAAATTATTTCAGTGTTTCAGTTCGATTAATAATACAGTGGGCTAGTGGAGAATATAGGGCCTGGGATTGGGTCCGAACAGTTTCACACAGTAGTACTGTTACGAACCACCGGATGGCGTGAGCTGCATTTCAATAGTGCTTTCATCCAATTTGGTCGATTGATATGGACAGGCCCCTGGTCAATCCTTCAGTTGCTTTCGAACGTTCAACTCGAAGCCCGACTGATGACAGCTTAAAGCCAGAAACCGGTCTCGGGAGATGCTTCTTGGCGTTTAATGGAGACTGAAGGATTGATAATTTTACGTAGAGCACAGGAAAAATGTTTTCGTTGTTTTTCGAATATTCGATTAATAACCCAAAAATAAATATATTCTACGCGAACATCAGATTATATTTCTTATTTATGGGAAACCTCTCCACAATTCCGAAGGAGCTAAGTGTATTTATCGGCAAGGATATCTCAAAAGGCTGCTTTCAGATCGGCAAACATTTTTGTTGAAGAGGATTCTACCAGAAGTACTGGAAGTGTTGCTCAGCAAGTTGAGGATTCCCATTGAATTGTACATAGAACAATAAAAGAGCAACTGATCTATCTTCATCATGTACAAAGAATACAAGCCCTCTTACCCGGTGATTTCTAGCACAGGCAGAAATATTGTGAATGGTTTATTGGCTAAAACCACAATAATCCAAATTTCCGTTCAATATTTTATCTACCAACTAACTTTTTTTACGAGAAATGGGGTGGTAGATATTTTGAAAAGTTAATTTTATAAAACAATTTATCATGTGTTTCTCAATGTGACGTGAGTCGTTAAAAAAGTGATATGACCTGAAAAATTTCATGTAATTTGAACTTTGACATTAAACGAGAATAATGTGTCATTTTTTCCTTTTTTTTGTTACAAAACAAACCACATTTTTGCGGAAGCGTGGAATAAACGACTATAAAGCACTAAACTCAAAGAGATTTACCATCGAATCACTTTTGAAAGTTCTCGACGCATCTTCCGCTAACCATGTTAGCATCATCAGAAGATGATTTAATCTCAATACTTTAAGCGACCAATTCAATAAAAACTGAATTCCGATAGATGGATATAAAAAAGACGAAAATAGGCGTTGCCATTGTTGAAAAAATTATCTTATTTTAATACCTGGAATGGTTACATTTTGGATATATGTTTTAAAGAAACTTTTTGTTCAAAAAACTATAATGAATCGTTGGTTAAAATTATAAACGTATTTTCCCTTACTCCCTGCATGCAATCCACAAAAACACTTTCAAATATTGCATACAATAATTATATAGCTTAATTAATGTATTTCTGCACATTTGATATGTTCAAAATGCAAAATTTGCAATACTAAAATTCATTCAAATATTACATACCTAGCCATTTCTACCAATATACTGGCTTGCCCAATTAAATAGTAAGTAATTCTTGAAAATGTATGGTGCATTTTTTGAGCAAAAAGTGACAGCTTAAACAAAAATTAGACTCATTACTAAAACAAATAGAATATCCCATTCAATTCCAAAAGTCTCTTGTGTTGAGCTACGAAAGGGTACTCATTAAAAACAATAATCATCGATACCCAACGCAAGTAAAGATCTATTAAAATTCTCGAAACAGTCCCGCTTTTAGCTGCAGCAAAAGAATCACACATTTGAAGGATATTTTCATTTCCATACTTCTACAACTGCCAGAATCTCACCCTCATGCATAACTCTGATTCTCAAACTATCTCATGTATGTTCACATAAAGGCAGAAACAGTAGAGTCCAATATTTATTTATTTATCGTATGGCAGTTTAGATGTACATAACAAGTAGTAACATTAACACAATCAAAGCACAATCATGGGTCAAAACTAAGCAAAAATTAAATGTCCAATAATCTCACTATTTCAAAAAAAGCTAAACTTGCTTGTCTCATTCCAATAGCTCCTTCCTTTTCAAATTTGGATAATTATAGAAAACCATGTTGTGTACAAAATGGCGATACTTTAACACTTTTAACATTACAACAAAATTTCAAGACTTCTGCTTAGCTTAGTAACAATTTACAGCATGACATTTTTTTTAAAACTGTTCACTTTTCGACAATATCTGTAATCACATACGGAAAAATAGAGAGAGAACAATCAAAAAGTGAATCAGTTTTTGTGTTCAAGATATATGTATTGGGTGTAACATTTTTTTGATCACTACTGTATTAGGAAAGGATTTGGAGATTGTGGACCACTTTATATATCTTGGGCAGATAATTTCAATGGAGGGGGATACCGTCCCATAGGTGGAATGGCATGTTAAATGTGGCTGGCAGGCATTTGATAGACTCAACATTGTGTTTAAAAACAAACTCCCACTTTGCCTGAAAAAAAGCCTTCGATCATATCGAAGTGAAACCTGGACACTCACATCGCAATCAATTCAAAAATTTCGAATAGCACAGAGGGGGAATGGAGGCATGTATGCTTGGCATTACAAGACTGGACAGAAAGTCCTACACATGTATCAGAGAATAAACGAAACTATGTGACAACATGGGAAGAGTAAATAAATTGAAATGGAGATGGGCAGGCCATATAGCGAGGCGATGGGACGACAGATGGACCAAGGTAATCCTGGAATGGATACCGCTTGATCGCAAATATCCGTGAAGAAAACCGAAAGCACGATGGACTGATAACATCTGTTATGGTACATTGGACCCGAGGGTCAGGGGAAACCCCAGCACCGTGAAAGTTGGAATCATGCTGAAGAGACCTTCATGAATACCGACTGCAGAGGATGGACAAGGGCTGATGATGACATATACATACATTACATGTATTTTCGTGACCGTTTATTTTTTTTATTATTTTTTTATTTATTGGGATTTTCGGTCAGTTAATAAATTATATTTTTTTATTGCTTTATTAACGTTTCGGTTTAATAATAAACCATCTTCAGACCAATTCTACAATAAACCTTGTTTGAAAAAAAAAAGAATATATATAAAACGTCACGGAAGGTAACGACATATCCTCAGTTGCAATTGGATAGGTCCTATCTTTGCCTGGAAAAGTAGACTAAGTTAAGCTGATGTGCAGGAGGGGAACTAACGCGCAGATCATCTGATCGACAATTTTCTAAATTATAGTTGTAAGTTTTACTGAAGAGTCTTCAACGCAATCCAAGCCTCAAACTCAATGAAACAATCAATACTTATTTTTAAGAACTTAAGACTACTTTTGAACTTTAAGACTATAGAAATTCCGCCAAAAACCGAATGAGAAATACGAGCAATATTTATTACTTAGAATATGTATTACAAAACTTTCCCAATACGATTTCCAATCGTTTTTAATGGAACTACAGTGACAAAACAGAAATTGTCATGCTTAGTTACAACAACAGATCATTTGATTGATGTTAAAGAATAGAAAGAGCAGCTTTCTGGAAAGCTAAAATAGGATCAGCATTTTCGCAAAGAAACAACTATATGGATGACGAAATGACGAATGAAAGATCATAAACTCAGTTCAGGGTCATTGCCGAAGTACGTCGCATTTCGACTCATAAACAATTCTCTAAAATAAAAATATATCCAACAGTAGATAAAAAGCCTTTTTATGAAACAAAATATTTTTCGACATTGATAAATATATTTTATCCCGTGAAGGAAACTAACTAACCCTGTTTAAAAATAGGTTGTGTTTGTTCTTGTTAAAATTCGAAAGGATATGCTCTTTATTTTACATAAGCAGCAAGGGTAAAAAGTATTTGAAGAAAGGGATGTTCCGCATTGTTCTTTATTTGGACGTCTTTAAAGAGTGCCCCAATGGGTATTTCGGGATTTAAATTTAACGCCATTTTTCAAAGACCGGGCAAGTAGTTAGTAATTGTATCTTTGATGAAGTTTGAAATAATGCAGAATTTTGCAATACAATTTTGTTTTCCGAAGTGCTCATTTCTACCTCACAGGTTATGTGAACAAGCAAAATTGTAAGATTTGAGGAAGTGAAAATCCTGGAGTGATTGCAGAAAAATCTTTACATCCTCCTCGAGTAACTGTGTGGTGTATATTGTGGGCTGGAGGCTTAATATAAATTATTTTTAGATTCGTTTTGAAAACGGGAAGAGGATAATTCTCGAAACGTTAACGTTTAAAAATTTATATTTATAATTTATTTTAATTTATACTTATAAAAAGAATCACTGAGAAATTAGTCTCCGTTTTCCTTTTATCCAGTGATTCTTTTATTTACATAAGAACAGATATTTTTGAAATGACTGTTAGACAACAAATGAGCATCTAATATTGCTGAAATTTTCAAGGTTATCTTTTAACGCATGCGCAATTATGTTACTAGAATATTTTTGAGGACTAACGCCATCTTCATGTTGAGGATGGAGACTTTTTAGACTACTCTTGTATTAACAACTTTTTTAAAAAATCTATATTCCGTTTTAATTATGATATAGTTTTGTTAAACATCTTTTGTAGTTAATATGGATATAACATTATAAATGTTTAATAAATGATTCTTAAAGTTTAAAGATTCTTAATGATTCAAATATTGCAAAACTCTTGATAAGCCGCCAAAATTTCGATATTTTTTTCACTTTGAGATTTTTGTCTTTTTTCCTGATATACTTTTAGACCTAAAAAAACACCAAAACAAGCATTAAACACTGCTGAATACTTAGGTAAAAACCGCATTACAATAGCTTTAGTAATTCTTGAGAAAATGGGACCTAAATATGAAAAAACATTACTTTTCAGGACTACTTATTTTAAGTCACGGTTTGAATTCATCGGTTTTCCGCGGTGAAAACGAATCAATATTGTATCGGAACCCTCGAGAGTAGCGTTATAAAATATATACAAAAATAGGGAGACCCTATAGGGATAGGGTCGCTAATAGTGATAGGATAGCCGACGGAAAGTCCGCGAAAGTATAGGTGGTTGGGTGTGGATAGCGTCTCCCTATTCTTGACGAGAGAGCATATATCGGTAGCCTGAACATCGAGAGGCGAAACATATGCCCACTACTTGAAGGGATGGGTAGGGCTCGTCCCCAGCCAAGCACCTAACAAAATATTCATTTGGGTGGAGACGCAGGTTGTTGGGTGTTCTATATGAGATTGTGGAACCCAGCAGTTGGGTGTATGCAACACTCAGCTACTGTTGTCTCATTGGACTTTGTCCAAAGAAATCTTACATTGCATATATACGCCATCCGACGGAAAGCGGGCGAAAGTATGGAGATTGACTGTTGATAGGGCCTCCTTATTCTTGACGAGAGAGCATATGTCGGTACCCTGAAGAGCCTGAACGTCGAAACGCGAAAACATATGCCCTCCACTTGAAGGGATGGGTGGGGCTCGTTCCCAGTCAAGCACCTAACAAAATGTCCATTTGGGCGGAGACGTAGATTGTTGTGTGTTCTACATGAGAGAGATTGTGGAACCCAACTGCTGGGTTCCAGAATCTCATACTCAGCTACTGTTATCTCATTGGACGCTGTCAAAAAAAATCTTACATTGCAAAAAAAATTATATATATATATATATATATATATATATATATATATATATATATATATATATATATATTCATACATTAGTCACATACTCTATACTCGGGGTACGGAGAATGGATGATGTGGTGGAATTGGATTCTTCATTAATAAAAAATTATAAGATAGTGTCGTAGTAGTAGTAGTAAAATTTGAAATATATATGATCGACTAGCTCAATGCGTGATTCAGCTGAATAAAAAGTTTAAGCTTCAAATCGTCCAAGCTTATGGACCAACTATAAGCTACAGTGATGATGAAATTGAGATATGTTATGATAATGTGGCCCAGCTTTTAGACAACGAGAAATGCAGATACAAAATCTTGATGGGTGATTTTAATGCTAGAATTACAAAGAAAAAACAAGAATTGGTGAAACTGTAATTGGTCCATAAGGAAGTGGTGAGCGAGACAATAGAGGTGATAGACTGGTTGCTTTTGCTGAAGGATAAGAACTGTACATTATGAACTCGTTCTACAAGAAAAATATCAGTAGAAAATGGACATGGAAAAGTCCATCTTGTCTCACACGTGAAATTGACTACATCATATAAAACGATAGAACAATATTTTGCAATTGTACTGTTCTTAACCGTTTTAATGTTGGAAGTGACTGGATAGAAGGGTACAAGCAAATGTTAGGATAAGCTGTCGAAGAGAGCGTACAAGAATGTTAAGATCCAGGAAGGGTAAAATGAATTCTGGGAAGCTGCTGCAGAGGGGCAGCGATTTCGAGATTGCTTTGTCGAACCACTTTGCTGTGTTGCACGACCCAGAAGAGTTAGAAATAACAGATCATTACTAAAAAATCATTGAGAATGTGCTTGAAGCGGCTGCTGCAATAGCACCAGCATAAAAAAGTTTTAAACAGTCAAAAATCTCCAATGAGGCCATGGATTTAATGAAGAAACGGCGGAAAATGAAAAATGGAGGCAGTTCTTTTGACAGGGTCAAGTACGTTGAGCTTTGCAAAACTATAAGAAACCGTATTCGAGAAGAAACATGTCGATTCAACATGCACATAGTGTAAAAAATACTAGGGAATAAACAAACCTAAACACAAGCTGATAAATAAGAGGACACAAATATTTGCCTTAATGCGTGAGGATGGCACAGTATGTAGCAAGCGAACTGAAACGTTAGAGGATATTAGATTTTATTCCAAGTTATATGAAAATCAGAACCAGTCAAAGACAGCAATGCCAACGGAAGAGCAAATGCTAGATACCATGTTGGATGAAGTGACAAATGCCATAGAAGCGATGAAGAATGAAAAAGCTTCTGGCAAAAATTCTGGCAAAATTGTACTCAAAATGCCTCAAAGATCAAAAAATACCCAGTTTATGGAAAAAAGTGATTCTTCTTCATAAGAAAGGAGCACAGGAAGATTTAAAAAATTACCGCCCAATAAGCCTCCTACCAGTAATGTACAAAGTTTTCACCAAGATAATATCCAAAAGAAATTAAGAACACTGAATGACGCTTAACAAAGAGAGCAGGCAGGATTCAGAATTGGATTAAATATAATAGATCATATCCAGGTTGTCCAACAGGCTATAGAAAGGTACAATAAATACACCATGCCATTGTGCATGGAATAGGAAGGAATAAAAATCAATGGTGCATACTCAAGTCATCTTAGATTCGCAGATGATATTGTTCTGCTCTCACAAGACCCAGATGAGCGACAAAAACACATACAAGAACTGCAAAGGACAGGAGAACCACTTGGTTTGAAAATAAACCCAAAAAAGAATTAGGTTATGTTCAACAAAATTGCTGTCAACAGAAGAATTTCTATTTTAGGAGGCGAGTTGGAGATTGTGGATCACTATATATATATATATATATATATATATATATATATATATATATATATATATATATATATATATATATATATATATATATATATATATATATATATATATATATATCTTGGGGAAAGGATTTCAATGGAGGGTGATACTCCATTGAAAGCCGGAAAGTGGAACGGCGTGTTAAGTGTGGCTAGCAGGCATTTGGTAGGCTCAAAATAGTGTTTAAGAGCAAACTCCCACTTTGCCTGAAGAGAAAAGTCTTTAATCAGTGCGTGCTGCCTGTTTTGACTTACAGGAGTGAAACATGGACACTCACAATCACAATCACAATCAGTTCAAAAGCTTCGAGTAGCACAGAGGGGAATGGAAAGGTGTATGCTTGGTATTACAAAGCGGGACAGAAAGTCCTGTATATGGATCAGAGAACAAACGAGGGCTTGTGACATTATTGGGAGGGTAAAAGAATTGAAATGGAATGGACCAAAGCAATCCTGGAATGGAAACCGCTTGATCATAAATGCCAACGAAGAAGACCGAAAACACGATGGATGGATGAGTATATCGGACCCGAGTGGCAGAGGAAAGCTCATAACCGCGTGAGTTGAAAACATGCTGGGGAGGCTTTCATCCTGCAGTGGATAGTCAATAGATGAATAATGATGATGATGATGATGATATATTGAACTGTAATATATTCAAATAATTATAATGTGAAATATATGCACATAAATACTTGTTTTGCAGTTTTCATACCCTCATGATATCTATATAGGAATGACCAGAATTGAATGTAGAATTTTTTAAGACATCCCTTAAACGTTTATATTATATTTATTATTATATTATATTTATTATTATATTATATTTATTATTATATTATATTTATATTATATATATTTATACCTAATTTCACATCGAAAATATTTATTTCTGACAAAGATGCAGCAATGTAATACTACTAGCGAAACGTGTCAAACATTAATAGTAAAGTAGAGATTTTGACAAGCATTTTAGAAGCAAGCAAGCAAGTAGAATTCAAAAGATTAATGCAGTTAAAATAAAGAAAATTGAGAAAAAAATATTTGTTGAAATATTTTCCTTCTCTGAATTTAGGTCTTCAAAACGTATCAATAGTAGAGAAGACTTCTATAAACAGTCAGAAGAGTTAAAGAAAATCCAGAAGTTGTTGATAGTATCTAACTGTAAAAAAATACAAAGTTTAGATGATTTAAAATTTAAACAATTAAAACTTGGAAAGTTCGCACACATACCTGTAATATGAATATATGCCTTTCTCACATGCTAACTATCGAATTTGCTTACAGAGAGCAAAAATAACTACCGAAATATCCTTATACATCGAAAATCCTTTGATGTCGATGTGTAGGTGCTTCACTTCCCGTTTTTGATGCCAGCCAGCCAGCCAATATCTTATTCCTGTTTACTTGTGCAACATTTTTGCTCTCCCATCGGATATATCTCGCCGACGTTTCTGGGTAACCGGCGCAAAAGTGTTTAATCACCCGTGAAAGAGTCCGTTGCAGCGAAAGAGAGTTTACGATGCAAAACCCTCTCTATAAAGTCGACTGCGGGGATAATTTTGAAATGGGAGGAGAGGATGCCGGGATATGGGGACGAGGAAGGCGGCCTTGTCTCGTGTTCGACGTTTTATATGCGTCAGAATCGAGTGCTGCTTGATGACGGTCGTAAAAACGTCGAGGATTTCTTGCGGGTGGTGGTCTTCTCGTTTAATAAACAGCTTTTATGACGATGAAAATGAGTTTTGCTATTTTACATGAATAAATGCAGTGACATTTTAGAATATTTCAAGTAATGAAATGTGTTTTTACTTCAATTTTTTTTAAATTGTAAGATATAGGTTTTGCAGCTCAGATTGACTCTGGATTAGTTGGTTTAATTCCATTTAAGTATTGATTTTTTTTAATATATTCAGCTGCTTCGTATTGAACATAATAAAAAGCCGTTATAACGAGGGCCATTAGAGAAGTTCTTGGCCTGAAAGGACCATCATATAGAATATATTATAAAACAATATAGAATTTTCATTCTGCAGTGATTGCAGTTGTCACTTCATCCAACATGATATCTGGCATTTGCTCTTCCGTTGGCATTGCTGTCTTTGACTGGTTCTGATTTTCATATAACTTGGAATAAAATCTTCTGATATCCTCTAACATTTCCGTTCGCTTGCTACATACTGTGCCATCCTCACGCATTAAGGCAAATATTTGTGTCCTCTTATTTATCAGCTTGTGTTTAGCTTTGTTTATTCCCTTGTTTTCTTCTAGTGTTTTTTGCACTATGTGCATGTTGAATCGATACGTTTTTTCGTAAACGTATTCGAGCGTTTTCTTATAGTTTTGCAAAGTTCAACGTACTTGACCCTACCAAAAGCACTGACTGCATTCTTCATTTTCCGCCGTTTCTTCATTAAATCCATGGCCTCATTGGAGATTTTTGACTGCTTAAAACTTTTTTATGCTGGTGCTATTGCAGCAGCCGCTTCAAGCACATTCTCAATGATTTTTTTTGTAATTCGACAAAGCAATCTCCAAATCGCTGCCCCTCTGCAACAGCTTCCCAGAATTCATTTTGTCCTTCCTCGATCTTAACATTCTTGTATGCTCTCTTCGACAGCTTAGCCTAACCTTTGCTCGTACCGTTCTATATCTCAATTTCATCATCACTGTAGCTTATAGTTGGTCCATAAGCTTGGACGATTTGAAGCTTAAACTTTTTATCCAGCTGAATCACGCATTGAGCTAGCCGATCAGATATATTTCAAATTTTACGACACTATCCTATAATTTTTATTAATGAGGAATCCAAATCCACCACATCATCCATTCTCCGTACCCCGAGTATAGAGTATGTGACCAGTTGTTTTCAGTTTGATTAGTTTTTCGCCTTTTTTTTCGGGTTTCACATAGCTCTATGATATTCCAATGTATATTATCGATATATATATATATATATATATATATATATATATATATATATATATATATATATATATATATATATATATATATATATATATATATATATTATATGTTCGGAAAGGCTTCCGCGGTCGGTAATATTAGAATTACTAGGTTCTCGACGCGTTTTAAATTTATAAAATCTCGACGTTTCGGCTTCCACTTTGAAGCCATTTTCAAGAGAATCTAGTTGATTTACTCCGAGGCCTCAATCTACCTACTCCCTAGAGTTCACAACTAGACAAGTTTTTCTTTTAATTCTAATATCGTAGTAATTCTAATTTAAATATATAGTATAATCTGTATAATAGTTATTTTATACATCAGCCCCGGATCTAGGGGGTGGGGTTAAAGGATGACAATTTAAGGGGGCGCCAAATTCATATGTTAAAAAAAAACTGTCGATTCTTCATTTGATTTTAGAACGCATCTTAATATGCAAGATAATTTTTAAACGCGTGCGTAGTATGTGTGATGTCTCCAGGAGACTATGTCAGGGGAATTCCAGGTTCTAAAAAAAACACTGAGTGACCGCACTGCAAATTGTCCTCAACCCATTCAAGGTAATTTTTTTAATTTGATAACTCTGTTCGCCAAATACAATCCTTCTGTCAAGTACTAATTAGACCACCTAAAAAGATGGCAGGTATCCTATTTGTGGAAGAGAATACAAAATGAAATCATCGACATACTGGCAAAAAAAGGTCGTAATAGCATTATCGATGAGATCAAGGAGACCAATACATCCTGAATTCCTTAGATTTTGTCAATTTAAAACTGGTAAATCAATTATCAGTAATTACGTTCCTTTCATTTCCTCTTATGGGTTCACACATGCTTTCCACATCAGCATATGGGGAATTATTTACCTTTCAAGGACCCACAGACCGATTGCCAACAAATACTTCCAAGTTACAAGTATAAAAAACGCTGGGGTCACAAAGAGCATTCATTTTTATTTCGTATTTGTTCGGTTTATTGGGTACGTATTGACGGAAAATACATCTACCCCTAAACGCTTCTAATTTTTCATCAACTGTTACACAATGAAAAAGTGTAAATGCAGTATAACATTTTTCTACAAAGATCTCAGAAATATCTCGAATCAAATATCTCCAATCTATCGCGTTTCAAGATCTTCAAACCGCAAATGTAGCATTAAGAATCGAAATCTTTGTACCAGTGCCATATATATAAATATCCCAGAGACTTAAACGCAGTTATTTTCTGCCAGGAACTCGCATTTTTTTTAAAGCAAGATCCTTGTGTAATTCGTGAGCGAAGTTTCAGCAAACTAAAGATAATTAAAACCTACCTGCGTTCAACAATGAGCCAGGAACATCTATCTGGCCTCACGATCCTAACGATCAAAAATAAAACTGCCTATGAGACTAACTTTGATGAGGTAATAGCTTCTTTCACGGAAAGGGAAGCTCGACGTGTACAACTGTAGCAGTGGCGGCTCGTGGGTTTTTAACGTGGAGGGGGGGCTAGAAGAAAATAGTGCTGCTGAATATTTTTTTGCTTCCCCCTTCCTCCTTTCTACTTCTCGTGCTACTGAAACCCTATACGGGAGGTGAACTAGGAAAATGAGTTAAAGAAAGAACCTGAAATTGTTTACTGTGATAAATGCTCCCTCACGAGCCGTCACTGAGCTGTAGCAAGATTAGATAGTAAAATTTGCTACAATGGTTGTATCTATTCTAAATTAATGTCACATATGAGGGAATGAAAAACAGAAAATTTTCATCCGTACTTCCACGTACCTCTGCTCGTTTCAAATCAGTCGCCGAGACAAGTACCTCCCAGGACCGGTTTCTGGCCTCATAGCCGTCGTCAGCTGGGCTCGAGCCCCACGCAGGGAGACAGCTGAATTGAAACGAAAAGAGCAAGGCCAAGTCAACTGTTCATATCGATGGCGGGTCGCAATCTCAATGCAAATCGCGTCATCCTACGGTGAATGTTTGCGGCAGTCAAAAACTAGGCGATACATTCTTCCCACAACCTTGGATGCTCAAAAGATGGCGTAGTGGGGCCATGGATATATATATATATATATATATATATATATATATATACCATTGTGAATATAATTTTTCTAGTTCGTTGTTCAGTATCATAAAAATTTAAAACATATCCACTGGCAATAGACTTTGATAGCTTATCTCAAAGGTATTTTGTACAATTGATTTTAGATGTTTTGTTTTAAGAAAGTGTAGAAGAATATAGCTCCTATAAGATTTTAAATTTAGGAATAAAAATTTTCTATCCTGAAAATACTATTCATAAATCATCTCATAATACTATTCACATATATATATATATATATATATATATATATATATATATATATATATATATATATATATATATATATATATATATATATATATATATATATACCAGGTGTCCCATTAAGGATGGATCGCGGCCGAATCTTGAAAACTATTTATCCCACAGCTTTGGGGAAAAAAAATTGTACTGAAAATGATCGTGAGAAATTCACCAAAAATATTTTTAAGGTTCTAAAACGAACGCATGAGGGCGTGACGAGCTAAAAATTTTTAAAAAATTTTTTGTGTGTATGTTCAAGTGTATATACCATTGTGAATATAATTTTTCTAGTTCGTTGTTCAGTATCATAAAAATTAAAACATATCCACTAGCAATAGACTTTGATAGCTTATCTTAAAGGTATTTTGTACAATTGATTTTAGATGTTTTGTTTTAAGAAAGTGTAGAAAAATATAGGTCCTATAAGATTTAAAATTTAGGAATTTAAATTTTCTATCCTGAAAACTATAAAATAAACTTAATCTACAAACTTTAACGAAATTCATTTGATACTATTCATAAATCATCTCAATATTATTCATATATATATATATATATATATATATATATATATATATATATATATATATATATATATATATATATATATATATATATAAATGTCATATATTTACCTTTCTTTAGCGTCTCCTTCTGGTCTTCGTATTGTTCCTGCATGACTCAACACATATATCCTCGAGGTATCCTTGTACCACTTCACGCTATGCAATTTGCCACACAGTCCCGGATTGACTGGGCAGGGCAATCGGGCAGTGTCACCCACTTGAGCAAACATATCCTTAGTTTTGGTACCGGCACCAGCTGAAAACAGAAGAAAAAATAAAATTTAAATATGCCCTTGTCTTTCAGAATTTCTGACAAACTTCCTTTCTAAATTCCTGACATACTTGAAAATAATTTTGTGTATTAGTCAAAGAAAAATATTTTGAAGAACCGATTTAAAGAATATGGAGGATGTTATAAAATTTGGCTCTGATTTTGTTATAAAATTTGGCTGGCTCGATTTTCCCCTTATTTCAGCCCCCAACTTTCAATTTCTACGCGTTATTAAATCCTGTATGTACCGTGGAAAATTGACACAATATACTAATAATAGCAGTCTATAAGTGATATTTACACATATGTCTAAAAGTATGGAATATTGAAACATTTCACTTTTTTTATTGATATTAAATTTTTCTTTTACTCATTTACGTTATCATCATTTTATTACAACTTTTACTGGTACTAAATAAAACTCGACATGAAATTACAATGTACTAATTCAAAAAATTAATTCAAAAAATTACAATGTACTAATTGGCTTCAAAGGTAATTTAAAAATAAAAAGAACAACTTTTTATAAAACTAATATTCAGTAACTCCTCCATGGGTCTGTATGCATGCCTGTAGGCGATTTGGTACGCTGTCGATTAAATGATCAATTTGGAATTGTGGAATTATCTCCCATTGTTCATGAGCAGCATCTTTTAGTTCTCGCAGGGTAAGAGGAGAATTAAAGTCTGAATGATTGTGGCGTGTTTATATATTTTATGTTTATATGTTTTTCCTTTATTTCACCTTTTTTGTCCTTTGATGAGTAATATCTTTATGGAGGAACTCGAGAATGACATATTAAATAAATCTATTAAAAAACCATTAATATGGCTTAGGTATGTTGATGATATTTTTGCTATATGGCAACATAGCATTGACGATCTAAATATTTTTTTACAAGATATAAATTCTCAATTCATTCTAAACAATTAAGTTTACTTTAGAGATGGCGAAGGAGAATAAATTGCCATTCCTCCACACTTTAATAATAAAACAAAACAACACATTAAAAACTACAGTTTACAGAAAACCGACAAACACAGATAGGTATCTCAATTTCTTTTCAAATCACTCAAAATCGGTCAAAATAGGAGAAATTAAAAGTGTATATGACAGAGCAAAACTTGTTTGTACCGACAGTGATACACTTCAAAAAGAAACAAATCCCATAAAA
The DNA here is from genome assembly GCA_031761425.1 of Cosmopolites sordidus. NCBI lineage: Eukaryota > Metazoa > Arthropoda > Insecta > Coleoptera > Curculionidae > Cosmopolites > Cosmopolites sordidus. The sequence goes on along the minus strand of JARFXV010000516.1, from coordinate 62,294 downwards.
GACATTTTAATAAAAAACAATTACCCAAAAAATTTTATAGACAAATCGCTTAAAAATGTTGGTACTAGACAAAACAGACAAGTTATTAATAACAATAATAATAACTCTCAAACAATTAACTTCACAATTCCTTATATCCGCGGTATTTCTGACACAATTAAAGGAGTAGGAAATAAATACAACATAAGAACGACATTTAAACAAAAAATACTCTTTGATCTCTATTAACAAAGACTAAACCAAACAATATACAACAAAATACCAAAAATGTGGTTTATAAAATTCCCTGCGAATGTGACAAATTCCATATAGGTGAGACATCTAGACCGCTAGATGTCAGAGTAAAAGAGCATAAAAACCTTCTTAGAAAGGGCGATTTTAATAAATCTAGAATTTGTCAACACGCATGGGAATCGGGTCATAAAATCAATTGTAATAATTCCAAAATGGTATTAAAAGAATCGGTAACAAAATACAGAAGATTAAAAGAAACCCCTATAATTAATTTAAATAAAAATAACTGTATTGCTATGCCTTCGGTAGATTTAAATTCAATATGGTTCCCGATTCTAAAGAATACAATTAAACACATTTAAATATTTGAATACACAAACACTACAATAAACAATAACACAGTAAACATTACCTATATATATTTTTTGGTAGATGTTACTGTCATGAAAATCTATTGTTATCAATGTAAGTATCGTTGACATATACAAAAAAATATATTTACTTTCATTCGTTACTTTATATATTACAAATTAATATAATTTATTTTTTAGTTTAGTTTTGAAAACGGGGGGAGAGTACCCTCCGAAACGTTAACGTTAAAAGTTTGTAAAAAATTTTTATAAAATTTTTATATCTTTCAAATTTTGTTCGTTAGGCAAATTAATTACAAAAAAGAATCACTGAGAAATTTGTCTCCGTTTGGTTTTTTGTTTTTACCCAGTGATTCTTTCTTTAAATAAAAACAGGTATTTTTGATATTTTTTGAGTTTTAGATAGTGGCGAAAAACCCAAATAAAGGAAAAAAAAAGAGGAGGATTGTTTCGTTTCTTGATGCGTGTTTTCAGAATGTCCCAAACATGTTTAATGACAGAGATTCATGTCAGAGAAATTTGCTGGCCACCCTAACATGGTTATTCCTTCCTCTTCAAGAAAATTGTGCATTGTCATCCATGAAAACAAATCCGTCACCCACTGTGCCTCGGAACAGACGCACAACAGGATTTAAAACTTCCTCGATGTACACAGCACCAATGACTTTTCTCTCCAGGACCAGTAGAGGTGTCCGTGTACCCCTCATAATACCACCCCAAAACATCGCGCTCCCCCTTCGAGTGGGATACGTGGTTGAGCTGTTTCTAGTCGGGCTTGTCGACCTGGAGCTCTCCAAACTAATGTTCTTCGTGAACCAGAAACCAATCTCGTCTCATAGAATAACATCACGTTATTCCAGTTAGGACTATGATCCACCATTTCTCGAGTTCATTGCAATCTTAGATTTTTTGTTGAAGGGTTGGTTTAGGAACACGTAAAGGTCTTCTGCGATGCAAATTTACTGCTTTCAGTCTGCGTGTTATCGTTTGTCCTGAAACATTTACCCCTTCAAGTGTAACAATCTCCCTTGATATAGCACCTGTAGATTCTAGACAATTTCTTCGGGCTATCATTGGTATCTACCGGTCTTGTGCAGCTGTTGTACATCGTTTTCTCTCCATCTTCTTTCTATCCATCACAATTTTTAGTGTATCATAGACGTAGATATCCTATTTGTAAATATTCCAAACTTTTGGACATATGTGTATGTTTCAAACAGTGTTGCCTCTATAACATTTTAAAGTTCTGTCCATTTTATTGAAAAACTCTTATCCTTATCCTACCCAAAAGAAATAAAATTAATAGATAGGAGTTGATATGATAAAAGCTATGACATGTCCAAAGGATGGATGAAACTATGCGACCCAAATTGATTGGAAGGAAGACCTAAATGACTGAAAGGGAGGAAGACCAAAAAATCGTGGAAAAAGGGGATAATTAAAGTGACGAGTACCAAACACCTAAGAAAGATGGAAAATTTAGAGAGTTTCCCCCTTTTATCATAAGAGGAATTTAGAAATATTAGAAAAATTCACCATTCAATACATTTAAAAAATCAACAGTACATCGACAGAGCCTTCTTTTAATCCGGTAACTCACTTGATTAGCGACCCGTTTAATCTTAAGAACTTTCTTTATTTATGTTGAATTACACTGGTCTACAAAGTTCAAACTTTTTTTGTCACACGAAAACGTCTGCCTAATTTAGATAGTACTGTGACCGCATAACAAGAATATATTAGTTAAAAACATTTACCACGTCAGGTTACTTTGTGGCATTCAAATATATATTTTTATAAAAAAGAAACGAAAACTCACTTACATTTATAGAATTATCCACTTATACACAATATTTATGATTTTTGCGTATACTTAGCTTCCGGTAGGTCTCTTTTCAATACCTAGCAGTAATCGGCTAACATCCTAGGACTCTATTTCCCTTGATATCGTATCTCTATTAGAGCATTATCCCGGTAGACCCTGGTGTTCGTCACTCACAGCATCCAGGTTCAAATCCAAATATGAGTCCAGGATATGTATCTTTTATATAGTGATTTTTTCTATCTCTACTGTCCCATTCGAAAATAAAACAGCAATGTTTTGTGTAACCAAGCTGCAGTCCAAGCAAAATAGCAATGACTTTAACATTTCTACAAATTTTCCAGAAGTATTTATTGTATTCAGTCTTTTCCAGAAAGGCCGGCCGCGGTGGTCCGGTGGGTTAGACGCCTGTTTGGCAATCCATCGATTCGATTCGATTCCAGCGCTTGGATGGGTGTTTTAATAAGATAAGTATAGGATAAGTGCGTTAATTCTTCTGTCCGTCTTACTACCTACCCTATACACACACATACGCCCACATATATCCACACCTAAATGTCTGTGATTGTTTCTAGGCCGATCCGATAACGAATTACCCCTCAGTCACGCCAGTTAAAGGCTGGGTAAGGCCGGATGCCTTCTGAGAAGTGTTCTACGTTGGTCACTCGCCAGTCGGTAGGCTTTTTGATAGACTTATGAGTAGGCACATAACCAAGGGTTGATAGCCTGAAGGGGGTGCTAGACTGGGTGTGTCGGTAGCTGATGACCGTGGTTCGGAACCCACGTTAAGCTGTAGGTCCAGTCGCTAAATAGCCTTAGATGCTAATGCACCTCTAACCGTAAATTCTTTCCTGTTTTTTCCGGAATTTCATATTTTCGTAGGTTTCTTTCATATTAGAACCATGGACTGCAGGTACTGAAGGAAGTACGTTTCCGTTGTGTAGCTAAAACTAGTTTTTTATGAGTCTTGAACAATCGCCAGTTACTTGAATCGTAATCAAAAGTTAACAGATTCATTAGCACACGACTGTCATTACAACAGACCAAATCATCTGCTTGAGAAGAATAAGGTTTCAATTCATCGTCGCCATGGCAAAAATAGATTTTTTTGTACTGGGAGAAAGTAGATTCCAGTCGTTTATTCTAGATCCCAAAAACTCTGATTTTTAGATAAATGTAAATCGCGTACCAAATCATTTAGATCACCTTGAGTCAATAAGTGTAGTTCTTTTGAAGTACTTGGTTCATAAATTAGGTCGCACTCTGTCTCTAAGTTATCGTCTTGACTAGCAGCAGCTTCTTGAATTTCTAATAGATTTAGAGGTGTCGGCACAGGCAATTCGGAAATATGTGGGATTCGTCTTTTTGCAGATGACAGGTCTGGGTACTTTATGGCGTGTTTCGACTTAGTTATGATATCCTATATAGCAGTCAAACCAAAAATAACAATCACTTACGAGATCTGTTGGTTCCGTTCAAATCATTGGCACAATAAAGGGCATATGCCTAGATCCCTTATCCCATCCCAGCAGAAGTATCACACATCTTACACATCAGATATGTGGGACGCAGGATTTATCTTGATGGCACGCAGGAAAACCAAAGTAACCCAAATAATGTTTCGTTACTAATGGTGTGAAATTTCGTTGTTGAGAGGTAAAAGTTAATACTCCATACAAATAACAAAAACTATCTGGGTGATTTAAACACTTTCCTGGCATATCTCCAGTCTTAACGAATAGCAATAAATGTGTTGTCTATGATAGCTATTTAACTTCAGATGTGACGTTATTCAAACATAAACACGTATATGATGTAAAACTTAATATGAAGCTGTCACAAAAAAAACTGATGGTGACTGGAAAAAATTAATATTGTTTTTGTAATGAGAGTATATAAGTACATATATCATTACAAAATTCATGTGACAAAAACAGTCTTTATCAGACTTATTTAAAGGTGTCATCCTTTTAAAAATCATTTTTCCAAATATATTATCATTATCATCGAGATTTGTTATTCGAGATTTTTATTAGTTTCTATGCTTCCTAAGCAACAAAAAGTAGTTTAAAATCTTAATACCTCTTAAACACATGATTATTTAAAAGAAATAATTTTCGATGTTTGCATTTCATCAACAATGTTTTACATAAAAAAATTACGACATGTGCTTCTCTTCTTGTTTTTTCCTTTATCTTAACACTTTTTTTATTTTAGACTCAAAATAATGTAGGACTGCCCAAATACTGTTTTCGTTAGTTATTAATGCTAAACCCAGTGTATAATTCAAAGAAAAAGATTATATATAAAAACTAAAAAAAAAACAACAATCTAATATCATAGTTTAAGAAATTTAGTGATTTCGTGATAATCATTACCAAATTGTCGTGTTTGTTGTACTCATTTATAGGTCACGTTGGTTTCGAGATTAAATGCAGGCTCTATGTATTGCTGTAGAACGGAATTACTTTTAAGAATGTGCCTCTTCTGCTTTATAACTTATATGAATAATTAATGTATTCTATTTTCTTTTGAATGCGGTAAAACCTTTAAAACTCAGTCAAAGATGACAAACACTTCGGAGAAAATCGAATCATAAACTTTCGGTTATCGTGTCCCTTCCTTCGGTTCCCTTTTCCAGTTCCCAATAATTTATTTTATTTTAAATCAAGTTAAAAACGATTCACGATGCGGAATTTCCAATGATATATCGCGAGACCGAACCGCAGGAAGGTCCATTTTATATTCAGAGATCGAACGGCGAATAAGAGAGAAGAAGAAAAAATATATGTACAGAAGAAGACAGCGGATCTCGTCGGCAAACTTTGATCACAAAACTTGGGCCATTGATAAATCTTTAACAAGTTTTCGAAAAATATTGGCAAACTAGAGCGTGCAGATCTACCGATGGTAATCCGAAACAAACGATGCCGTCTTTATCGACAGAGATTTTTCGCAGGAACAGGAAAGAATCGGGCGCGGGGATTTCATAATGCCGAACCAGAATTGACAGGATGTGAGAGTTTTTATAAATGTCGCTTTAGGAATATAGCTAAAATAAGGGTAGATCGAGTAACTATAATGCACGTATATGCGATATACACTATGATCAAAAGGTAAGGTGACTTTTTTAATAAAACACAAAGTAATTATTTATTAATTTATTAATTCTAACTCTAAAATTTATTAGCCCTGTTGAAACAATGCAATTACCCTTGATCTGTTAAAATGATATATCATGTTTCTAGACATTTTTAAACGAACTGATTGAAAATTGAAAAAGAAAAGAAATAATGAAATGTGTAAATCCCAGTATCAACAAAATGAGCAAAAATCAGGTGTTATCAGCAAAACAATGCTTTTATTATTTTCATTTAAAACCGATCTAAAATAAATATCCATCACAAGTTTTAGAGTATGATAAGCGTAGATATCCAATTTATAAATATTCCAAACTTTTGGAAAAACTATCAAGAATATATGTTCTTATGTAAATAAAAGAATCACTGGAAAAAAAGAAAATGGATACTAATTTCTCAGTGATTCTTTTTCTGTAATAAATTTAAAAAATGTTCTAAAATAAATATAAACTTTTGAACGTTAACGTTTCTGGAGGTCTGTCTGCCCGTCCTAAAACAAATCTAAAAATAATTTATATTTACTTCTATATAATACTTTAAAAGATAGTAAGTAAATATATTTTGTATATGTCTATGATACTTACATTGACAATATTGTTTACTGACTTAATATAATTAATATAATATTATATAATTAATATAAATTATTTTAGATTCGTTTTGAAAACGGGAAGAAGACTTCTCGAAACGTTAACGTTCACAAGTTTGTATTATTTTAGAAAATTTGGTATTTTTCAAATTTTTGTTCGTTACGCAAATTTATTACAGAAACAGAATCACTGAGAAATTACTCTGAATTTTGTTTTTTACCCGGTGATTATTTTATTTACATAAGAACAGATATTCTTGGCATTTTTTTGCGTTTTAGTTCGTGGCAAAAAACAAAAAAAAAGAAAAAAATATATATGTACACGCCACAACTATTTAGACAATACTACATACCAAATCAAACACATTTGAACACGGCCTCTTTGGATTTGGCTTTTTGGAATAGTTATTTGTATTAGTCAACTCTTACAAAAATTGACCAAGTAAGATTTTTTTTTAATTAGTGTGATTACTGAGTGAGCCAACTTTTCTTCTTATTTTTTTTTCGATTGATTTTTTTTTCCATATTTTCACAATTTTACTTTGTTTTCATAGTAAAATAATATTAAAAGTAAAAGGCGAAAGATTTATTCGCTTTGACGAGAGTCCAGAGTTAATATTCCAAAAAAAAAAAAAAAGGACCGAAAAGTTGGCCCACAATTTTTTTGGGATAAAAAAATAAAAAGGCAACCTTTCAAGAATTAATGATTTTTCCGAAAAACTTAAAAATGTTATAAAAGATGAAGTGATGATTGAAAAAAATGTTTTATTTGGTCAATTTTTGGAAGAGTTATAACTATTTGAAAAAAAATGCCGGTTTTTTGAAAAATTCAAAACTTTTTTCCGGTTGAGTAAAAACAATTGAAAAAATTACAAATTAAAATTAAAACCTAGAAAATGCGAAAACAAATCTTTTGATCAGCTGTTTTTAAAATATCTGTCGCCAATCAAGAGGGATCTTTAAAATCATCTTGACAACGGGTCCTAGATCCTCGGTAATTTATTTCATATAACACCCGACCTGGCCAGAATCAGAATCGAATTCAATGAAGGTAAAAATTATTTTCGTTTTAAAGCACCTGTCTGGCTTGTGTGTGCACATATTTAAGCAGTTATAAATCTATCCCCAGTAATCTTCCACCTGCTATATGCTTTTCCCGCCAAAACTAAAATCGGACGCGCAAGTAACTTCGGTAAATAAATTTTGAAACGAAAAACAAAATAAAAATATATTTAGAATTTCTAGTGTTTTAAAGAGGCATAAATCATAATGGTATATATTGCACCGTCTTAAATTATTTTGTAACTAGTTAATGGTGAAACTGAAGAACATATCAATCAAGCTAATGTTTTTTACATCTTCACCTATGGTTCGTGGGGTCTACTACCCGCCTAAACTAAACCAAATCTTAAATTATTTACACAATGTGACGTTAATCCTAATAATGGCGCAAAGCAGATGCTCTATCAAAAATTTGAAATTATTAAAAATTCACTCGCATCGTTCCAGTCATATCGTTCGGAATACCTTGGTCATTCTTCTGTTAATACGCAATATAAAAATTTCGATTGCGATTGATATCGATTCGTATTGGCCGTGAAGAACACAAATTATTATTTTTTGCAGTTTCAGTTCTTTATTACATCGAATATTTTTTGAATTCGACTAGATATACGAGGGCGGATTAAAAAATGTCAAGTCTAAAGTGAAAAATTATATTTCAATTTTCAAAACTGGATTTATTTTTATATGTACCTTCTGTCAATAAAGTATCGGAAATTGGACAATAAAACATAAAATGTTTCTTATTTAACCAAATTTATTGTATCGCCTTCAAAGTAGGCCCCTTCCCAAATAATACACTTATGCCAACGAATATGTCTATTGTCAAAACATTTCTTAAATGAATTTTCCGGAATCGGAAAAGTTCAGTTCTTCAGTTCTCGTCGCGAATTCTTTTTTGTGTCTTCTATCGACTGAAAACGGATGCCTCAAAGTAGTAATTTGAGTTTTGGAAAAAGAAAGAATTCGACCGGAGCCATATCAAGTTAATACGGTGGTTGTTCGATAGTTTTTACTGAGTTTTTGGCCAGACATTCTTTCACAATGATAACCTTGTGAGCTGGTGCGTTGTCGTGATGCAAAAATCCAAGAGATTTCTTTCCACCAAATCTGGCCTTTTTCGACAAATTTGCTCTCCCCAACGCCGCATAATGCTCAAATAATATTATATTCTGGCAAGAATTTCGAGTGCACAACACCGCGCTAATCAAAGAAACCAGTCAACATCACCTTAACTTTTGATCGACTTTGACGTGGTTTTTTCGGTTTCGGCTCGGTTGGAAGGCGCCATTGCGAAGTTTTTTGACTGGTTTTGCAATGTCAAACTCATATACCCATGTCTCATCACCAGTTACAATGCGTTTTGTGAATGTGGGGTCGGAATTGACTCTTTCTAGCATGTCTTCAGTGACCTGTGCGCGATTGAGCTTGTGAAGGAAATTCAGGTCTTCGGCATTAGTCCAGCGGTAACGCGTTTAATGCCCAAACAATCGCTTAAAATGGTACGAATTAATTCGTGAGACACAGATCAGCGGCTATCTCTTTCAAACTTAAATGACTTGAAGACAAATTCTTTGTTCGATATTTTTATCCATTGTAAAAATCACAAAACACACTAGAGATGAACTGGCAAAATCGAACACTCTAAACAAACTAAATGACAGATGACGTTCAAACTCGGCGTCAATATAGAGGACAGTTGTGCCAACTTAGCGATAAAAATAATTTTGACAATCCCTTTAAGTGGGCTTTTAAATGATCAATTCCCAGTACTTTGTTGACACAATGTATTTCATTACTTCAGTACTTTTAATCGAACGCTTCAGTATCCTTCTTAATTCGCTTTTTGAATAAGTTTGGGAACTCAAAGCTGATAAGTACAATGGTTAGTTCAGAAATTGATTACATTTTTCATTGTCAAAATATCTTTGTAAACAGATGCATAGCCCTAATGAAAAATTATCTTTTTCTTTTGATAATTTTTGTGTTGGATCATCCAAATGGGTTACATATCAATGCGGAATGCCGTGCACTAACCACTGCAGGATGAAGGCCTCTTCAGCATGCTTCCAATTTCTGCGGTCCTGAGCTTTCCTCTGCCAAGTTGAAATTCAAATAGTTTTTAAATAGCAAATTATAATTTTGATTCAAGTTTCATTTATTTTTTGAAAGTAGTTTCCTTATAGCTCAATACACTTTGCTCAAGGACCCTCCAACATTTGAATGTCTTCCAAATAGTACAACTTCTCAAACTCGCCCAGTGTTTTGGTGCTGTTATTTTAAGTTAACATGATTTTTTTTTCGCCAGCAATTTCTTCATGTTTGGAAATAGAAATAAGTCAGAGGGGGATCAAGTCCGCAGAACGAAATGCATGGATTCGTAGCACAAAATTAACCAATATCGCTATTGTAACGACGGATGAATTGACGTACCCACTGTCGTGGTGAAACAACACTTTTTCTTTACCAAGTGAGCGCGTTTTCGCCATGAACTCTTCGTGAAATTTGACAGATTATGAAGCATAATACCCTCCTATAATCGACTTTCCCTTTTCCAAATAGTCGATGGACCTTTTGGAATCCCAGAAAACAGTAGCCATGACCTTTCTGGCCGATTGAAGCCTCTTCGTCTTCTTCGGGATACGTTCGTCGGGTAATACCCACTACTTTGACTGTTTCTTCATTTCTTATGTGTAGTAATAAATCCAAGTGTCATTGGCAATCACGAATCGCGGTAGAAAATACTTCACATTGCATTTATACATATCTAAATACTGTTGTGAATGACTATTCGATTCAGGTTATGGCCCGCAGTCATCAAGCTTAATACCCATCGCATTGATAGTTTTCCAGAACGTATTCATCCGAGATGTTTATCGTCAAAAATATTTCCAAGTTTTCCTTTGCGATTCAGACGGGGGGATGATATCTGGGATTGTGTAACTATGATTAAATGTAAAGGAATATAACTTTTCAACTTTTATTCTATTTGTGCAATAGTTATTCTTTGATTAAATACAACAGACGAAATTCGCTTTTTTCCATGATAGCAAAAATATCCTTATCCTTTTTCAAAAATTTTCAAAACAAACTTAATCATATGACACTAGAAAAGAAACTAATTTTCAGAAATGCTGTCACCTATCAACATACTCCACTGCCACCTATCGAAAAGTATCTAATTTTTCACTGAATCCTCGTATATATAGTTTATGTAATAATGAAATTATTCATCTAATTATGAGCAAATAACGCATCCGGCAATGAAACAAAATCCAAAAAAACAGTTTGGGTAAAATAATAAGCCATAATCCTCAAATCCAACCAAACCATAATATATTTGTATTATTTCATCCTAATATTATATTTGGTGTAATTTATTAAAATGTATTTATAATATATTATAGAAATTACCATATTTACGAATATATGACTCCCCACCGCATACACACAACACCAACACAAAATACCAACACAGCAAACACATGTTTAAGCCCACTCTCACATAACCCGATTATCAACAAAACAAATTACGTAAAAATCACTCACTCCTATTCTATAAAGACTGTAACAATAAAAAATTCGACGCGGGAAGAAAATTCTTCAATCGCCCGGTTGTAAAATATCGACTGCCGGTGTAAGAGCCGCCAACCAGCTACCCCAAGAAGTCCGCCACCTGTCGCAATCGCGCTCGACCCGCCGGAAGTTCGAAGTGCACGGCAGTTTTTTTGTTGTTTTCTGTTCCACGTACCTGTTTCGATACACATACTTACAAGGCGAGATTTAAAAGTGCACTGAATCTTCACAATGTATCTCGAAGAGCAACTGAAACCTACTAAAAACGATTTCGCTAATTTGATTTGTTCGAAAAAAAAAGCCGGTGGAATATCGCCTTAAAGTCGTCTAACCCAGATTTAGAAAATTAAGCCTTAGTTTTTGCTTTAAAGACATGAGGTCATTGTTTACTTGATATACTAGTGTGTAAGTTATAATTTATAGCGTCTTTCTTTCGTTCTTGTTTTTTTCTTACTCTTTATTTGTTCCAATCAGTATACATAACGTTACGGAACCAAGGGGTATGGAATATTGTAGAACAATTAAACTAAACTCAATCTAAATTAACACAAACTAAAATAACAACAAAAGATTACAAAAGGAAAACATCAACAAAAAATATATATCTTTAATAATTGTTTGGAGTTTTTTATCGGGGGATTTTAAAATGGATAATTATATATTGAATTTTGGCTGAAAAAGTGATTTTTTTATGCTGATATGCAACATAGATGTTAAGAAAGTGATAGAGTAGCAGATGAAGATGAACCTCGTTCAGGAAGATCTTCCACGTCAGCCAATGAAAGCAATATTAACAAAACCAAGAATAAGAAACCAAGGATTATTTCAAAAGAATGACTATGCTAGAAAGTATCAACCCTATAGCGTAAGTTTGAAGTTTGACGACGGTACGTTATTTAGTGTTTGTTTGACAGCCATTAATAGTGAACGCTCTCAGTGAATTTGTAAACACGGAAAAAATTGGTCTTTGTTATGCCATACAATACTTTCATTTGAAAGGTCTTAGTTCAACCGATATCAAAGCGGAGCTAAATTCTACTGTGGGGGACTCTGCTCCTTCGTTTATAACAGTAAAATATTGGGCAGAGTTTAAACGAGGCCGTACGAGCTGCCAAGACGAACATCGCAGTGGTCGACCAAATGCAGTGATCACGCGAGGAATAGTAAAGAAAATCCACAAAATGGTATTGGATAACCGTCGACTGAAAGTGCGTGAGCTAGCAGACATGGTAGACATTTCAAAAACTGCTGTACTACGCATATTGACTAAAAATAAAGACATGAAAAAGCTGTGAGTAAAATAGGTGTCGCGATTATACACAATGTAACAAAAACACCGTCGTAAGAATAAAGTTATTGCGTCGATTCATAACCATGAATGATACATGGGTCCGTTACTTCACACCTGAGATGAAGGAACAGTTAAAACAATGAACTGAAAGGGGATAATCAGCTCCAAAACAGGCGAAAACAGTTCCGTCTGCAGGCAAGGTCACGGCGTCAGTTTTTTGGGATGGGCGTGGAATAATTTTCATTGATTATTTTCAGAAAGAAAAAAACAATTACACAAACAAAAACGAATTTGGGGCGAAAAGTATTTATATTACGATAACGCACCATCACAAATTGCAATCATTACTCCACAGTTTTCGCCAAGCGTACACAGATCTGCGTCTTATTTTATCGGGAGCATCTCCAAAAGCAACAGCCATTCTGACTAACGAAATCCCCAAATTTATTGTCGATACCTGTGACGGATCTTTAAAATTGAGATGCTTGAAAAAAACACAGATGGCGTTGTGAATTTACCTAGGACTAATCTCATTTCAAACGTGTAATGTACGGCAAGTCGTACACAATACAACCACGCGTTAAAATGGTTCAATTATTTTATGAAAATGGACGTTCAGTAAAAAATATGTTTAGAAAATTACGTGATATTTACGGTTTACACAATCGTTGATCTGAAAGCACTATCAATCGAATTGTTCAACAATTTCAAGAAACTGGTCTGGTGGAAGATAAAAGAAGAGCAATATATAGTCGTAGTGATCGTTCATCAGTGCATATTGATTTGGTACGTGAAAGTGTTACTGAAGACCCAGAAATTTCTTTTAGTCGACGTTCACAACAATTTGGATTCAGTGAATCCACAACCTGGCTTATTTTACGAAAGAATTGAGCTCTGAAAGCATATAAGTTTCCAATAACAGAGAACTAAACCCACAGGATCATTCGAAACGTCGTTAATTTGTCAATTGGATCAAATAACAAACAGATAATTTTTCTCAAAAAAATCATCGTTTCAGATGAAGCATATTTTAAAATTGGTGGCTACGTTAATAAACAAAATTGCTGCATTTTGGGTGAGGTAAATACACACATGAAGTGTAATCGGGCCGTATTTCTTTCCGAATGCTACTTGTGAAGCTAGAACTAGGTGAAGCTGTAACTGTAAATGGTGTTCGATATCGCTATGACAACTGGATGTTTGTGGGCTGAATTGAATGATATTGATCTAGAAGATACATGATACCAACAAGATGGCGCTACACCTTACTCTGCTAATAAAACAATGGATTTGTCGAGAGAAACATTTCCTGGGCGAGTTATTGAAAGAAACGGTAATGCTAATTGGCCACCAAGATCACGTAATTTGACACCGTTGGACTATTTTCTTTGGGGCTACGTGAAAAGCCAGGTCTATAAGAACAATCCACAATGGATTCCTGAACTAAAGAATAAAATTATTCGAATCATTGATGAGATAGAGCCACGGTTATGCCAAAATATCATCCAACATTTTGACAAAAGACTTCTGTCTGTGGAGCTGCAACAAGTGGTCAGTGTTTAAATCACTTCATACACTATGCTTGAATTATTAATAAAAAGTGTGTTAAAATCAACGCAAATTCTGTGGTTTATTCGAGAATAAAAAAAAAGCTCAATTTGAAAGACAGTTTATTACTTATTTGCTTTTGTAAATGTGCAAAAGTTGCAACTGCATATAAAGATGCTTCAATAACAGAAAGAACAACTACAAATTTACCTAAATGGTTTGGTAAGATGTATAAAAAAAGTATCAACAATCCAAATAACACAGAAATTAAAGTCATTGGATCATAAAAACGCCGTGCATTTGTCCAAAGAAATGATATTATTTTAACATATTCCCATTCACCATTAAAACGATTTCTATCATCTTTATCAAAAAAATAAGATGAAATATCAATTACCAGATTATCCGTTTTAGTTATCATTGTGCCCCATTTTAAAGTTCTGACACTTTTATTAGACAACCCTTTATTTATATAGAGGAAATTAAGTTGTTTTCTTTTGGATAAAACCCCGTAATATGCCAGACAGACATCCGGGCATAATTCCGAAGATATTTGAACCGTTTCTGTCACGGTTCGCTGATCAAGTCCGTTCCCACCCTATTGTGTTCGTTTTCTTCGTCGGCATGTGAACTGCCATTGTCTTTCGCGCGCGAACGACTACCAGAAATATGTCATAAAATATTGCAGACAATTAAGTTATTGCTATTTTTTTTCTGTTTTTATCTTCGGGGTTGTCGCAATGTTTGACAGTGAAATAGCTGATGGAGAAGGGTAGTTCAAGGAATTTTAGTCTATAAATGAAAATTTGGGGAAAAAGTTCTACAGTTTTTTTTTTCTTTTCAATCATATATTTAACTGAGATAATCGATACTTGAATAAAGATGATAGGATGACATGTGAATGAGAATGACAAGATTTATAATACATAACAAATTATCATTATTATTCACAAAATATGGCAGCGTTTAATTCCACTCGACCAAATATTATAAACAAACTAATTAATAAAAAAATGCCGTGATAAAACTATTAATTTACTATATCCTAAAAATGACAGGAAGAAAACATTCATTAAAAAAAAAACAAAAATTAAACGAATAAACTTTAAAAATTTGGAGTTGTTTTAATTGTGTGGTTCGTGTTTTGAAAGTCAACCAGAAAGCTCTCCTTCCACTAGGCTTAATGAACATAATACCTGTTTCGGTTAATAATATCGATTTTTTCGCGAAATTTTAGAGTTTGTATCCATAACAACATAAATTACCTTAATAGTTAAAGAACTGACCATAGTTAGCTATTACTTTTTCCTGTATTTCTGTCAAAGAATGGATTCCGCACCGAAAGAACTTTTGGTTTATTGAGGTCAACTATTTACCAAACCAAATTTTCACTTCTTCGTAAGAATGTAAATGTTCTGAAAGTCCATGCTACATCGTCCGAAATAAATGGTAGCCTGAAGAGGTTGCTAAGTCCAGTGAATACGGCGGGTGGGGTAACACGCCTCATTTAACGTTTTTTTTTCAAATAGATTTTTACACATTTGTCATGTTGAAAAATTACTTTATCGGGTCTTTGGGCCTTGTTGTCGGTATCGATGGCCTGTAATCGTTTCCTGCCATTTCCGATTTGGATGTTTGTGTTTGTAGTTTATTAAACTCAAGGAGATTTACCACTAAACACCGAATCCCTTTTTTAAAATTTCTCGACGCACGTTTCGGTAACCATACTAGCATCATCAGGAGGTGATTTAATCTAATTCTATAACTAAAGTAGGTTCTATTTATATGGGAACCCTAAGTGCTAACCTACTACCTAGGAAGCGTACTACCTATCTAATGAAGCGTGTAAAAAAAGGATACAAGAAAAATGAAAAAAAGAAACAACCTTACATTAATAATAGAAAAAGTTAACTAAACGGAATAGGTCCTTTATCCCGGTTTATGAGTTTCTTGCATTTTTCCATTTAAATGCTTTCATATGCATCCAAAGACCTATTGTTATTTACACTTTTAACCAATCTTTAATTACTAATGTCTATATTGTGATCATATTCAATTGTATGCTGGGCAACACAAGACATTTCATATCTGCCATATCTAATGTGGACAATGTGTTCTTTATATCTCGTTAATATAGATCTTTTTGTTCGCCCAATATAACTTCGATTAAAATATTGATACTTAATTTCGTAAATCCCCGACTTTTCAGATTAATCTACTTTATCCTTTGGATTTTCCAATCTCTTAGAGAGCCTAAAAATTAATAAAAAAAAAGTGGATATTTTTCTAAATGACCAGTTATATTTGAATAATCCACCCTTGCTAAATTTATATTGCACATCTGGACATAGAAAAAAATATTCCCCATTATTATCATTAATGTTATCAATAACATTTTCTTACTGTAAAGTTTAATATTATGTTGGTATTCGAAAAATGCACTGTGTGCCAAAACAATTAAAATACAACTTTTAAATCTAATGGATATGTTGATATAAATTTTGGTTCATGTATTTTTAATTAATATTATAATCTATTAGAATTTTAATTATATACTGACCATTCTTAAATATATGCAACGGCTATATGATAAGTACCTAGCTTAGGCCAGAGATTGCGCTGCTGGTCTTTATAAAGTGATCGTAATCGTAAATATAACCTTTCACAACAATACTGTCGAACTGTCAAGTTGATACCTGTTTTAGTTTGTGAATGGCAGCCATTTAAATACAAGTTTTCTGATGTTATAACAATGGAAAAAATTGAATATCGAGCAGTGATAAAATACTTACGGAGAGTGAAAGTCCGCAAGATTGTTGAGACTGTGGGCATTTCAATTGAAAGGATGCAGACTATTTGAACAACTCATTTGGATATGAAAAAACTTTTCGCAAGATGGATGCCGCGATTGCCCACAATTGACAATAAACACATACGTGTGTCAACTTCAAAAGAATGTTTAGGCAATATGTTAATTGTTGATGATGTTAACTTGATGTTGTTAAATTGTTGATGATGTTGATAATTGATAATGATGTTAAAAGGCAATCGGAATGATTTTTGGCATCGGTTCATAACTGTTAATGAAACATGGATTCATCACTACACATCAAAGACCAAAGAATAATCCAAAGAGTGGGTTTTCCGAAGCGAATCTGCCTCAAAGTAGATCGTATTTTTAAAGGGTATATAAAAGGTAGAAAAATGTTGAGCTAAGTGTATCGAACTGAAAGGTGATTACCTTCAAAAATAAAATAAATATTACATATAAAAATTATGTTTCTTATCAAGGCCAGGTATTTATGATACAACCCTCGTATATTTGCTTTCTATGTTTTAACCAAATTGACGGAAAAAACATAACAAGGAGTCTTTAAAACACTATGCACTAAAACGGAAATTTTCCTGTTTCCAAGAAGGTTTTTAAATGCCGTTTTGAATCCATAGAAGTGATTGCCTGACCGCTTTGAAGGAAATGTCAGAAATCGAGAATAAAAACTGCTTAGAAGACCAGTCTACTACGAAAATACGAATATACGTTAAAAACGATTAAATATGTATGTGTAGTAAGAGTGTACTTTTTGTTTCATTATAATAGTACATTAATTTCTAGATAGATTGCGGAATAAATAGATATTTTTGTTGCTAAATATCACTCATATTAAGTTAATACTCAATAGGTTTTCCAAAGATATCCCCTTTGAGCCTGAAAACAGCTGGAATAAAAATACGAAATGGAGGGAAACGGGAATATTTGAATATAAATTGCCGCAAGACCAAAAGGCACACCCTCGCCGGAAACAACTATTGAACTCGTCATATTTCCAATATTTCCCCTCTAATTTATATTCGACCGCTTCGGATCCCTCCATTTTCACGAGGAACAATGCTAAAACGAACGAGAACGTGCGTAAAATTCCTCGACGGTAGCAAAAAGTAACAGTAGGCCGATGGCGGAAATCACGTTGTCCGTTCGGACTTTTTCGCTCTTTTGTCGAGGGTGGGGGTCACAGCAGCAGAAAGGGAAATGACAAAAGACTGTCGGACTGGCCCGGATTTTTCGGTTTCATGACCTTGAAAGTTCGCGATGTTGGCGCAAAATCGTATCACCGGAAACACAAATTGCTGTGTCGTAATATATATATTTGTAGAATGGTTTGTTGTTGCAGGACTAATTATTTTTTGCAGTATAAAGCTTTTAATCGATGATACAAATTAAATCATAGAGTTTTCAAGTCTGATACGAGAGGTCAATTATTATTTTTTCTTTTCGAAATTTGTTAAATACTTTGGATATTGGCATTCAAATTGGTGGTCATGTAAATCATCATGTAGGATCCATCAAATGTTCATAAATATATGACATTTACGAGTTGTGACTATTAAATAACGAAACTGACGCTGTAAAACATTTTATTTTGATTTAATGCATATTTACTTATTATCACCTTCAATATACACCTTTCCTCCATCGCTACAACGCTCCATGCGAATCCTCCATTGTTGGAAACAAATCTGGACGTCTTCTTCTGTCAGCTCCGTCAGAACGCCTGCCGCTTTCTCTTTCACAGCTTCGACAGACTCAAATGTTGTTCCTTTTAATGCAGATTTCACCTTAGGAAACAGACAGAAGTCGCACAGAGCAAGATCCGGCGAATAAGATGGATAGTCTAACAGTGGGATGGTGTATTTCGCTAGAAACGGCCGCTTCGCCGGCGCACTGTCTGGGTGGAGAACCCATAACTTGTCCTGCCACAATTCAGGTCGTTTTTTCCTTATTCTTTCACGGATTTCAGCAAGAACGTGAATGCATAATGTTGATTAATAGTTTGACGTTCAGGATCCCAGTGAAGGTACTTTGCTTTGGTATTGCTTTGAGTTTTGATTTTCCCATTCGAGCTTTTTTGGCTCTCGGTGAATTTGGGCTCTCCCAGTGCATGGATTGGCGCTTCGTTTCAGGATCATAAGTAAAAAACCACGATTCGTCACATGTTACTATCCTTTCCAATAAGTTTGGGTCATTTTCAATGGCATTCAAAGTGTCAGTACAAACACTTTTGCGGGCATCTTGTTGTTCAAACGAGAGAATTTTAAACACCATCTTGGCACATACTTTTGCATGTTAAAATTGTTATGTAAAATTTGCCGTACGCATTCTTTGCCAATTCCTGCAGTTTCAGCAATGGCACGAATACTTAACTGATGGTCTGATAGAACCAGATTACCGATTTTTTCGATATTATCATTCGTTTTTGACGTGGAAGGGCAACCCGGACGTGATTCATCTTCAACGTCTTCTCGCCCATCATGAAAACGTTTAAACCACTCAAAAACATGTGCACGCGATAAACATTCATTCTCATAAACTTCTTTCAATAAATGTGAAAGTGAAATTTCACGACAATTGGTTGCTCTATTGTTACACTTAATATTTTGACGAAGCAAACAAACAACACTAACGCGAACGAAAGCTACAGTTATACGAATTTGTTTCCAGAAGCGATAAGTACTGCATTCGAAAGAGAAGGCTTTGCGCTAAACAGCTGTTCGTGGTTGGTGTTTGTAGCTGTAGCAGCGTCAGTCTCGTTATTTAAAAGCCACACCTCAGTAAATTATTACACCAGTATCTCTAAGTAAATATTTTTATGGCCTATTCAATGGCGGCTCGTGAGGGAGGGCTTTGGGGTGCCGCCAGCATTTATCACACTAAACAATTTTTCAGAGCAAAAAACCATATTTCATTTCCGTTCAGTTTTTTTTTCCTTTAACTCACTTTCCTGGTCCACTCCTATATAGGGTTTCAAGAGCACGAAAAGTAGAAAGGAGGAAGGTGAAAGCAACAAAAATCTTCAGCTGCACTATTTTCTTCTACGCGCTTCCACTTTAAAAACCCACGAGCCCCCACTGAACCTATTAGTTAATAGTATATTAATTATGGCCATGTTATTCACAATTTTTATTAAAATTTTCTATAGGAACCTTCGTTGTAAAAGAATAAACTCGAAGAGAAAACTGAAAATCAAATATATTTTTTTTTAATTTCTTTAATAGCACAGACAGTTTAGCCGTGCTCGCTCCACGTTGGTGCTTTGCCATTCCTTCATCCGCCACCCAAGGTACCAGCAAGCATCCCCCAAAACCAGTTTCTGGCCTTAAGCCGTCATCAGTTGGGCTCAAGCTGAACACTTAATTTGGATTTGATTGATTTGAGTGATTTAGAAAAAGACAGTTTTCTGGAAAACGGTATATCCTAACGAGATAAAATTACAGGACCTTTTTATGTAAAAATCTTTGTGTTTCGATAATTTGATTTATAAAATTAAAAAATATTACAAACAAACAGATATGACAGCATTTACCAAGGAGACGCCCCTAGGTGATGCCTCGACTAAAATATTCAATTATTAAAACAAAAAACGTTTTTCCGTTCCAACTTATTGAAGTTTATCGAATTTCACGACTTTGGTATAAACCGTTTCGAAAATATTGCGAAAAAAAACATCTACAGAGTTTGCCCTTTAAGGGGCTCTAGCCCCTTTAAGAAGCAATTTTTGGGTATGTTTATACATACTTTTTTATGTTTTAAATCCCTGGAGTCACCTCCTATAATGTTCAAGTCCGAAGGGCGCAAACATCAACACCACTACCTAACACGAATCAAAGTCAAGTTCACCCCAAGGAGAATTCATCAGAAGAAGACCTACAGAACACACGAACACGAAAAATATTACAGAATCTAACATAAAAGCGGAATGAAAAAAGGAACAGGCAGATACATGGGAAAAATTACACAAAAAGCACAGGAAATGATCCCATTGAACAAGAACACAAAACACCCTTGGTGAGAATGCGAAAGTGCATTGCAACGACGCAAAAGAGCATTCCAGGAGTACAACAGTAACAAATCTCTAGAAAGCCAACAGCTTTTTAACGAGACTAGAAAACAGACCGCAAAAGTTATAAAACAAACTAAGAGGAAGTACATGAAGAAACAACTAGGCTCAATAGAGGCGAATTTCCGCAATTATAACACGAGAGATTTTAAAGGACTTTCGCAAGACAAATCCGTGTGTACACACCACATAATCTATGATTCAGGAAGCGGAATGGGAGATTAGCGCCAACCAATCAGGAGAACTGTCAGGAGCTGGCACACTATTTCTCTGATATCCTCAAGTGCCCTGAACGCGACACAAGATTCCCAAGGAAAATTGTATCTATACTCACTCAGAACCACCACCACCAACACAGGAAGAAATTCACAGGCACATACAAAAACTGAAGAATAACAGGACATCCGATGAAGATGGTATCACTGCGGAACTATTTAAAAACCTCGGACCAAATTCACTGCGGGAACTTACGCAAATTATCACGAACATTTGGCAAACAGAAAAATTACCAGACGAATGGAAATGTGCTCTTATCCACCCGCTGCACAAGAAGGGAGACAGAACAGATGTGAACAACTACAGAGGAATCTCCTTACTATAAGTCACTTACAAAATCTTCTCAGCATGCCTTCTCCAGAGAACACAAGAACAATTAGAACACAAAATTGGCGAGTACCAGCCAGGCTTTGGTCCTGATCGCTCATGCACTGAACAAATATTTAACTTAAAAACAATAATGAAATACAAATCAGGAACGTCCCAATCATCTGCACGTTCGTGGACTTCAAGAAAGCATATGACTGCATTGATCGAAAATCTCTGTTCAACATCCTAGAAGAACAAGGACTCGACCCCAAAACTCTACGACTGATCAAGCAGACACTGACCGACACAGTCTCTAAAGTGAAATTTATGGGAGAAATTCCGAACCTTTCCTGATTAAAACTGGAGTACGCCAAGGAGATGGGTTATCCCCACTCCTCTTCAACCTGGTCCTGGACAAAGTCATAAGGGAATGAGAAAAGGAACTGAAAAATCAAGGACACTGGAAACTAATACGACTCGGACTAACCAAAAACAATATAGAAATCTCATGCCTAGCCTTCGCGGACGACTTAGCCATAATCGCAGACAATGAAACA
Source organism: Cosmopolites sordidus (assembly GCA_031761425.1). Lineage (NCBI taxonomy): Eukaryota > Metazoa > Arthropoda > Insecta > Coleoptera > Curculionidae > Cosmopolites > Cosmopolites sordidus. Next base: position 40,626 of record JARFXV010000516.1, on the reverse strand, counting down.
AGGGCCACCAAACAGATAGAAGTCCTCAAGGTATGTGCAGAGAAAGTTGGCCTGCAAATCTCCTTTAAAAAAACCGAACTATTTTGCTCAGAATTAGATATCCAAACTTTGGCAAGATAAAAACGGACACACATTTCAAATACCTGGGCGAGATCCTCGAACCCACAGGAAAGAAGACAGCACAGAAGATTCGATTACAGAAGATGAAGAGGGCATACGGCAAGACATACAATCTACAATAAGAAATGCATATCCACACACAAAAATAAGACACTACAACACAGTAATCAAACCATAGGTACCATAAGCAAGCGAAACACTTGCATCTCTACACTCCACTCCACACTCGACACATTCCACTCCACTCCACACAAAAAGCGACATAGAAAACATACTAAAAAAGCACGCAAAATTATAAGGAAAATTCTCGGCCCAAAACTAACAGAGGAAGGATACAGACCATATTCCAGGAAGATCACAGGGAGAATATCCAACATAGCGGCGGACATAAGAAAAAGAAGATTGAAATTCTATGGACATATCAGTAGATTCCCACCGACAAGATTCACCAACAAAATTCTTACATACATACAAGGGGCCAAGTCAACAGTACCAAGGATCGCACAAGTCAGAACTGATCTGGCAAGGGTAGAAATAGATCCGACAGAGATTGAGGGCAGAAGCAAGTTCAGAAACAAAATACATATGTGGAACGTCGCATCAGAGAGCGAAGTTTCAAGAAGATCGGAGACAAGGGGGACGGAGGAGAGAAAGAGAAACCACGGAGAGAGGATGAGAGAAGTGTGGAAGATTAGAAAGAATACTAAAAAATGAGTCGGAATGCTTTGCGTGATCCAACCGGGTCTATACGCACCTAATATATATATATATATATATATATATATATATATATATATATATATATATATATATATATATATATATATATATATATATATAAATAATAAAAATAAAATAAGATAAATCAATAGCAGCATTGATAAAAAAATTCAATACCCCAACAAAATTAAATATTGCTCGCATATTCATGCAGAATATCAAAACAAAAATTTTTGTCGGTCTGGTATTTTATTTAAATAAATTCAAAGATATATCGCCAAATTGGCTTATTAACATTCACCGATCAACCACATTTAATTAAATAATGATCGGAACATGTTTCTGCTTTTTTCTGATATGAATAAACGTGGCCATTAAAATTATTCCAGTGAATATTTACATATTTTCGTTTACAAGAAATAAAATATTTAATTAAAGTAAAATAACAAAAATAAAATATTGATATTTATTTTTCATGGAATATATTAAATAGTAAACAAATAACTGAAAAAAAATACCAGACGTAGATTTAGAACTATTTAATTGTGTAACGTTGGTAATCCTGGCAGTTTTAGATATTTCGGTAAAAGATGGCATTTTTATGTAGTTATTTTTATTACTTTTTACTATTAGATGTAGTCAACTTGAAAGTCAATACATTTAAACGAACGACGTTTCAACATCTAATATCCTCAGCTAAGGTTATAGTTGAAAAAATGACTGAATGTTGAAAAAAGCTCAATACGTTTTTTCCACCGGTTCTCCAATTCATTTATTCCATCTTTGAAGTGATTTTCTGGAAGTCCTTCAAAATACTCATCTATGGCTGTTGTAACTTCTTCATTTGATGAAAAATGCTTATAAGAATTACCACGTAAACATTTTTTGAGGCTTGAGAACATATAAAAATCAGAGAGGGCCAAATCTGGTGAATATGGTGGATGCTCCAACAATTCGTAATGTAACTCCTTTAATTTGACTATTGAAAGAACACCTCTTTGAGCCGGTGCATTGTCTTGATGAAAAATCATTTTTTTCTTGGCTAAACCAGGTCTTTTCTCACGAATTTTTGCATCCAACTACTCCAAAGCCGGTTTGAAGGTAATCAATTAACAAAATACTTTCTGCATCCTAAAAAATTAAGGCCATTACTTTTCTGACCGATTTTGACCACTTTAGCTGCTTCGGAGCTGAACAACCGGGCTCAGTCCACTCTGCGGTTTGTTCTTGCAGTTCATAATCATAGGGCTAAACCCAAATCTTATCCATAGATACAAACAACTTTTAAAATATATTTTATTCTTTGGAAAAAGATAGTTTAGAAAGTTTTACTCGAAGTTGTTTTTGATCAGAATTTAACAAATGCGGCACCCATCTTGCACATAGCTTTCAAAATTAGAAACACCTATTCAGTTGAGATCTCCATGGCCTTAGCAATTTCATTCAAAGTCGGTGGTTTGTTATTCTTAATTATATCATGTATAGAATTATTTGTTCAGTAGGTGCATTTATTGGACGACCAGAACGAGGATCATCATCCAGGCTTGTACGGCCACATTGAAACTCACCTGCCCACTTACAAACCATTGTTTTTGAGGGAGCAGACACCCCTAATACATTTACCATTTCACTGTGCATTTCCATTGCCTTTAAACCTTTTCTTATAACCACTTTAATTAATCACTGCACGATTTTCAATATTTTCCATTTTTAAAACATTACACTGATACGTTGACTTTAAACTGCTGTTTTTGTACGAATGAATTGACAGATCGACTTAAAACTTCACATAAGATCATATGAAGGATGAAACTTCAAAATATGGTAGATTATGTAATTATTTTACTGCTCTATAGGTGTCGCTCCGCGAACTTTTCAATTTGCCTAGTATAATGCTTTTTGCCTTTGTCCAGATCTGTGAAATAAGCAGTTGTCTAAGTTTATATTACATTATTTTAAGAGAATCTTTATCCAGTGAGACATTTCTTCAGGAATGGGAAGAGAAAGTAACATGTAGGAGCAAAATCCAGTGAAAACGACTCATGGTCATGGACTTTTGCAGCAACGACTTAAACAATGTGCGTAGGCCCATTATCGTAGCAAAAGAACACTTTCTTTTTGGCTAGATGTGGTCGTTTAACCTTAATCGTACCTTTCAATTGGTCTAATAGTGAAGAGTAATACTCCCCAGTAAGGATGTTGTCTCTTGGTAACTAGTCTATGAGCGTTACACCATGACAATCGCAGAAAACGAGAGCCTCGACTATTCCTACAGGAAGAACCATTTAATTTTTTTTTGCGGCAATTTTACCTGTTTCCACCTACTCGATGCACAATTATTAAGCAATATTTGATTTATTATTATAAAATGTCGAAAAAACTCTGAAAAATCACAATTAAATACGTCAAAACATTCTTGAGATGTATTCAATTGAAAGCTCAAGTGGTTATTTGAATGGTCTTTGGTCGACAGTTAACAAAAGCGGTGCCCACTGACTGAATAAAAAATTGATTTAGTTGTATATCGGTACCTACAAAGAAATTTAAAATATATTCAACAAGCTGTCCCAGTAAAATGATGATTTGGACAACTGATGTTGATTTATCTTATCTTCTAAGTTATTCATAAAAAGAAATAAGACAATTTTTCACTTTGTTATCTATCACTTTTATTTTTAAAAACAAAATTTGTGGGACTATAGTTTCGTAAACGATTTTACATACTCAAACACTACTTTAAAACTTTTTAAACCAATCTACTTAAAAACAGTTTTAAAGTAGTGTATGACAATGTAAAATCGTTTACGAAACTATAGTCCCGCAAATTTTGTTTTTAAAAAATAAAATTAAAATAGATAATTATTACTTTTATAATAATAGTTATCTAAAGGTAGATAACAAAGTAAAAAATTGTTTTATTCCTTTTTTAAAAAATGAACTATCAACAAAATAACGGACAAATCAATCAATAATTATTCATCAAATTTTTGGATTGTATTGGCTTCTACTTGATGGAAATTCATTATAAATATTTAATGAAAGATTGTTTCGTCTATATTTCCACTTTATTATTAATATTTGACGCTTCATCAGAATTGGCTATTTTTTATTTAAAATAGGTATAAATACAAAAAGTTTCTACAATAAAAATATACATTTTTTAAGAAATCCACACAGATGCTATTTATTGTCTCTGCAATTCCAGTAAAGGGGATTTGATCAGGTCTGTTTGATCATTTAGAAAGGTTTTCGCATCTTTGAGATGGTTTATTTCTAAATTCTCCAGATGGTTTAGTTTTTTGCCTTTGTTGTGTACGTGTAATATTTTAAAATCACTATTAAAAAGATGGTTCTCATTTAACAGATGTGAGGCATAGTTCGAATTATGTTTTTGACTGAGAAAGCTTCTTTCGTATTCTTTAATTATTTTGTTGAAAGATCTGCCTGTTTGTCCTATATAAGTTTTTGGACACAACCCACAATACAGCTGATATAACCCTGATTTATCTTTTTTGTTTGTTTTTGCTTTGCAATTTTTGATATGTTGTGCAAGACTGGTTATTGGTTTTAAAGGCTATTTTTCTACAGTCTACAGTCGAATTAGAAGTAAACGATAGTTTAAACTTCCTGGATATAACCATTTCACGAATCTCAAACAAACATAGTTTTAAGATATTCCGCAAATCCTCTCAAACAGATACAACAGTACACAATAAATCATTACACCCAACGTAACATAAATTAGCAGCACATCATAGTCTTGTACATAGACTAATCAATATTCCTTTCTCAGACACAGATTTTAATAATAAACTAAACACCATCAAACAAATTGCTCCAAACAACGTATATTCAGAGAGAATAATTGATAACATTCTAAAAATAAAATTGTACAAAAAGGTTGCCTCTGAAATATATCCACATTCATTCAAATTAAGAACATACTTTGGAAAATCGTCGGAAAAAATTGAAAAATTCTTATATAAAAACAATGAAAAAGTAGCCTTTAAAACCAGTAGCAGCCTTGGAAAACACAAAAAATTGCAAGGCAAAAATGAACAAAAAAGGTAAATCAGGGTTATATCAGCTGTATTGTGGGTTGTGTCCATATGCCTCACATCTGTTAAATGAAAACCATCTTTTTAATAGTGATTTTAAAATATTACACGTACACAACAAAGGCAAAAAACTAAAACATCTGGAGAGTTTAGAAATAAACCGTCTCAAAGATGCGAAAACCCTTCTAAATAACCAAACAGACCTGAACAAATCCCCTTTACTGAATATGTACAGACAATAAATTGTATCTGTGTGAATTTCTTAAAAAATGTATATTTTTATTGCTGAAACTTTTTCTATATATACCTATTTTAACATCGAAAATAGCCAGTTCTGATGAAGCTACAGTGTTAGCGAAACGCGTCAAATATTAATAAGAAAGTGGAAATATAGACGAAACAGTCTTTCATTAAATATTTATTCATAAAATTTCAACCAGTAGAGGACTTAATTTTTCTCATTATCAAACCGTCATTCAAAAAATAAAACGTATTATCAAATTCAAAATACTCAAAAATACCGCAATACCTCAAAAAAATTAATTTATGATTAAATTTACTTCATTTCTAAGAAGAAATTTGTCAACTAATTCTCTTACTTCATTAGGTTGTATACTGGGGAATAAATTTTGTACTTTAAAGAAATTAGTTCAGATTTCTTGGTAAGTTAACATCTTTTATTTTATTCATAAGGTCATATGTATTTAGAATATTTTGGTTTAACATTCGTATATTGTATAATAATTTGTATAAGCTTATTTGATAATTTGATTGAAGAAGCAATTAAACTACCGGCTTAATCGGGTAATTGTCTTTGTGTAATTTTATCAATCAGTATAATTTTGGTGCTTGAGGATTCAGAAATGGTTCACCTTGTTAATTTTATATTATATATCTGGACACCGAAAAAAAATTAAATCCCCGATGATTATAATTATAATGTAGTATATCTTACATTTTTTTACTGTACAGTTTAATATAGTGTACAGTAGTATAGTGTAATAAATGGCACTGTGTACCAAGACAATTAGATATAAATCTTAGTTGGTTTATCTAATATTAACTTATATTAAGTATAGACTCATCATCATTATACGCGCTCAATCCCTCGGGATTATGGTTAACGCCTGAAACCGTTTCTTAATCCTGTTAACAATGTGGATTACTCCTCTTCTTCTAATAATCGTTACAATCTTTTATGTATCCCGATCCCTTAGGATATGTTCTTCCACTCTACTCTCCAATCTGCAATGTTTATTGTTTTAGCATCCTTTTCCACCTGGTCTAACCATCTCTCTCTCGGCCTTCCCTTTGCTTTTCTCTCTTAATGAGGTCCATTTTGTTACTCTTTTAAATATGTGTGTGGGTGGTCTTCTCAGTCTGTGAGCTGCCTATTCCAGCCTTCTTTTTCATGCATCTGGCTTTATTCTCTCCTGATTTATCCTCGATATCTTATTTCAGTATTCAGTATTATCAGAATTTCCTTTGCCAGCATTTTTAGGTCTTCTTTTTTGTTTATGTTGGTTGACTACTTCGGTTAAAAATAGTATCGTATATTGAAATATAATTATAATTTCCCACAGTTTAATGTTAAAAAAAATGCCTATCAACCGGAGCTCCTTTCTCCATCTTCTTTTACGTCTGGTCCAAAATTTTTCTCATTATTTCCCTTTGCAGTATTTTCAGGTCTTCTTATGCTTATGTTGGCTGACTACTTCGATAAATTATAGGATCGTATATTGTAATCTATTAATAATTTTCCACAGTTTAATGTAAAAAAGAAACAATATCATTAGCGTGCTCCTAATCGAAACCAAAAGCTTCAAGCGTTTAAACCCCACACATCCCGCTACTGTTACAACAGAGTGTCTATCAACCGGAGCTTATCTGTTATATGTATAAAATTTCAATAGATATAGCGGATTTGATACAGATAAATCACAGTTAACGAGCCTATATACCATTTTCGGGACCATATCACACCAACCACACTTTAACTCATAGCCGTGCTGCTGGTTCAATAAATAAGTACGTGTAAACCATGCCCGAGTTCCAGAACACGTCGTATATTCATATTAAGCTACCATATGCAACCCATCTCGCGGCAAACAATGGAGGAATATTCTGGATTGGAGATAAATCGGATAATCCAGAAAGTGATTTGAAAATATAGGCAATTCCGTACGGCGATGATATACGTAGGTATTACTTCAATTATTTGGACAATAATTGATATAGCTTTCAAACAATAAAGAATAAGAGTTATAGAGCACATACGTTACTGATAACTATGTAGACAACTATAGCACACTTATTTTGTTGATATGCATCATAATTAGCCTCTTTTTTTTTAGAGTGAACCATCTCCTGATGCGAAACGATAAAAAAAAGAATTTTGGTGTTTAATGATAAATCCCATTCGAGTTTAGTATTTATATATATATATATATATATATATATATATATATATATATATATATATATATATATATATATATATATATATATATATATACATATATATATATCGGCATAATGCTGTCCTTTCATCGGCAAATAACGTTTTTCGAAGAGGCAGAAGTTACAGGGAACCAAATCAGACGAGTATGGTGAATACTTAATGGTTAAAATGCCATTTTTGGTAAAAATATCAGTGAGGAGCATCGAGGGATGGGACGGCGCATTATTGTGCAACAAACGCCATCTGCCTTGTTGACGGTATTGTGGCAGACGCTTAATAACAAGATAAAATACAGCATTGAACGTTTGACCAGGTGGAACGAGCTCATTGCCCACAATTCCCTCTGAGTCGTAGAAACTAATCAATATTGTATTGATTTTTGACTTCTCGAGGCGGCTTTTCTTCGGATTCGGCTCGCTCAGGTGCTTCCTTTCGGCATTTTGACGCTTGATTTCTGGATCATATTTCATGATATATCTATATCATAATTTCAGTTTTCGTTCTTTTTAAATTCTTGAATCAAATCGTTTCAATGTTGGATTCGAAACAATCTTTGGTCGTTAGTCAATTTGCGTAGAACAAAGCGTGCATAAACCAGTGGTGGTTGGTCCATAAGAGCATGCGGGTACGTGTCCGACCAAAAAAATAAAAAATGCAGTGGAAAAATAATTTCAGATTTTATATTAATTTATTCTCTGTTCTGTCTATGATCATGCTTCTTACGACTTCTATAGCCTAACATCCATAATTGCATTCGCGGTAACGAAAACGTGCCTTGGAGATAGACAATTTTGTGCTGCTACTGTTTACTTTGCTATAGCGTGCGAAAAACAAAAACAGCAATGCATCGTTTCGCTAATAACCCAGATATTAAACGTATTTATAATGTCATATCTTGGGCGCTGCCCCATTCTCAGACATCCTAAGCACTGACGTCAGTGATGGGCGGAGCTTAGGAAACCTTTCCAAACAAAGAATTTTTGTTAGTCATTTTCTTCTCTTTACAGGTTTAATAAGCAATTTCTCTCACAGTTTCGTAATCTTTAAAGTACATTTTACATTTAACATATTTGAATTACTCGTAAAACATTTTTATTCGGACCTTTTCTTGTGTGTAAGTAAGTGTAGTTTAAGGTTATGTTACTTATGAGTATCAATTTCAGTTTTTTTGGGAGGATTTTCCGGTATATTTTGTTATATTTATTATTGGTAAGTGGGTTTTTTACAAAATCTATTATATAAATTGTATGGACAATATTGGTGCTTCTGCTTTAGTTGAAAATGTTGATATGTTTTGTGCCAGACTGTAAACATTACAGTGAACAAAAAAGTTGGAGAGTTTTTACATTTCTTGTCGATTCAACTGAGCCAAAAAAGGGTTAAATCTTGTAATGTAATAAAAATGATTGCGTAATTTCTAGGCGACAAGATCGGGAAACCTCAACCATTAACAGAAATTTAGGAGGATGGACTTCAACTACAAACATATTTAATAAAGTGTGTGTATGATACTAAGAAATGTAAAATTGGTTGCAACGCATTTTCCTATCCCCATTAGAACATTTGGTTATACTTGCCCCCACCTGTTTTTTCCCCCATGCACCGCCGCTCGTAGCAATACAGTTTGATGCTCAATTAACACGAAGACTAGACAAAATGTTGAAAAAATTTGACATTAAGGTTGCGTACAAACCACTTAATAAATTAAAAGGAGTTCTGGGCAATCCAAAGGATAAAGTAGATCAACATGAAAGTCGGGGATCTACGAAATTAGTTGTCAAGATTGTGATCGAAGGTATATTGGGCAAACAAAAAGATCCATATTAACGAGATTTAAAGAACACATTGCCCACATTAGATAAGGGAGAAATGAAAAATCTTGTGTTGCCCAATATGCAACAGAACATGACCATGACCATATTAGAAATTTAAGACTGGTAAAAAGTGTAAATAAAAATAGGGCTTTGGATGCATATGAAGGCATTCAAATAGAAAAATGTACGAAAATCATGAACCGAGATAAAGGTCCTATTCCGTTCAGTCAACTTTTCCAGCTATTAATGTAGGGCTCAGTAAACTTCACGGTTTTTGATTTTTATACGCTTCATTAGGCAGGGTTATCACATAAATAGAACATAGTTAGTTTTTAGAATTAGATTAAATCATCTCCTGATGATGCTAACATGGTTGGCGAAACGTGCGTCGAGAAGTTTTCAAAAAGAGATTTGGTGTTTAGTGGTAAATCTTTTCGAGTTTAGTGGACTGACGATATCAAAAATACGTCGAAACTTTTAGGGTACTCGAGACTTATGTCCAATGATGGATAAACACAGATTGAAGAAGGAGGAGATTAAAATCAATTCGTTATTTATTTCAATTTACCAATATTTTATTTTAATGTAGACTCTACTTGTGTTGTCTTAGGTCTTGTATTTGAACAATATGATATTTTCAAAATTATATTTACAATATAATTGCGTTTTTTCATTACTTTTTTGAACAGTTCTGACATTTCTTAATAAATGCTAAATCTATTTATACGTTATTTATACGTATTTATACGTAAATCTATTTATTTACAAAAAATTGCTATTTTAAACACCATTTGAGTTGAGTTAGACCTAGCGCAATTTTTATAAATGTATTTGAAAGAAATGTTTTCTTAAAAAGGTATGCTTACCTGCAAATGCAACACAAAGAGTATAAACATAAATCAGTAGAAATATCATCACGAAATAACACGCGCGTAAACACACAAATAGAACTACAAAGTGAAGAATTGTAAAAACTGTCAAATTGTGACAGTTCTTGTCGACATATAACCAAATCATTCCACAAAACATTCCAACCAACATATTACTGTGGGGAAAAAAGGTAGTTTGTGACTTTTTCGTCTTTGAATTAATAACTTATTGTTAATAGAGCTTTTTTAACTCTACTAAATTACAGGGTGAGTCAGAATAGCCGGCGATTTACAATATTAAATTTCTGACACGTCCTTTGACACCGTCATTACTGTATTTACACCATCATAGCATTAGTAACTATGAAAACTTGGTTAACTATGAAGGCTTTTTGATTTGATTACCCAACCAGATCTAGACCTCTTATGAAGTCCAGTTATGGAGAACTAATTTTCGACGCGATGCGGCTAGCCATTTGCATTATAATAGTTGTTTATTTATAGTTATTTATTTATTTAAACATTATTGGTTTTCTCTTCCACATTTTGTATTGAACGCAACGAATCAAATTTATATATGAGTTATATCAGTCTATAAGCAAACCAAACAACAAAAAACATGAAAACTAGTATTAGCGAGCAAATAAATTGTCGTTATATTCGATAAAGTAAATTATTAAGCGCCAGTTGGGATCGGGTTTTATTCGTTTTTAAATAATTCACGCAATCAAAATGGGATTTTCTGTCAATTGGACAAAAATGAACCCAATTTAAATATATATTGTCGCGTTCTCGGTCCGATTTTTATTAACGGCGCATTGCCCGTTTGGGCTCCATTTTAACGCCTGGATTGACCAATAAAAAATATCATTTTTCCGCCGACCGAAATATAAAATGGATACTGACTGAGGCCTGGACGTTTTATTTTGGATATTTCTATTGTGTTACTGGGGCTATAAGCTATATTATGCACAGTTTTAAAAAATATGTGCAGTTCATAAATTAGTGCTATACTTCAAATAATTTTTTCACCAAACACCAACGTTGGCATTATTCGAAGATGATGGAATCTAATTGTAATAACTAAACCAAGAGGGTAGTCTGAACAGTTTCTAACCTAATATAAGTATTTTTTGTCCAATTCGGTTTTATTTCTCAACATAGTCTCCTTGTAATTCTACACCCTCTTCGTAAAGGACTATTTTGTTCTGCAAAATAGTTGTTTACGAATGTATGGAATTTAATTCGATGAACATTTCTGTACCTCGTGCCAAACTTTAAGTCTAGGAAAAAGAAAAAATTGGCTGGGGGCCAGGTCTGGTGAATACGGTGAGTGGTCAATCAATTCAAATCCCAATTCGTAAATGTTTGTGATGGATACCAATAAATTATGAGACGATACGTTGTCTTGGTAGAACAAAACTTTCTTCTTCTTGTTCTTGGTGCAGAACTTGGAAAACTTAGGTGTTATTTTGGATTTAAAGTTACGTTTTAAAGATCTTGTATCCAAGTTAATTCGTAAATCATTTGTGCACCTTAAATTACTTTTTGCTATTAGTCACATTTTGAACCAGAATTTAAGAAAACGATTATCGTTGAAGAGTCGTTGGTACTTTCTCAGTTTACTTACTGTGACTTCATTTATTTTCCATGTATCGACTCTGTGGACAGGAGCAGAATACAACGGATGCAGAATGCTTGTTGTCGTCTTATCTTTGAACTTTGAAAACGGCATCATATCTCTCAACGGATTAATCAGGGTAAGTGGCTTACTATGGATCACAGATGGCAGCTTCATATGGCTAATTACACGTATAAGGTTATCAATGGTGACAATAATTCTGAAGCACTTAAAAGTATGTTTGTAGATCGTTCTGCCAGGCATTCTGTGAATATTAGATGAAACAGCAAATTTACAATAAAATAGTACATTATAAAACATCGATGTTTACGAGATCTTATATACCAGGTGTCCCATTAAGGATGGATCGCGGCCGTATCTTGAAAACTATTTATCCCACAGCTTTGGGGGAAAAAAAATGTACTAAAAATGATCATGAGAAATTCACCAAAAATATTTTTAAGCTTCTAAAACGACCGCAAGAGGGCGTGACGAGCTAAACATTTTTAAAAATCATTTTTTTTGTGTATTTTCAAGTGTTAACCGAGTAAGAAAAATTCTCAGTTATAATTAGCAAACTGTCTCCTACAACTTTGTTTTATGACATTTTGTCGTAATTTCACGAATAGAGGGGTGGGGGGAAGTTTTACCTATTGAGATAAAAAGTCGTCTAATGTACGTTTGCCTTAACCGATTTTCCTCAATTTGGATTCATTTAAAAGGCAATTGCTGGGATAATCAGATAATCCGGGAGATAAATTATTTAGTTTATAAATGAAACCGTGAGGTGGCGTTACATTCAACAATAGTTTTTTTGAAGTTTTGTTCAGTTTTTTCAAATGAAATGGTACAGCTTTTACTACATGGCTGGAAAGGTAATTTAAAGAGGAATCATCCAGTGAAAACCCGAAATCGATATCTCTGATATGTCAAGAGATATTTCAATTTTTCTGAAAAAATCAGTTATTATTTCACTACTACCTACATTAAGTTAAAAAAATATTAACCTAATGTTTGCCTTCCTTCACACTTTACCCAGGCTTAGGACTGGTCCAAATTCTTGGTGCCATATTAATTTGGAGCGTGTTTAAAGGCCAACGGGCCAACAACGAAGATAATAATAATAACAACAGTCAAATAAAATTAACAGCACAACAGTCTAATAATTAACAGAATCTGAGCTTTAACGTCTTTCTAAATGTTCAAAATGCCTTCCATCCTTAGAAATGCAAAGATTTATTTTTCGACGAGTACTAAAAACGGCAGCTTCAATTTTCGCTCTTGAAATGCTGGTTATTGAATTTTGAATTCTTCCAATCATGTTTTCTCGTGTGGTAGGACGAGTTTGAAAAACAAGGTCTTTTAGTCTTCCCCACAAGTAAAAATCGAGGTCTGTCAAATCCGGTGAGCGCGCCGGCCACTAAAATAAACTACCCCGTCCTATCCAACGATTTGGAAACGAAGCATCCAAGAAGTTTCGAACCACCTGCGAGAAGTGGGCAGGGCATCCATCATGCTGGTACCACATTTGTCTTCTTGTTTCCAACGAAACATCTTCCATTAGTTCTGGCAGTCCATTTTGTAAAAAATTTAAATATGTTTCACTATTCAAATGTCCATTAAAAATAAAGAGACCAATAATTTTGTCTCGCAAAACACCACACCATACGTTCACACTCCATCTATTTTGGTGGTTGATTTCTGTGGTGAAGGCATTTTGAACATTTAGAAAGGCGTTAAAGTTCAGATTCTGTTAATTATTAGACTGTTGTGCTGTTAATTTTATTTGACTGTTGTTATTATTATTATCTTCGTTGTTGGCCCGTTGGCCTTTAAACACGCTCCAAATTAATATGGCACCAAGAATTTGGACCAGTCCTAAGCCTGGGTAAAGTGTGAAGGAAGGCAAACATTAGGTTAATATTTTTTTAACTTAATGCAGGTAGTAGTGAAATAATAACTGATTTTTTCAGAAAAATCGAAATATCTCTTGACATATCAGAGATATGGATTTCGGGTTTTCACTGGATGATTCCTCTTTAAATTACCTTTCCAGCCATGTAGTAAAAGCTGTACCATTTAATATATATATATATATATATATATATATATATATATATATATATATATATATATATATATATATATCAAGATATCAAGATATTGAATATCTTCCACAATATATTTAAAATATTTAGTATTAACAAGTTCAAATACAAAGTCCGGGAATCTCTATTATTTCAACAGATATAATTGCTGATCATTTTTAAAAATTATTGTTTAATGGACATTTGAGATTCTGGTGGTGATCAGATGGTTGTGTAATAATATTGTTAGAATATGTGTGAAAGACATTGGAGGAAATGTTTGTGGTTTTATAGGTGAGTTGTTTTTTTTTCTGTCTGGGTATAAAGATCAGTAGGTTGGTTGAGTGGAATTTCAAATTATGCTAGATTTCGCCAACTTGCTGATCTAGAAGTTGAGAAATCTCATTTATTTTGTTTGTTTACTTTTGTTTATCTCTTTTTTTTCATGTCATTACGATGACAAGAATTTTATGACGGTTATTCGATTTTTTCCATCTTTACAGAAACACTAATGTCGACAGACCTAAATGACTGTTAAACAAGTGTGCATCTAATATGGCTGAAATTTTCAAGGTTGTCTTTCAAAGCATGCGTAGTTATAGAGCCAAAATATTTTTGACGAGTAACGCCATCTTTATGTTGAGGTTTGAAGCCGTCCAGACTACCCTATATAGTCTGCTTACCGAAAAAACCGTGAGTTTTTGTAATGTAATGAAGCGTGTAAAAATAATTAAAATCTGTTCAATATTCATCCAAAGTCTTACTATTTTTATCACTTCTAATAAGTTTTAAGTTACTAATATTCATATTATGTTCGTATTCAAATATATGTTGGGTAACACAAGATATCTTATTCCTCCTATTGCTAAGGTAGTCATTATATTCTTTATATTATATCCTATATCACAACATTGACTTCTAATTTAATAAATAACCGATTTTTCATGCTTCTTTTATTCTTTGGATTTCCCATGACTTCTCTTTGCTTGTTACAAGATTTTAAACTACCTTATGTTCCCTATTTTGTAATTAATCGTATAGTTGGGCATAAAAAGTTCCATAATTTTTTTTGTTCTGTTCCTTTTGAAAAGCCGAAGACTCTTTTCGTATTTTCTTGATCGTGTTTTCTAATTATTCTATCTAAAATGTTCCTATCATAAACATTTACTTTGGCTACCTCCTTAATTCATTTTTTTCTTATAATTTAAACTTTGTTTAGAGAAAAATTAATTAATCTTTCTTTAGTTAATTAATTTCATTAAGTTTCATAATAAGATAACAAACTAGCTATCTTATGTCAGCCATGATTTGAATACTTAATGGTGTTGTTTTTCTTAATACCAATTTGTAGCCAATTTTTGTTATTCCTAGTTAGTGAAATATTAAAAAATAGCGATCTATTATTGCTTTCGAGTTTATATGTAAATTATAGGGATTTTTGCGATTTAGATTTTTTACAGAAAACAAATTGTATTGAGAATTGCAAAAATGTCATCCACATCCCACTTATCCATGTCTTCAAATATCTTAACAACGCCAATTCGGCCATTGCAATTTTTTTTAACTATTTCTGCGATTTCAAACCGGTACTTCCGATATTATATTTCTCGATTGTTATACTGATAACGATCAAAAACTACAATATGTTAAAACTGTTCGACGCACTGGCTATAAATACTTACTCTTAACAAATAAACAATAAAAGGTTATCCAATAAAAGTATCGGAACTTTTAAGAGACACAATGATACAATGGTGAATGAAATATATACCGGAATCTTACAATTACTTTCCTCAGCCAATCACGAGCGGGCTGCCAGTATAGGTCGTTGCAGTGCTATGTAATAGGAGTGGGGGAAACGCTCCGTGAGGTGTTTCATCCAGTTCTTTTATCAGTACACCCATGAGTGCGCAACAGGTTCCAGGTTGGCATATTCCTACAGCATTCACCATACGATTTCAATCATTGCCTTCAAAAAAAAAATAAAGGCCTATCGCTCCAAACAGTGACTTGCTGAAGATGAAGATGTAACTTCTGAATCACTTGATAATGTTTATTTGCCTAAATCGTATAATTATGTTTGTTCACAAACCCATAAGCCAGTGCCCATTAAGTAGGTTTCGTCGGAACAGATTATTTTTTTCCCAAAGTGGGGATCACCTTCCAGCTGCTCTAGAGCCAAATTATTGATCTTGTTGATGTATATGTATGTTGATCTTGTTGATGTGTATCTTTCCATGATGAATTGATACAATGTAATGACCACAGCAGGTTGTGAGTGACATCTAAATTTATCTGTTGTTGAAAATGTGAACCAATCACTATTTAACAGTGTTGTCGCTATTATGTTTCAAATTTCTTATTGAAAACTTCTTCTTGGCAGTCAGTCATATTGAAAAACTCTTTTATGATGAAATCGTTAGGGTTGTTTATATTTCCGCTACTGCAAACATTTGGCAGACCATTAACAAAAATTAAAAATAATAGTGGACCCAAAACAGATCGTTGGGACACTTAAAAAATAATTCTTAATCTTTCAGATGTTGCTTTATCAATCTGTACAACTTGGTGTCGGTCAAGCAAGTAAGATTGCAACCACTCTCTCACTCGACCCCTCAAGTCATAGTCTTGAAGTTTGTCCAACAGTATTGCGTGATCCACCAGATCGAAAACCTTACTTAGATCCATAAAGAGATCAACACATTTGCAATTTTCATTTATGTTTTCTTATATTTCGTTTAAAAATCAACAGATTGCTGAATGTGTTGATCGACTACTTCGAAACCCGTGCTGTGATTATTTCAGTATATTAAAGCACACAAGAAAGGACATGATCTGCTAATACACTATACGTCCCAACAGTTTAGATAATGTGGGTAGAATAGCTATTGATCTATAGTTGGAGAGGGAGAGCCGGTCACCTCTCTTGAAGACAGGAATTACCCTTGATGTTTTAATGCCCTCGGAAAAATACTAGTTTCCAGGGACCAATTCACTAGATATGTTAACGATATTATTAATGAGTTGATAGACTTCTTCAGTACAACTGAAGGAATATTATCTAGTCCCACAGAATTTGTATTCTTTAGTTTCCTTATTGTTTTAATTATGTCATATTGGTTAACTGGCCGTAATATCATAGAGTTTTGAATCGGAGTCAGTTGTCTTACCCTAGTAGTAGTCATTGAATTTACCAACATGTTCTTAGGAGGATTAACAAAGTATTTATAAAAACAATTAGCAATTTTATACTTGTCTTTCAAAGTAATTCCATCTTCGTCTCTTACGGCGCTTATGTTAGTTCTTGCATTGCGGTGCTTGCAAAGCAGTTTTTGATTTGTTCTCCGATTCAAAATATCCATGTAGACTATGTAAAGTAGGTAGTAAGTACGTTTGTTGATATGTACCAAAATTAGCCTCCTTTTTTTTAGACTGTAGACAGTGGAGTTTCATAAAAAAATACAAACGATACAATTAAAATAAAACACATCGTTTCGTGTCATTTGTAAAAGTACGAAAATTGAAATCCTACAAAACAACGTCACACACTACATCCCATTTCACGTGTAAGCCTTCGCCGTTAAATCTGTGGCAGCTTTTGCACAGCTAAATCTCGAATAATGCAATAATAATTGACAAGCAGACAAAATACAGTCGAATATTCGATAAAAGGTATTTCGACGACGAGGCTCAGTCTTGGATTTTAAAAATCATATTTGGTGCTTTGTCGGCATTATTTTTTTTTATTCAGATCGATGAAAAAGTGTGGGCGAACTAATAAACAAGGATTTAAATCATATTATTTTCGAGGTATCGATTTTGCAAACGCTTTAATGCTATGTTGACAGGCAGAGTAACATTAAGTCTACACTTTTGTGAAACAAAAGGGGATTTTCACCTGATTTTTCAAAAAATTACTTGTAGGTATTCGAGAAAATGGAGAAATAATCCTTTAGAATATTAATTGTTTAAATATTACTGATCAATACAGCATATATTTGGGCGTTAATGATGAAATTTATTTTGCAAATGTATCTGCAGTGCGTAGTGACGATCATATCTTGTTAAGATTTATACTTGAAGAGATTTAATCTGTAGATTAAATCATCTCCTGATAATGGTAACATGGTTAGCGAAATGTGCGTCGAGAAGTTTAAAAAAGTAATTAGATATCTACTGGCAAATATCTTCGAGTTTAGTGTTTCACACCACAGGTTCTAATAGAAGAATTGGTTAAGACCTGGTTATTCCTATTTATTAAAGGGATATTCTAATCTAGAGGCCTAAATTTTGGGTGCTTTTTCTGGCTGGAAAAAAAAATTTACTATGCATTTTTATTAATACATATTGAACATATTTATTGATACTTTAGGAATATAAAAAATCTATTAAAAAAAAAAAAAATAAAAATTGAAACAGACATGATTGCCACCTTTCCGTTCATCTGAAACAAAATTTAAAAGCAGATTCTCAATCAGAATCTCGTTATCATTGGTACCACAAAAAAAAAATTCGCCAAATGGCGGCTCCGAAAAAATATGTATCCGCTTTTTTCCGTGTTGAATTTTTTAGAAAAAAAAATTTGATACAAAAATGGTAGGGATGACAAAGGATCATATGCTGAAGGTCCGTGCCAAATTTGAAGCCAATCGTTTGGATAGAACTTGAGAAATTATGTTAACCATGTCGAAAAAAGTAGTTTTGAGAAAAACGCGTATAAAGTTTTAAACAAAAATTTAAAGCAGCCGCCGCAGTAAAACTCAAATAATGGCATGCTATCATGGGTGCCGGAGGAGGGTGCAAGCCATGAAAAAAATACACAGAAAAAGATTAAGAAATAAAATTTTTATTATTAAAATCACTGCTTGAATAAAAATTTAAGGCCCCACCTATAATTATAAGGATACTCTGTTACAAATTATATCTTATTACTTAATAGTATAATACAGGGGTTTCCAAACTTTTCCAGTTCACGGCGAACTTACAGTTTTAGTATTTTGTCCTGGTGCTCCAGTCAAAATATCTGTGCAATGACATTAATCATGCACATAAATGAAAGCAACTCTGAAGCTTCTATAGGTATTTATTAGAATTGACACACAAGAATATAAATTGACAGAAAATGATGAAAACAGGAACAAATTGTGAAAATCTTCAATGGCAAGTTAGTTTATGTGACGTGTTCGCTTGCTGATCTCCACACATTTTTACAAATCGTAGAATAAGACCAGATACTGTTCTCATTGCTTGCTCCACATTGATTTTTGAGCGATATTTGCTCTTTATTATAGCTACAGCGGTTTCGCCTGGATAGGATGTTGAAAATGGAATGAGAATCCTTAAAGCTTTTAAACTTAAACTTGGATATTTATTTTTCACCGGTATCCAAAACTCCACCAAATCGGAACCTGGCAAATTTTGTTTTAAGGCTATTGCCCCATGAGAGTTTAATGAGACTCTCTTCTTCTTGCAAAATGAATTATGATAGAGCTTGAGTACGGAAAGGATCTTGTACCACGTGAATTTTTCGACATTGTCTTCCGCAGACTATTTTCCGCAAACCATTCAGAGCGTAATTATGCAATTCAGGGAAACAACCTCGACTGCCATCCTCATGCAGCTTTTCCTAAACGCCGCAATATTCTCCAAACTATTTAGTCAAACTTGAAAAGCCCAGTTCGGAAAAGTACCTGGAGTTTTAATGACCTTCCTCTTGCAGAAAAGTGTACATTTTGTGCCCTAACTCGAATGCATGGGATAAGATGTTTTCACGTGAAAGCCATCGTGAACTGCAGTAGTACAGCAGGGCTGTGTGTTCAGTGACCTGGTTTTTATGTAGTTTACTACGTCTATGACACGTTGTAATATCAAATTCAATTGAAAACTCATCGACTACGATGCAAGTGCTTCTCTACGAATGATGCAATGAGTCCATATAGCATGCTGTGCTTTGCCGGGAATAAGTGCCTGTAATTCTCCATAGCGGCCAGACATTGAACAAACACCATCAGTACATACCCCGATGCACTTTTCACGATTCAAATCATTTTCAGTTATAAATTTGTGAAGCATCTCAAACAAGTATTTGCTCTTTCGACGATACTTTTGCATAACAGAAGGTCTTCAGCGATAATATTATAACCCAGAAAGCGTACATAACAAATAAGATGTGCATATTTATTACTGTCAGTAACCTCATCAAGTTGCAGACCAAATTCCTTGCCTTTCATTTTTTCTATTAATTGATCATTGAGATCCTCAGCTATATGATGGATTCTTCAACTAATAGGGTGGTTAGACAAAGGTATGTGCGTTGTTAGGTACTGAGGCTAGTTGAAGAAACACATTTTTTTGCTTTTAAAAATTTTGGAACTTCGATATTCCAAAAATTCGTGAGATTTTTCAATCATGATAGGGTGAATGGTCTCGAGATGTCGCTTTAGCTTACTGGGTAGCATACTTTCAGGCGCTAAAATTTTCAAAGAGACTGATGTCTTTCTTCATTCTTTATTTCTACTGAAGTAAAGTCAAAATCCGAATAACTATCATCGTATTTATGATATTTCAGTTTTTTTGCACCACCGGCACTTGTCAATGTTTGATCACTCCCACTTATACTGCTAACTTGCTTATTTAATAAAAATCTTTCCATTTTGCGATCAACTACTGCGGGGGAATAGAGGAGCGTTGGCGTCGGTGTATACGAGCGGGAATACCTACCGGTGAACGCAGCGAGCGATGCATGCAGATCCGACGATTTAAATTTATTAGTGTGTACCCACGAATATAAGAATTGTTTCCGAAGAAAAGAAACGGGAGTGCCACACGGTGCCACTGGTTACTCTCCACGGCGTCCCAGGGCGCCGCGGCGCACCGTTTGAGAACCCCTGGTATAACGTATAGATGCAGATGCACCTCCCTGAAAGTAATCCGGCCGGCGCCCAACGCGGGAATTATACCTAAATTTTATTAATCGGCGATGAATGCTTCATATAGTCGAACATTTTCTGAAGCTCCGTCCGATTTACGAGCCAGTGGCGTAACTATACCTTCTGAGGCCCGTGGTAAATTCATTGGATGGGACCCTGCCAGTAAAAAGCTTCACATTGTAATTTAATTTTAATAAACCATTTAAGTAGTTACCCAACAGTACCCAACTACTGGTAACTACTGGTTGCTACTAATATTGTGTGCATTTACGTTTTATTTAAAATATCTAATAAATTTTATATTCAAAAGCATAGATATAACATAATTTTAATGAAATAACAATTTTATATTAACAAGATATTTATTAATAAAATTCTTTTCTCCGACCTTTGAGTTCCGCAAAAGCATCGATAACATCATCAAAGTTTAAAGATCGGGCCACAGAATTTTCAGTAGAACAGAATAACCAAATTACGCAGCCTATCTTGCAAAGACTTCAGGTTGCAAAACACTGAAATTGGAAACAATTTCATCTAGTAGGGTTCAATGTTTTTAATTTTATCTTTCTTTTTCTCTTTCTTTATCAGATATAAAACTTGATGAGATATTCCATCTTTTGATACTATGCCCAAAAAAATTATAAATTTGTTGAACTGTTTCAAAAAAATGTTACGTGTCAATAACCTCTTTTACTGCATCATTAAGTACCAGATTTAAGTTATGAGCAGCACAGTGAACATATACAGCATTTGGCTCGATCTTTTATGAGTTTTTGAACTCCACCATAAGTGCCTTTCATTGTGTTTGCACTATCATATTCTTGTCCTCGGCACTTATTTAGAGGTATATTTTTGTCTTTTATGGATTTAATAATTTGATTGGACATTGCTAAGGCAGTTTGGTCCTTAACTTCATGAAATCCTAAAAATGACTCTTTAATAACGAGCGCCTCTGGGATTACATTTTCGTCTTTCTCGATCATACAATAACGAAAAAGTTCACACATTTGATCTGTCTTTGAAATATCTTGGGTCGTATCGAATATGCTAGAGTAAAATGGTGCGGCATTTATTTCATTTATAAGTGCATTTTCTATTTTTAGAACCAGAACAAAAATGAGCTCATTTTGTATTTTTGGACGTAAGTATTTTATCTGGCCCTTTGGTTTACTTAACAAATCTTGTAAAATCGGATCGTATTTTGCTAATAACCATCAAGTGACTCTAGGGAGCTCAAACTCGCAGTGAAGACGCGCCTGATATTGGTATGACTCATTTCCAAAGGGAAAGCCAATAGTGATGCCAGATCGAATGCCATGGCACCAGTCTCATTAAATTATACACCTCGAACATTTAATAATTCCAAAGTTTGTGTTATTGAATCATTTTGAATCATTTGTTTTCTTCAATGAGCTTGAGCATAATTGTAACTTCTTCACTTAATGTTTTCGGTTTTGTTTGGTAATAATAATGACAAAACAGGTTCGTGAAGGAGGGCGTTGGGGCGCCGCCCCTCCAGGTTTTATCGCAGTAAACAATTTTTTAGAGTAAAACACAATATTTTATTTCCATTCAGTTTATTTCCCTTAACTCATTTTAAGATATTATTAAAAATTAAAATCTCCAAATGTAGAAGAACGTCTGTCGACCCATCTCACCAAATAATGCGGATAAAAATCCTATCCTCTCGCCACAATTTTTACATCGTTGGTCGGACGTTTACCTCCAGCGACCGTACCCCACGTCATCTTCTCTCGTCGTTGGCGTTACATGTTTTGGTGGTTGCCAAAAATTCGGGGGTTTAACTGCTTTCTAAAACATGCGATTTGGACATAGATTCCCTGCGACCGAGTGTATCGGTAATTAGTTTTAAATGCTGATTTGCCGAGCACGGAGCGTTTGATATGTCTCAAGTCGCGTATTTCGTTCGCCTCACGAATACTTGTTTTGATTTGGGATTTGGTACGTGCGTACACACTGAGTAGCACTTTTTAAATAAAAATAATCAACTTTTAATTGCAAACATGAAGATGTCTCATTTAAAACAGTTAATAATGATTAATTTAAGTTTGGAGGAGACAGTCGAATTAAAAACTAATGGTCATCTTACGCCCGTGTTGAATTTGAGCTTGAAGTTAAAAAATAATGGAAAAATAGAACAAGTTTTACGCGAAAATTTGACACTAAACTATACAATAGTATTTTGTGGCTATGTGGTTGTGCACTAATTCTCTGTTTTGTTTCATACGTTTATTGTTTGGTGGTGAGCAGCAATGGACTCGCAAAGGAATGAGGAATCTAAAACATTTGTGCTTTAAGTATGTTAAATATTGAGAGTGCTATGGTCGAGCTAATAAATAAGTTATTGAAAAAATTATTTTGGGCAAAAACAGGGCAATGGAATTTCACAAAAATGTGTACAATAACCCTTTTTTGTCATAAAACTCTGATATTTTTTTAATTTTTCGAACTTCTCAAGAACATTTTCGAATTTTGTCTATTGATTTGCAGTTAAAATAAACTATTTGAATGGTTTACTCTTCGGGAAACGATAAATACCTACTTATTAATTGCGTTATCTGCGCAACAACCAACAACCCATCCGCCAATATCCTTACTACTTATAAGGATAGTATAGGGTTTCAATAGCACGAAAAGTAAAAATGAGGAAGGGGTAAGTAAAAAAAAAATGTTCAGCAGCACTATTTTCTTCTACGCCCTCCCACTTTAAAAATACACGAGTCGCCACATTTAATATTTAAATTATTGCCATTATTAGTCATTCAACAAACTCTTCTTTGAGACTATATTTCCATTTTATACACTCGATTCTCATTTACCTCAACCATAAACGAATGCATAAACTTAAACTAAATTCCTTTTATGTCTATTTAAACTTTAATAGTCTATATAAGCAATCGAGCCCTTTCCAGCTTCGAAATGGCTCTTAAAAGCCTATAATCAAGAAGGCGAACCGTTGAGGTACCGATACAAGAACGTACCGAAACTGCCTTTCTAAAATATTGCATTCCATTTAAATAACCCACAATCGTGCACCGAACTCATTGTTTTCCACCGAACAAAGGAAATGCACTTAAATGACGGCTTCTGTGCTTTTGAATCGTGTGCCAGCTTGTTTTATATCGAGTCCCTTTAGTATTCCTAAACACTTTAAAATAATATTGAAGGCAAATAAGCATTAACAAACCTTAACTGTTTTAAATGTAAATAGATATTAAATTTCTTTTGCGTTAAAGCATTCATTTACAAAAAAAACCTGGAAACTTACGATGACCATGTCCCAAGGCAAGACACTTGTGAGTATTTGTTTAGATAATTCAAAAGTGGTGATTTCGACCTGAAAGACAAACAACGCTCAGGTCAACTGAAAAAAAATTAAGCTGCCGAATTACAAGCATTATTGGAAGAAGACGATATGCAAACTCAACAACAAATGGCAGAGAGGTTAAATGTCAATCGCCGAACCATTTGTTATTGTTTCCATGCCATGGGAAAGATCGAAATGGCAGAGAAATGGTAACCACATCAACTGAACAACAGATAGATGAAAAATTGAAAAACGGTGTGGAAAGTTTTGCTTTCTCGACATGAAAGAAAGACTTTTTTGCATTGGATCGTGGCTGGAGACGTAAAATGAATATATTTCGAGAACCCAAAATGCAGAAAATCATGGGTTGATCCAGGATAACCATCAACATCAACCGCAAAACCGAATCGCTTTGGAAAGAAGACAATGCTGTGCATTTGGTGGGATCAAAAGGGTATGGTTCGCTACCGCCCACAAATGACGAAAAGAAATGATTGATCGAAAAGCGGCCAGCATGGGCTACAAGACACGCAAAAGTGATTTTACAGCAAAACAACACCCCATCATACACAGCGAAAGTGGTCCGAGACACCACTTCTGCACTTGACTGGAAACGTTTGTCCCATTCACCGAACTCAACAGACTTGCTTCCTTTCAACTACCACTTATTTTATTCGATGTCTCATGCACTTTCCATGAAACACTTCAACAATTAGGGAGATGTCGAATAATGGCCTGATGACTTGACCATCTAAAAAGATTTACGGTTTTTCTGGGTGGACATCCACAAATTGCCAGAGAGATGGGATAAACGTGTAACTAGTGATATGCGTATACTTGGGATAAACCATTTTTTATATTTCTCCTAATTTAAAAAAAAAATTAAGAAAAATGAAGAATTATTAGCCGCCACATCTGTTAAATCATTTAACTTAATACTGGAAACGAAGAATACAGAAACCGATAGTTGTTTTCTGATTCTGGACCAGTGTGGTTCTTACAAAATCTCCTCCATTTAATTTTTCCCACATCCACCGCCTCTCCCACTTCCTCCCTCCAGATTTTGCATGGCCTTTGTCTCCCTCGCTGCATATATTCTTTCAACGTTTTTTCATTATCCAATATGTCATTCGACTTCGGCTAGCTTTGTTGTATTCTTGTAATTGTTGGATCTACTTTTAATTGTTATTTCAATGCTCGGTTTCCTATCCATTATTGTTTTTCCTAGGAATACCATTTCAAATCTCTTTCTCCATTTTTTTATTTGAAGTTTTATGTAATATATTTCAATGTTTATTTATTCTTTTACTACTATACAGTTGTGATTTTCCATCACTTGTTATCACCGCTCTTAGATATTTTAATATTTGTACATTTTGTTCTTGGATCCTGTTATATTGCTTCACATATTCTTCTTCAATTACAAAGGTCTTCATGATTTTTGTACTATTGATGAGAACTCTCTTTTTGCATTTCATTTAGGTAGTTATTAAAACACCTTTTCAAAGAATTCACAGAATTCACAAGACGCCTTTGCAAGTACCTGTTTCTCCTTTACATCATGAGGTAATTGAAATTATTTGTACCTAACTTTGGCCTGGACAATATAAGAATTACCACAAGACCGTAGAGGGGGTATTTCTAGAGTATTCTACGACAGTACGACAGTAGAGCAAAAAAAGAACATTACAACAAGAAAGATTGGTGTTATAGAACTTAGTTTGAACCTGGTACTTCAAACATAAAATATGCTCCCCCTGTTAACCCAAAAAAGTGTTTCCACCGCATTACCATATTAAGCTTGGACTAATGAAAAACTTTGTCAAAGCCAGGGACAAAGAAGGTAATGGTTTCAAGTATCTAAAAGAAATATTTCCTCAATTAATTAATGTAAAACTAAAAAAAGGCATATTTATTGGACATTAAATAAGGAAGCTTCCAGGTGATTTCCGTTTTCAAGAAAAACTAAATGAAAAGGAATTGGCAGCCTGGAAGCGTTTTGAAAGTGTGGTGAAAGGATTTCTGAGCAATGACGAAGATGAAAACTATAAAAACTTCATAGATACACTCGTGAAAACCTATGAAATACTAGGATGTGACATGTCCTTAAAAATCTATTTTTAAAACTCCCATTTGGATTTTTTCCGGAAAATTTGGGTAAGTAAGTAAGCAACGAACAAAAAGAGAGGTTTCACCAGAACATCAGGACTATGGAAGCAAAGTATCAGGTACGCTGTAACCCATCTTTGTTGGGCGACTACTTCATGTAATATATTTTTATTCACATAATCCTTAGTAATTTCTTTGTATGGGATGCATATGCGTCATATATCTTTGTACATGCGTCTCTAAATACTACAAAAATCTTCAGAATATATATATATATATATATATATATATATATATATATATATATATATATATATATATATATATATATATATATATATATATATATATATATATTACCCGAGGTTAGACGGGTCACAGTCAGTGATTCGTTCTTTACATAAGAACAGGTATTTTTGATATTTTTTGAGTTTTAGATAGTGGCGAAAATCCCAAATAAAGGAAAAAAAAATATATGAACACGCCACAATCATCATTACTTGGGTAATGATGATTGTGGCGAATCAGACATTACTTGGGTCACGAACGGATTCGCACTGTCTGACTATTGAAACTGTTTATCGCAGGATGGCGTAGCTGCATGTGATTGCAGCCTCCATTTTACATGGCCAATTTAAATGGTCATGGCTTCAGTCGTTCCTTCATCCGCTTTTCAGGTGTCCAGCTTGAGCCCAACTGATGACGGCTTAAGAGACGGCCTTGAGAGACGATTGCTGGCGATATGGATGGCGGATGAAGGAATGGCAAAGCGCAACGTGGAGCACGCGTGAACTTTTTAATACTTTTCTCCACGGGCCCAGTTCACAATTTTCGATATATATATATATATATATATATATATATATATATATATATATATATATATATATATATATATATATACATAAGGTGATTCATAAGGAAATGTCAATATTGTAGCTAAATATTTCGGGACCGAAAATTAACATAAAAATTTCTATAAATATGGGTCCTACTCTCAACTGTTAAAGAGAAAAAGGAGTCAAATGTTTAAGATTTTTTTTAGTATTACTTTTATAATAAATAGTTAGGCTAAGTTTTGTATTTTTTCTGCCATTCGGTCCAATATACTAAACGATGTCGTCAATTCATCGTGCTTTCGGCCTTCTTCGCGGACGTTTGCGATCAAGCGGTATCCACTCCAGGATTGCCTTCGTCCATCTGTCGTTCAATCACCTCGCTATATGGCCCACCTTCATTTCAATTGCTTTACTCTTCCAATAATGTCACAGACTTTCGTTTGTTCCCTGATCCATGCGCAGGACTTTCTGTCTCGCCTTGTGATGCCAAGCATACATCTTTCCATTCCCTTCTGTGCTACCCGAAGTTTTTGCATTGATGGTGATGTGAGTGTCCAGGTTTCACTTCCGTATGTCACAACGGGTAGAACGCACTGATCGAAGACTTTTCTTTTCAGACAAAGTGCGAGTTTGCTCTTAAACACAATGTTGAGCCTGCCAAATGCCTGCCAGCCACATTTAACATCCACCTCCCGGGCGGTATTCCCCTCCATTGAAATCCTCTGCCCAAGATATATAAAGCTGTCCCCAATCTCCAAATCTCTTCTTAAGACTGAAATTCTTCTGTCCTGAGCGAAATTATTGAACATATCCTGACTCTTTTTCAGGTTTATTTTAAAGCCAAATGGTTCGCCAGCTCTTTGTAGTTCTTGTATGCGTCTTTACAGCTCCTCTGGGTCTTGTGAAAGGAGAACGATTTTATCTGCAAATCTAAGATAGTTTAAGTTTGCACCATTGATCTTTTAGACTTAAACTCATCAGGGTTCCGACATATGCTCTCTCGCCAAGAATAGGAAGCCTATTATTCCTATTCCTCCCGGTCAAGCAACTAACCATTGCTCATACATACATGCTCAAGCAGGATATTTGAGGATGGAAACTGAAGAAAATAGAGATAGATATATTACGTAGATGACATAGCTATAGTAGTAAAATTGGAAAGATAACTTCAATGTACTGTAGATATTTTAAACACAGAGCTCAAAGAGGTTAACATAGACTATAAAAGTCTACATAATAAGGCTACAAAAGTCTTTAGACACGCATTGAGAATACCAAGTCTGTCCTTGGCGAAACGCCTGCACGTTCCCAACAAACGGGACACAAGATCGGATTATGGCAGCATTTTTTGTGATATTTGTGCAGATATAGTGCAGATGTACAAGTTTGATTATGATCTCCATCAAGAATGATGTATATCATTTATTCAAAGAATTTTAAGGATTCAGAACATTTGGTCATCCACATAGTCCTCATCAGAAGTCAAAGAATAGTGTGAAGCGTATAGAGCCTCCAAACTCTAAGCCATAAACCACCGCAATAACATCCGTGCTGTAATGTCAGTATAAACACCAGATATACTAATAAAAAAATATGGAAAATGCCTTAAAGACGGTACAAAGTTGGATTGTTGCTAAAACATCTGATCGACAATTTTTCAAAATATTATTAGCACAAAATTTAATGACGCAATAAACAAATTATTGAAATAAAAAATCGGTGTTCTTTCTTTTAAAAGTTATAAATATTTAAAATGGTAGTATGATATTTACTCTACCCGTTATGTATTAAAAACAATTATTCGGATCTTTAATTAATTTTTATTCTGATCTCCCATCATATTATTTTGGTACTTAACAAAATTCATTCATTCTCTATAGAAACGGTATTTTTTCCGATTCTCTACCAACCTTATTACATTTTTTTTACTATCAAAATTCAACCATTTCTATCCCCATAAAGAGTGAAAAAAAGTTATAAGCGAAGCTGAAGCGGAAATGTTTTCGCCCGTCCTTGTGCATGTGCCGCAAATAAAAACTTTTAATAATGGAGAAAGAAACCAACTACTTTTTAATAATCGAGCTATCCGATTCGTATTCGTGGGATGCGCGATTTTGACGGGCCGATTTCAATTTCTTCGAGTGTCGTAGGTGGTTTAGAAGCGACTTTTCCGCTGGCAATCGAAGAAAAATTAATATAAAAATGGGAATTCTTCTTTCGACAGGTTTATTATTGAATATTAAAGTTCAGTATTTCTTTATTTGTCGAGTGGAATAAAAAATATTTTCATATTAAATTAAATAACTTTCAACTTACAAACCTCTAATTTTATAAATATACTGGCTGTCATAGAAATATGAACATTCAATATATTTCGGAATATTAAAATTGTTTTTTGAAAGTTTATCAGAGGGGGAATATAAAGGGGTACAGTTTTTATCAATGTTGGGCTAGCGTTGTTTTAAAAATAATATCTTTTTTTATATATTTTTGTATTTTTTATATTATCATATCAAAAATAAGGTGACTTTTAACTAAACTTGAAGAGATTTACCACTAAACACCAAAACGTTTTTTTGAACTGCTCAACGCACGTTTCGCTAACCATGTTAGCATCATCAGGAGATGATTTAATCTGAGACGGTACAACCGTATATTAAAAAATTAAAAGCTAATAAGGTACCTTCAGTAGCTTACAAACCCAGGTTAGTATTCAGGTTGGAACAAGAAGAAGTGCTGGCCAAATATGTTTTGAAATGTTCTCAATTTATGTTGGTCTTTGCTTGCTTGAGGTCACCTGAAGTTGACCTTTTGGCTTTGCTGCGAGGCAATTGCCAGCTCAATTTGTTAGCGATCCAGAGGTTGTCTGGCTCTTAGGCCATATCCAGGCCACCGACTACATACTTATGTTAGACGGGCTACCAAAATACTATTTCACTGACTTTCGTCACTACTTTCTCTCGATAAAACCCGTCCGAACAAAACAAAAATATAACGATATTGAAAGATGCACGTGGATTTCACGGCGACTGACTCTCGCCTCGTTTTACACGATGCGCACACCATGAAAAACGAGACGGAAGTGTTGTTGGTCTTTTGCCTGATGAGTTGCTAAAAATGTATGGTCAAGTTAGTTAGTTAGTATGGTTAGTTAGTGAGATTAAATAATCTCCTGATGATGCTAACATGGTTAGCGAAACGTGCGTCGAGCAGTTCAAAAAAGCGTTTTGGTGTTTAGTGGTAAATCTCTTCAAGTTTAGTATTTCACACCAAAGGTTCCAACAGAAGAATTGAAGGTGACTTCTGTTTTAAAAATTCGTCCTCTTTATGTATCAATAAAACAATTTCTTTTTTAAGTTAGTATGACTCTCCTTGATATGTGGGCAAAGTTTCATAGAAATTCGCTTGTTAACTTAGAAATTGCAGTGCCTTTTGTAATTATTATACATTTTTCTCGATAATTTTTTAAAATGGATAAATTTATTCAGCAAATTTGTTTAAGTTGAAATAACTGTGCTTGACATCTGCTATCTCTAATTATACATTTTTGCCTTTTTCCACATTAAGTCTAGTTTAACTCATCCGCGTTTTTTCTATTTCCATCTTCTTATTTCAGTTGGTTTCATTTTAAATATGCCCCCACAATATTTTCGAATTTCTCTTTTATCACAGTGAATTTTTCGGCACATTTATAATATCCTGTTCCTTATTACTTTTATTCTTCTGTTGTTATTTTTCCAACTTTACTCCTGTAATTACTAAAACTAAAATTTATTTTTTTGACATAACTATTTGCACTTTATGTAAGCGATTGATGGTTTTCCATCTGGAAATATCCAAGATTATGTATTTTTCTCTTATTTTACAATTCTCTTAGCTTTTTTTATTACATAATTCAAGGTTTTAATACAAAAAGACCGAAACCGAAACAAAAAAAGTCTTCCGTATGAAAAATAAAAATAAGCCCTCCTCGCATAAAGCCACGTTGGTAACTAAAACCCTTTTAGTGCGCTAGTCTGTCATTAGGAATTCCTTTTTCAAGCTAGGGAGATAAGACCCGCACGTATAACAGACGACTGGTTCACTTCGTCTCTCTGTAAAAATCTGGTTGTTTTTTTCTTATTATCATCATACTTTTGTGTAGTTCTGAGACAAAGTAGCGATTTTGTTGTTTTTCGAATCTACTTGTTTCTGCATAAAACTCTTGTTTCTTTCGTTGTTCACTTGTGTAAAATTCTGGCAAACATCTGGTGACAGATTATGTGAAATTTTTATAACAAGTTTTTCACTCACACCAGTTTTTTTTTCACCGAATTATATATTAAGTGCCGGAATTAATTTTTCGATTTTTTGATTCATAAAAATAATTTTATTTAAGACTAACGGCTCATTATATTTCAAATTAAAGTATTTGCCATCTATAGTTATAACCTTTTCCCATTTTTTTGGGCTATAAATGGATTCCACGTTTGAAGAATTCAATATTTTTAGAAGCGATCAACGAATTCATCCCAATTTTTCCTTCTTCGTAATTTTTGAAGTGGGGTTTCAATAATCCGTTTTGCATCGATCAAAACAAATCGGAAGGGGTTCTGGTTCTGGTAAGGTAAAACTTCCCAGCCCAGCAACTATAACGTTCATTTGACAATGTATGCAGTATGAGGTCGAGCGTTGTCATGAACCAAAATCAAGTTCGTGTGTCTTTCAGCCCATTCTGGAGATTTGTCTTGCAATGCGTGATTCAAATTGATCACTTGTTGTAGTTAACGTTCAGCAGTTATAGTGTCATTCGGTTTCTTCAGCACTTCAGTGTACACAACACCTTGCTGATGCCACCAGATACACAGCATAAGCTTATTTCCATGAATTTCTAGTTTCGGCGTTGGTGTCGATGGTTCACCTTGCTTAACAATTGCTTTTCTTCGCTTAGGCTTATCGTAATGAATCCATTTTTCATCACCAGTAACAATTCGATACAAAATTGCTTTCTGTTTGTGTTTTTTAGCCACATTTCACATTTAGTTAAAGGGTTTCCTTGTTCTGTTCCAATTTCCTTATTTCTGAATTAATCCAATCCTATTTTTTTTTTGGCCTGGACGTTATTTGTCTTTTACGTCAAAATCATCACTTTTGAAACGTTTAAACCAATTTTCACAAATCCTGTTGGTAGGAGCATGTTTTCCATAAGCTTCCACAAGCAAACGATGAGTTTCAGTCGCAGTTTTCTTCAGATTAAAGAATAAAATTAAAATTAAATTAAAATTAAAATTAAATTAAATTCCCGCAAATACTGTTTATTTGGTATCTCGTTCAAAGCTTTTATTTAGCATCAAAAGTTCCAAAAATAATGGATAGACTCTACTGCAATAAATATACTGTAACAGAAAAACGCAGTATCGCGCAGTTATGCAGTATCAAAAAAGAACAAAATTATATTACTTATGGGGACCACAAATATTCAATCAAAAAACATTCGCACAAGAACAAAATTATTACACAAATACCATCCCACTATAACAAATATACAATCTTAAGACATCGACATGGGGATGTACGGGCAAGTGTATGTAGGTATGAAGCTTTGGATCATTATTTTTCTGCTCACGATCTCCTCTTGAATGTATCAAAAACACAGTGCAGTTTTTTTAAAAATCGCAAAAGTAATAACCTCAATTTTGTTACAATACTTTGTAAATTTTAATAATTTAATTTGTCGTTTTAAATACAGTATTGTTTACAACAATACTGTATTTAAAATGACAGAATCTGCCTCAATACTTTGGATTTTGGATTTGGTAAGTATGTATGTTCATGATTCTTTTATGCCTGTCTATAACAACAAAGAACTTTTTGAGTCATTCCAACCTGAACAAGAGTATGCGCCACGATATCATCGTGAGTATGCGACAAGTGCGATCTTTTACCATCAAGATATAATTTTTATTATTTAATAATTTCGTAATTATTAAACATTTTTGTCGATAATTTTTTAAAATGGATAAATTTATTTAGCAAATTTGTTGTTTAAGTTGAAATAACTGTTCTTGACATTTGCTATCTCTAATTATACTAATTTTTACCTTTTACCGCATTAAGTCTAGTTTAACTTATCCACGTTTTCTCTACCCATCTTCTTTTTTCAGTTGGTTTCATTTTAAATATGCCCCCATAATATTTTCGAATTTCTCTTTTATCACAGCGAATACATGTTTCAGCACTTTTATAATATCCTGTTAGTTATTACTGTTATTCTTCTGTTGTTATTTTTCCAAAGTTTGCAATCTTGCAATCATCACTCTTGCAATTACTAAAACTAAAATTTATTTTCTTAACATAACTATTTACACTTTATGTAATCGTGTAATTATAAAAATATACAAAAGCTTTCCTCTAAATTTTCTTAACATAACTATTTACACTTTATGTAATCGTGTAATTATAAAAATATACAACAGTTTTCCTCTAAATTTTCTTAACATAACTATTTACACTTTATGTAAACGTATAATTATAAAAATATACAACAGTTTTCCTGTAAATTTTCTTAACATAACTATTTACACTTTATGTAATCGTATAATTATAAAAATATACAACAGTTTTCCTCTAAATTTTCTTAACATAACTATTTACACTTTATGTAATCGTATAATTATAAAAATATACAACAGTATTCCTCTAAATTTTCTTAACATAACTATTTACACTTTATGTAATCGTATAATTATAAAAATATACAACAGTTTTCCCCTAAATTTTCTTAACATAACTATTTACACTTTATGTAATCGCATGATTATAAAAATATACAACAGTTTTCCTCTAAATTTTCTTAACATAACTATTTACACTTTATGTAATCGTATAATTATAAAAATATACAACAGTTTTCCTCTAAATTTTCTTAACATAACTATTTACACTTTATGTAATCGTATGATTATAAAAATATACAACAGTTTTCCTCTAAATTTTCTTAACATAACTATTTACACTTTATGTAATCGTATAATTATAAAAATATAGAACAGTATTCCTCTAAATTTTCTTAACATAACTATTTACACTTTATGTAATCGTATAATTATAAAAATATACAACAGTTTTCCTCTAAATTTTCTTAACATAACTATTTACACTTTATGTAATCGCATGATTATAAAAATATACAACAGTTTTCCTCTAAATTTTCTTAACATAACTATTTACACTTTATGTAATCGTATAATTATAAAAATATACAACAGTTTTCCTCTAAATTTTCTTAACATAACTATTTACACTTTATGTAATCGTATGATTATAAAAATATACAACAGTTTTCCTCTAAATTTTCTTAATATAACTATTTACACTTTATGTAATCGTATGATTATAAAAATATACAACAGTTTTCCTCTAAATTTTCTTAATATAACTATTTACACTTTATGTAATCGTATAATTATAAAAATATACAACAGTTTTCCTCTAAATTTTCTTAACATAACTATTTACACTTTATGTAATCGTATGATTATAAAAATATACAACAGTTTTCCTCTAAATTTTCTTAACATAACTATTTACACTTTATGTAATCGTATAATTATAAAAATATACAACAGTTTTCCTCTAAATTTCCGGTTAAAGTCCAAAATTGCAGCAAATAAAAACCTAAAGGAATACTTGTTTAAAAAAGCGTACTACTTATTAAATGACTTATTTAGTTATACGGGTAGATTTGATACAGCTAAATAAAACATTTGTATATTTTATATTAGAATAGTTAGTGGTTCAATGTTATTGATTAAATGATTGTTTGAGTTTATTTTCTTTTTTGTTATCTTCTGTAAGAGTTATTTATTATATTCATTATATTTATTATTTTATGTTCACAATGTTCCGTGTCAACATGGCAGTTACAAATGTACACTTAATTTGGATAAATAAATCTTTATCTATCTATCATACGAGTCGCATAAGAATGTTTTTATTTTATTGGCTCACTGCGCAAACGCAACAGCTGTGAGGGGCACAGGGTGCATGTCAATCGAGAGCGCCGTGTTTAGGAATTTAGTCGGCATGGAGCGTTTCTCGGGAGCAGACCGTGCGTTGTGTGTGCGAGAATTTTACAAAAACAATTATTTTTTGGCTAATTTTTATCTCAACGGTAATGTATATAAGCAGAACTATCGTTACTGGAGCGAAACGAACCCGAAACACAAGCACCAATAATCCCTGTAATGTCAGCGCGAGGAATAACCGACCCGTACTTTTTTTAAGACGGCAGAGGCTGCGCGGTTACCGTCAATTCAGAGCGTTATGTGGAAATGTTTTTTGCTACCTAAGCTGCAAAACTTTGCTATCTCTCTGCCTAGAGTTCGTGACATTTTCCTAAACAAATTGGCCTCCAGGACAGGTGACAACTATTGGCCTCCACGTAATCCTGATTTGAGCCCTATGGACTTTTTCTTGTGGGACTATCCAAAATCGAAAGTTTGCGTCAATAGGTTGTTTGGTGCAGTTAAAATAAAATATCCGACACGAAATGGTTCAATGAGCAATTTTGAGAATTCCTAAGCAATTTTGCTGTTCGTGTAACTAAGTGCTGTGAGCGTGCTGTGTGCTGTGACATAAAGAAGTTATTAACAGTTACAAAATTTGAAAACAGACCTGATTTTTTGATATTCTCGACCAGTACGTAGTAAACAGGTAAATAATTTGTTTACTTCTGATACTGGGTATGACTAGTTTTGTGTTTTCTTGTAACATATCTCTTTTGAATGTGATAATGTGATGACCAATTTGACCAGTGGTCGAATAATAGTGATTGATGGATGGCATGATTTTTAAAAAGTAATTTCCGAAAATGTGTGTTTCAATAATTGATAAAGGTTTTTTTGATGGACGTATCTCTTTTATTTATATCGCTATATCAAAAAGAAACTTTCATTCGGGACACCTGTTATAACTCGACCTCACAAGAAAGTAAATAATGCAAGATGCATAAAGTTAAAACATAAATAAAGTACAGTTTGGTGTTAAGCCGCAGACCTCTAATAACACGAAGGAATACCATATGGTTCCAATATACGAAAGTATAAAATCTAGGAATTAATTCCCATGAAAATTATGGACCCAGCCGAGTTTGCAAACAGTTCCGCTAATTTATAGCTTAGGTAAACAGCTAAGTCGTACTGGAGGGCAATTATTTTAATGTAGCACGTGCAAGTATGATAAAGGGGGGCCATAAAATTTTAACTAATCGCCAAATTAGAGATTGCAAAGGCGTCTTTGGTTGGGTATAGTATAGCGATATAAATATCTATTCAACTATTCGTACTGACTGATTTAAAATCTGAAAAATGATGTCAAAACGTTTGTGCTGTCATTCATTACGAATAAATTCATTATATTATAAATAGTTTGAATTTATCTATTGTTATTTCATGTGGAAAAGTTTGTCTTAGTTTATTTGTCTCATCACTCTAGCTTTTTTTATGAACCTACTTTTTAGAATTCTACATTATGTTATCAAAATAATATCACGTATTCTCTAGCCAAAAAAATCTCTTTGATACGATCATTTAAGCCCCCTATGCGTAAAAATTCAACCATGTGTACGTGTATCGTTCAGAAAGTTGTCGGTGTTATACAGAGATAGGTGATATTTGACTGAACGACAGGTGATATTTGTCAAGTAACGAGTCTTTCAAATTTCGCGTTTTTTTTTTAATTCTTAAATAAAACACAATTGTGAATTTGCCTAGGTGGTCTCATTTCAGAAGTGTAATGTATGACATTTATAAAAATGGAGTCGTACACAATACAACAGTGTGTTAAAATTGTTGAATTATTTTATGAAAATGCGCGTTCAGTGAAAATGTTTTTTAGAAAATTAGGTGATATTTACGGTTTGCACAATTACCCATCTGAAAGTACTATCAATTAAATTGTTCAAAAATTTCAAGAAACTGGTTGGGTGGAAGACAAAAGAAGAGCAAAATATAGTCACAGTGGTCGTTTACAAGAGCGTATTGATTTGGTGCGTGAAAGTGTCGCTGAAGATTTCCATTAGCCACAAATTTCCATTAGTCGACATTCACAACTCGGTGGACTTTTGGACTCAGTGAATACACAGCATGGTGTCTTTTATGAAAGGATTTAGCTCTAAAGGCATATAAGGTTCAAATAACATAGGAACTAAATCCACTACATTATTCAAAACGTCGTGTATTTGCCAATCGGATCAAAGAACAAAGAGAAAAATTTTCTCAAAAATCATCTCTTCAGATGAGGCACACTTTGAAATTGGTAGCTATGTTAATAAACAAAATTGCCGCATTTGAAGTGAGCACAATCCACAATTGATTCATGAGAAACTTTTACATTCTAAATGAGTCACTGTCTGGTGTGCATTATGGTCAGGAGGTGTAACTGAGCCCTATTTCTTTCAGAATGCTACTGGCGAAACTGATAACTGTGAGATGATAACTGGATTTTTATGGAATAATATTGAACTGAATAATATTTATTTGGACGATAGGTGGTCCCAACAGCTAGCGCTACACCTCATTCTGCTTGCAATTTTTGCAAGCAGAATGAGGCATTCAAGCAATTGCCAATTGCAAGAGACGGCGATGTCAATTGGCCACCCAGATCATGTGATTTGACACTGTTGGACTATTTTCTTTGAGGTTGCGTGAAAAGCCAGGTCTGTAAGAACAATCCACAATCGATTCCTGAACTAAAAGATGACATTATTCGAGTCACTGGTTATGCGAAAATGTTACCTAAAATTTTCGGGTCTTAAAAATTTTCATGATATGAAAAATTATATTACGAAAATTTTCATAGTACAATAAAATTTTCATTGAGCGAGATATTGAACTTCGCTTGTCACCATTCAATTCTCCATCATTTTATCTAGCTAGTATCATATTTGTATTCGAATAATTGTATTCGCAATTTCCAGTTTTCGAAAATTTTCATATCACTCTTTGATAGATTTTCGCTCAAAAACATTGCGAAATTTAGAATTGGTCCATTTTTCGATATTTAACACTATAAATAGCGGGTATGAATATTTTGGTAGTCGGTTGGTTTCATTTCATTTAGTTGTCTAAAATGTTTTTTCTAAAATTCAAAAATTCGCCAAACTGCATATTCTGGGCTCTTTATTTTGGCGAATAGCTCGAAAACCGTTTGAGATCAAACTTATAGCTGTTCAATTCCCTATTATTTTCTCTAGCTAGTACAATACTTTGTTAATCAATTGTGACCATGTTTATTTAGATCGAAAGAATTTAATTCTTGTCACATTGACCTCTTAAGATTGAATTTTAAATTAAAAATGTAATATTTTTATAGCCATTTATTCCATACATTTCAGTATAAATTTGGTTTGTTTTATTTATTCAAAAAAGAAAAATTTACGTATTATTGGTGTTTAATGCCAAAGTTAAAATTACTAGAAATAATTTTTCCCACTATAACACGTTTTAAACCATTCACGATTCAAAGTGTCCACCATCCCATTCCTGATGAAAGAAGTTTCGTCGGTTGATAAAATATTGAACAAAAAATTTGGATTTCTATAGTTTTGGCCATTAAACCATCTACAATTTTTTTGACTTTATGAAAAATTGCGGAGCGATTTCTCTCTATCTCCCAAATTCATGAAGTTTTGAAAGTTTACCGACCGGAAGCGGTCTTTCTGGGTATTGTACGTAAATACATCTATCCTGTTCGGAATATTGAAGAGCTTCTCCGTAAATACGAAGCATATCGTGTTATTCGCGCACAGAATATATGTTTTATCAATGTTCATTAGTTGATTTCTAGTTTATGAGTTATGCAACAGCCAGTTAATATTTATCAAATATGGTTTTACAGATATTTCGTTAAAATGTTAATTCAATCTGCAATTTTTTTTGGACCGTTGATGAAAGAAACTTTTTTTTTTATCTTTAAAATGATGAGAAGAATCGTTGGTTAAATGTACGAAAGCACTTTGCCTTGCACCTTGTATATCAGTGGAGTAAATCAGCCAGAACAAAGTGGAGTAAATCGATAGTATTAAATAACTCAATAATTATTAATATGCAACATATTCAAATTTAGATCATGCTCATTTTTTTTTCTGAAATCGGCTCAGTTATAAAGGTAAAAGGACGAATGTTAATCAAATAATGATCAGTACAATCGACAATATTTTTTTTCACAAATGAAGTGATTACTTTTACATCGAACCGTGAAAGATTAAGGCTAACCATTAAGCTTCCGCACCTCGACAGCCCGAAACCCAAATCGTTTTATCACGGCCGTTGCCAGATGTCGCCACAGTCAGAAACGCTCAATAAAACCATTCGATTTATCCGGGGGAAAACTACGGTCCTAATGGAAAGTATGCGATAATGAACCGCTCTCTACCTATACTTCACTAGCGTATATTGAATTCTAGACGTTCTAATGTGGGTTTTCCCATATTGAAACGTAATTTATGGACTTGATGCCTTGTTGCCGAACAGCCGATAAATCAATAACTATATCGAAACTACCTTTAGAGGGTAAGTCTTCTTCGAAATAATTTTCGTCGTGTAATTATTGTTTTATTGCTCTGTATACGTATACGCTCTGTCTAATGGCAAGAAGTTTCGGTACACTAATAGACATTAAATGTATCGGTTTGCTAATATTATGCAATATGAAGGAAACACTTCAAGTAGAGGAAGATAATTATTCCCGTTATATTGACCAGAAATTGAGACGAATCTGGAACGAGAAAAATTGTAATAATGAGTATAAAGAAAATAATTAACTGTCCAAAATATATGCTATATATAGATGTACATATGGCATCATCATCATCATTGACCATCTACTGCAGAATGAAGGCCTCCTCGGCATGTTTACAACTCATGCGGTCCTGAGCTCTTCTCCTGATCCAATATAATTGATGATGTCATCAGTCCATCGTGTTTTAGGTCTTCTTCGTGGATGTTTATGAACAACCAGTAGCCACCCCAGAATTGGTTAGGTCCATCAGTCCTCACTCTGCCTCGCTATATTCGCCCACCTTTATGTTAATTCCTTTACTCTTCCTATGATGTCACTTATTTTCGTTTGTTTTTTGATCCATATACAGATCTGTCCTCTCCCTCTTTATAATTCCAAGCATAGACCTTTCCATTATCTGTGCTACTCAACATTTTTTAATTGATTGTGCTGTGAAAGTCCATGGTTCACTTCTGTATGTCATTAACATGCCAGATGGAGAGGAAGAGCACGATGGTATGATGACATTTAAAAAGTAGCGAGACTCTCTTGAATACAAAATGCTCAAAATCAAACGAATTGAATGGAGCTAAGGGAGATCAATGCGCAATTAGATTTTTGAATAAAACATAATTATCGATTTTTTTACTTTATTTTAAAATTTTATCACTAATAATATAGATAATCGATACGAAAACCTTTTCAAAAATGTGCTACAATTAATTATGAATTAATTAAAATTTTATAAAAATTACGTTATCACGAATGCGCCACGAATGGCTGCCATGTTTTGTGATGTCATAATAGCAAAGTGTTTTCACGTCAGTACTGTCAACGGCTTCTACCTGTATATATATATATATATATATATATTATATA
This sequence comes from Cosmopolites sordidus, assembly GCA_031761425.1. Taxonomy (NCBI): domain Eukaryota; kingdom Metazoa; phylum Arthropoda; class Insecta; order Coleoptera; family Curculionidae; genus Cosmopolites; species Cosmopolites sordidus. The sequence goes on along the minus strand of JARFXV010000516.1, from coordinate 33 downwards.
TATATATATATATATATATATATATATATAATA